>CM062810.1:654037270-654609655 GCA_031772625.1 Pinus tabuliformis
GCGTCATAATTTCTAAGCAATATCACTGCTATGAAACATCAATGTAAATCCAAGGAAATGAAGGAATTCTAAGAGATGTCATGATCACTGGGGTGTCAACACAAAGATCCTTCTTGACAAGTTATGATATTTCACAATTATTGAACAAGGTGTTCATGCAACCATGAATAGTTGCAACATGTTATCCCTGTCATTCAATGGTCAATCTTTCTTTTGCAAATGTAAATAAATTAGAAGCATTAACCAAAATAGAGCATCAATGCATCTAAAAAATTGAATCACAAATCTAATTATGAGTTAATGGATTAGAACAAAATTTGGGTTATGAAATGAATAATATCTAATTATAGTTCTGATGATAAATGAAAGGAAAGGGAATCAAATAAAATCTAGTTATAAATTATTAGTATGCAATTTAGATAAAGAGAAAAGGATCGATATGCAACTTAAGTATAAATTGAAAGAGTTACATACATGATCTGTAAATGAGATACAAACCAAGCTACATTACAAAGTTAATGAAACAAGGGAAACATGGTTGAATTATTGGGCCCTTCTCAACCAACATCACGTTTCTTGAGAAGGAACTAAATCACATGCAGGATTAAACCAAATTCACCTCACGAAAAAAACGGACAATGGATTTTTATTAATCTATCTCAAAAATACATAAGAAAATGCAAAAGTGCCTAGCAATCAGATCAATCAAAATATATATTTAAAACATTATACTATAGTTACTTATCAGACTGATGGATCTTTATATAGTTTTTACATGGCGAATGTTACAAGCAGGGGGATTCCACGAATACCCTGTGTTTGGCATAGTAATTATCAATACATATAAAAATAAATCATGTTGGGTAACCTTAGTGGATTCCCATGCAATTTTAGAATTTAACCCAAATTATACAAACTGCAAATCGTTGGAGGCATGTGAATTTGTGTGAGCTATTGCATAGGACCAATTACCCTATTTAAATGCTCCATATTGAGGTTTGTTGACTGTGATGTTTACTAGTGACTAACGCTTCCTTCAATAATCTGTTATGTAACCACCTCACAAAAAGATGGAAAAGAGAGATAAATGCCTTAGAATTCAGCCTCTTCGAGGGGGCAACCTCCTTTACATTACACAAATGAACAATTCTTGGATGATACAAATGACACGACCTCCTTTTTATATATAAGAGTCTAAGAGGTCATAATATAATTAGAGCCAACATAACAATAATAATGTAAGGGCACAATAATAACAATAGTGGGCTTCTATGGGGCACAATAGTAACAATATGGGGACTACATGGGTACAAAAATATAATAAGGGGGTTGTACTAATAACAATAAAGAGTTACACTAGTAGTATAGGGGCCTAACATGCCCCTTTCCTTCAAAAAGTGTTGTCCTCAATGCTTGAGTAGTTCTTGATGCTTCTGTATAAAATTCTTGTCCTCCCATGTGGAATCTTCAACGGGTAAGTTCTTCCACTTGATGAGATACTATGAAATTGATCGATTTCATATCCGTCGGGTTCTTGTTTCTGTGACTGCTCCAGTTTCCAATAGGTTTTTCCTTCCTCTTCAAGTTCTAGCAATATTGTTTGAATTGGGATCTTCTGCAACTTTTGAATGAGTGGCCACACGTCTTCGTCCTTCTTCCATTCATCCCTTGTGTTGTACCTTAAGAAACCAATTTCCTGGCTGTGGAGAAATTTTGCTTAAGACATTAATGATTATTGTTTGTTGTCACTTATTTGTCACATTATTGTTTGTTGTATTCTTAAATGAAGGACCTGGAAAACTTGGTGTTTAACCCTTAATACATGTGTGATCAGAAAATCTCAGAATGCCATTTGTTGCTAGATATAAATGATGAATGAATAAAGCTATAAGGAGAAGTTTAAGATAATATGTTGCTTAAAACAGAACTTACTATACGTCACTTAGAAGAATTATGAAAATGAGAACTAAATCATAGAAAATATGCTGCTTGACACAGAAACTATTATCTGCGACCCTTGGAGAAGTTAAATATAATATGCTGCCTTACACAAAAACTATTATCTATAACTTAGAAAGGAAGATGAAAACTTCAAGTATATGAGCGCTCTTTTAAGGGATTTTAACTTTATCTACATAAGCAAATAAAGACCTGCAACTTCATTACTATACTTGAAAGAAGAAAACATAAGATGACACATGACAGAGAAGTTACAAAATTATACCCAAAAATTCATGGAAACTTCTGATTCTTTCATTAATCAACAACTATATCAGGAATACAGTGGCTTAGTCTCCAGGTTCTCCAAAATTCGAACAACACCCCACTTCTTTGTAAATTTTCCTCTTTTTATACATTGTGAAACAGTTGTTGATCTCTAAAACTGTCAAACTACTAAAATTGTTTCTCAAACTATCTGAAGTAAGAATTATTACAAAATATTACATAGAGGGTAAAGACATCTCAAAGAACATAAAATAACTGAACATGACAATGACTGCTGGTCTTTCGGCTCTGTTAATCTGCTGTCGAGTTCCTCTGTATATGCCTTAATAATAATTAATCCGCTTTAATCATAATAAATTGTGCTTGACTTGTGCATAACCTGGGCTTACGTATGTATCAGATGCGTTTTGATTGGCCAAAACACCAGAAAATACACCCAATTGCCTTCCTCTTCAGATTCGGTTTTAACATTAATTTTTTCCGTTTACACAGCGAAATTGACGCAAAACACACAAAGTGAAACTAAAAGGAATTAACTCTGTTTAATAAATCTATCGGATCCGCCTGTTCAGTGCTCCGTTGACTTCCCATCACAAATACTAGTCGGCGCTTTCCATTGTTATATCAACCCAATCCTTAATAAACTGCGATAATACAGACGCACCGGAGTTATAAAACATAGCATATAAACCATTGGGTATGGGATCTTTATCGTTGATCGCAGTCAGTGGGACCATATACATATACAAAGGCGCTTTGCGATATGACAGACGCACCAGAGTTATAAAACATAATATATACCATATCGGGTCCAGCCATCGCATATCGCAAAGTGTTATGCGATGATCGCGGACCTGTCGGGGCTTATAAAACATAATATATATATGCTTCAGGTCTAGCCCATCGCATATCACAATTGGCGGAACCAAATGCCTGTACATAATGCGCTATGCTATATAGCGGACCCACCAGAAATATTAAAATGTAATATATAAAATATCGGATCCGCCTATCGCAAATCGCAATCGGCGGAACCAACACCCATTGCTCTGCGGACCCGCCGGGACTTTTAAACACAATGTATATATGTTTCGGGTCCGGCCCACAATCGCAAATCGCAATCGGTGCTATCAGCGGAACCAATCATCCATAACATTGCGGACCCGCCGAACTTTATAAAATGCACTATATATATATATATATATATATATATATATATATATATATAAGGTCCAGATCTTAAACACTTTAACACTTGTTTCTTTTGCGAATCCGATATATTACTTTGTTTCTTTCTTGTTTCAATATGCAGCTATCACTTTATATATATATATATATATATATATATATATATATATATATATATCGGCTCTAGCTCCATATAACCATTTATATAGCGATTTGATTTGTTCGTATATCAACCTTGGCTACACTGGGGAAAAGTGCCTAGTGATCAGGTCAATCAAAATATATATTTAAAACATTATACCATAGTTACTTATTAGATTGATGGATCTTTACAATATGCAGGGGTCGAGTTATATAGTTTTTACATGGCAAATGTAACAAGAAAGTGTATTCCATGAATACCCTGTGTTTGGCATAGTAATTATCAATACATATAAAAATAAATCATGTTGGGTAACCTTAGTGGATTCCCATGCAATTTTAGAATTGAACCCAAATTACACAAACTGTACATCGTTGGAGGCATGTGAATTTGTGTGAACTATTGCATAGGACCAATTACCTTATTTAAATGCTCCATATTGAGGTTTGTTGACTGTGATGTTTACTACTGACTAATTTTTCCTTCAATAATCTTGGAGTTGATCCAATGAACACAAGAGCTTCCTAAAGGTGCCAAAAAGAAAACCCATGTTTTGTTTCTTACTTTGGAGGTCCACAACCATATCAACCATGGATGGGGATTATTGAATGTTGTGTGGGTTACAAGGCTTGGATTAAAATCATCATTAGTGCTAAATAATATTAATTAATCCCTTTAAATCATTAAAACATTGGAAATAATAATAAATAGTTAACAAGTTACCTTGTATCCCTTTAGGTGCAATTTTTCCTATTAATGGCGTGGAAAAGATTATAATATTTAAAAAAGAGCAGAGTTTATAGGGTCAAAAAGGGGTTGACTAATAATGATAATAGCATCAGTTTAGAGCCCTGACAATAACATCAATAATGTTGATAACAATGAAAAAAATGATCAATAATCATGAGAAAAATAACAACAATGGGTATTTTTCATCATTGTGATCACATTCTTCACTTTCTCCATTATTAATTGATTATTATCATTGTTATCATCATCATTGTTAGGTGATTTATATGAGATAAATTCCATTACATTTAAATGCCAAACCGGGGCTCGTAAGCTTGCAAGATGCATGCACAGTATGTATGGGATCAAAGATCATGAATCATTCTACTTGTAAAGAAAAGGAATCATTCTGTAATATAATCAAATATCAAGAAACTGATTCATGAAGGAAACCTAAGAAATCTCATTTTCTTCATTTTTTCCATAATGGTTTCAATGGCATCCCTTGAGGGGTCTGCATGGTAAGTCCCTCCAAATTTCTCCTCTAAATTTAGGACAATATTGAGTTCCCCTCCCAAAATTATTTTTCTGTTATGAGTTTCATTTAAGGTCTCTTGAACTGTATTCCAGCATTGTTCTTTTTCCCTGAATTGATTAGGAGCATATATGTTGACGATGCAAAATTGCTCATTGGTGGTTATCTCTTTAAGATCTGTTCTAATCCAATGTTTTTCCTTTTTTTGTTGTAGCAACTCCCACTTTCCTTTCATCCATAGTGTACAAATTCCCCCTGAGGCCCCTATGGCTTGTTGAGCTGTTCCTTCATAATTTAAAAAAAAAAATTATCATTTTTTCTGAGTCCTGGCAACTAGTTTTGGTCTCCTGGAGCATAAGGATATATGGGTTTTCCTTTACTAAAATATCTTTTGTTGCATTTACTTTAAAAGGTGACCCCAAACCATGACAATTCCAACAGACCACAATCATTATTTATTTGGTTGGTGAGTTGAGGGACCTCTCCCTCTTTGATGATTTTGGTTTTTCTCATTGTTCCCAGAGCTTTTCCCAAAAAAGGAATCCATGGGCTGTTGTGTTCCTAAATCCATCTCTTTTTCTGCCGCTTCATCTCTAAGCTCTTTGTTAGATTTTATTCCTGCTTTCTTTTGGTGATCTAAGATCTAGAGAGATTCCTTAGATTGGTTCCTTGTTAGAATTCTATCCACTGATGAGGGAAGGGGGCTACGATGGGTACTAGGGATTGATGGGGTGAGGGTATGGGAGGGGAGAGATGAGGGGGCGAGGTGGGGAATGAAGGAGGTATATTAGGATCGTCAAGGGGTCCAAATGGGTTGGATTAATGAAGGATGAAGGGATTATGGGGGGATTGGCTGTGATGGGAGATGATGGAGAAGGATCAAGGGGAACTTGTGGTTGGCTTGATGAAGAGAGGGATTGTTAGTTTGCTGATTTTTTATTTTTAACTTGTTCCCATTTTGTTTCAGACTCTTCTAGGTTTTCACTTTCTTGTTTTTTTGGACATCTATTTGTAAAATGACCATATTCATGACATACCTTGCATTTTAATGGTATCTGCTCATAGGCCAGCTATTGTATGTGCGTCCATTGATCTACTTTGATCTTTACTACCTCCGGAAGGCCTTTTCCTAGGTCCACTTTGACACAAATCCTCAGACATGCATGCATGTTCTCTTTTGGTTCACATATGTCAATATACTTCCCGACAACATTCCCGATGGCCTTGGAAAATTCATCTCCCAAGCAATGAAGAAGAAGGTGAGGAAGTCTTACCCATACCAGCACAGCGCTGGGAGCATCCATTTCAGGGTCGAAGTCAGGAGTCCATATTTTTAGATACAACCCCACCATGTCCATGAGGTATGGGTCGTTTCTGAAGATTAAGTCTCGATCTTCCTTTGTTTCAAAGTGAAAGGTGTAATACCCTCTTCAACAAAATCTTATGGAGATTTTTTTGCTTAATGAAGAGGTATGGTTCCTTTCAACCCATTTTTGAACCAAACGAGGGGATGGCCATAGTCCTGTAAACTGGCCAACCAATCCCCTTTCTTCTAGAGACAACGCCGTCTGAAGAGGTAGAGACAAAGGGAGAGAGATCTCTGGGATATCTTCGAGTTTCTTCACAAACTTGGATGTCGACAGTCTGGTTTTTGGAGGGCCAATGGTTGAGATCAAGAATGCAAAGGCATCTACATTTTCTTTTTGCTCAGTCTGACTTCCTAGAGGAAGATCTCCATCCTCCAGTGGCTTCGGTCACTCCATGGACACATCAAAAGGCCGTTGTGGGTTGATCTGAATGCAAGGTAGTTGAGGCCTTTGGGCGCGCCAGGGGAGCTCACAGGAGCACATGTGCAACAACAATTTTTTAATGTGGGGAACTTTAAGTTAACTACGGATTTCTAATGGGATCTGATGCATTAATAATAGTATGAGGATGCATATGTTGCTATAGCTTGATTAAATTGATGGGTTATATTTGTTATTCATACGACTTGAGCTTAATAAGGTTCATTTAGGTTTTAACACCCTTATTTTCATTCCTTAACCTGGTATATTCCTCAAGACCCATTATTTATTCATAACTAACCTATACCATTTAGAGGTGATTGATGCCCTACAAAGGTCATATGTGATGATTTGAGGAATTGTCGTCCATGATGCCTGAGCCAAAGAAGTAAGGCTTAGTGCGAGGGGTTCTCGTTAACCCTCCAGTCCCTAGTTATAGTCAAGGACCCTAGACCCATCCATGATTCCTAATACCTTGCAGTGGCATTTTTATTCTAGTTGAACGCCAAATACTCATTATAGAGGGCATGCCTCATAATTTCTAAGAAATATCACTTCTATCAAAAATCAATGTAATTGCAAGGAAAGGAAGGAATTCTAAGACATATCGTGATCATTGTGGTGTCAACACAAACATCCTTCTTGACAAGTTATGATATTTCACGATTATTGAACAAGGTGTTCATGTAACCATGAATAGTTGCAACATGTTATCCTTGTCATTCAATGGTCAGTCTTGCTTTTGAAAATGAAAATAAATTAGAAGCATTAACCAAAATAGAGCATCAATGCGTCTAAAAAATTGAATCACAAATCTAATTATGAGTTAATAGATTAGAACAAAATTTGGGTTATGAAATGAAGAATATCTAATTATATTTCCGATGATAAATGAAAGGAAAGGGAATCAAATAAAATCTAATTATAAAGTATTAGTATGCAATTTAGATAAAGAGCAAAGGATTGATATGTGACTTAAGTATAAATTGAAAGAGTTACTCACTTGATCTATAAATGAGATACAATCCAAGCTACACTACAAAGTTAATGAAACAGGGGCAACATGGTTGAATTATTGGTCCCTTCTCAACCAACATCACATTTCTTGAGAGGGAACTAAATCACACGCAGGATTTAACCAAAATCACCTCTCGAAAAAAAACCAACAATGGAGTTTTATTAATCTATCTAAAAAATACATAAGAAAATACAAAAGTTCCTAGCGATTAGATCAATCGAAATATATATTTAGAACATTATACTATATTTACTGATTTGACTAATGGATCTTTACAATATGCAAGGGTCGAGTTATATAGTTTTTACATGGCGAATATAACAAGCAGGTGTATTCCATGAATACCCTGTGTTTGGCATAGCAATTATGAATACATATAAAAATAAATCATGTCGGGTAAACTTAGTGGATTCCCATGCAATTTTAGAATTTAACCCAAATTACACAAACTGCACATCATTGGAGGCATGTGAATTTGTGTGAACTATTGCATAGGACCAATTACCTTATTTAAATGGTCCATATTGAGGTTTGTTGACTGTGATGTTTACTAGTGACTAATTTTTCCTTCAATAATCTTGGAGTTGATCCAATGAACACAAGAGCTTCCTAAAGGTGCCAGAAAGAAAACCCATGTTTTGTTTCTTACTTTGGAGGTCCACAACCATATCAACCATGGATGGGGATTATTGAATGTTGTGTGGGTTACAAGGATTGGATTAAAATCGCCATTAGTGCTAAATAATATTAATTAATCCCTTTAAATCATTAAAACATTGGAAATAATAATAAATAGTTAACAAGTTACCTTGTATCGCTTTAGGTGCAATTTTTCCCATTAATGGCATGGAAAAGATTATAATATTTCAATAAGAGCAGAGTTTATAGGGTCAAAAGGGGGTTGATTAATAATGATGATAGCATCAATTTAGAGCACTCACAATAAAATCAATAATGTTGATAACAATGAAAAAAATGATCAATAACCATGAGAAAAACAACAACAATGAGTATTTTTCATCATTGTGATCACATTCTTCACTTTCGTTATTAGTCATTGATTTTTATCATTGTTATCATCATCATTGTTAGGTGATTTATATGAGATAAATTCCATTACATTTAAATGCCAACCCGGGGCTTGTAAGCTTGCAAGATGCATGCACAGTATGTGTGGGATCAAAGCTCATGAATCATTCTAGTTGTAAAGAAAAGGAATCATTCTGTAATATAATCAAATATGAAGAAACTGATTCATGAAGGAAACCTAAGACGATCTCATTTTCTTCACATAACTGATAGTAAGTGTGACCAGAATTCAATTGCTCTAAATATCATGTCTAGATTGCTTATATATGCACGAATATGACTATAGTATGATCTTGTGTTCTATGCCATTTAGTGAATTTATAAACCATTTGTGTCCAAAGGAAATTAAATCTTTGATGAACAAACTAGATTCAAAAGTCAGTGACTAGTTCTTTGTTCTAGACCTCCTTATGAGGCATAGGAAGTAGTCTTTGACTTAACAGCTTAAGTGTTCTTGCTATAAAAACGAGGTTAGATTTGAGCATTAGATAATTATAGATATTGTTCACAATCAACTGAAACATATCACTGAAATGTGAAATAAGGTATCGTTTAGGAAAAGTATAAAGGCCGTAATAAAATTGATTGCTAATTTCTTTACAGCTAACCTCCCAAAGGGATTTGAAGTACAATTTTTCACCTTGATTTTTCTTGTACATGTAGAAAGTGATTATTCATTTATCAAAATATGACTATAATAACTCTGAATTGCATTAAATTATAGTAGCACAAAAGAAAATGCAAGAGACAACATATCAAACCAACATGAAGACTATAAATAAATGGGTAAATATATGAAAAAGAAAGGAAAAATAAAATGCTACAATTTACCTAACTGTATAGCTACAAACATAAAATCAAGTGCTACAATAAGATGATCTAAATGCTACAATATAAAACCCAAATCAAAATTGGAAACTAATTTAAGTAAAAAAATACAAAACAATGGGATGTTACTTGGGTCGAGGTTTCCTTCCCGACCTATGAAACGTGCTTGGAGGAAAATTAGATCAAGTCACAACCAATGAGAAATGTCTTTGGAAATCAACCAACCTCATATATTAAATATCATACCTCTAATTACAGAATAATAGAGCTCAATTCTTTGGACTAAAAGAGCATGTTGAATTCATTTCCCCAATCTTGGAATTGGGAAGAAATTACAAAATACCATTTACTCAATCTGAAAGAATATGAATCAATTAGGTATCTTTGAGAATAAATTACAACCTAATTTCTAACCATAAGCCAATTTTATTTTGCCTATTCTGCGAATATGAGCATAATTTGTATTTGCCTGTTTTTTTTAAATATGGGCACAACATGAAATCTAGGAAAACCTTAATTAAATAACCAACCATTAATCTCAAATCATGCCTTATTTTGTCAAATGGCCCTCACCTTACTCAATTTGGGGCATCCTACCAAGAAACCCATGTTCTATATCCTTTAAGATTCACCTTCATTCGCACATAAATCACCTTCAAAGATCATTTCTTGGAAATTGTTGCCAACTTTGACCATAACCATGAGTTGGAGGCTCATACATGCATCCTAGGTGCACTTTGAGTATCAAAAAATCATTATTATCGAGGGTACTAGCAAGAAAACCCCTATTCTAGCAAGGGTACTAGGAGTGATTAATTAATAAATAAAAGACGATAATAAAAAAGGCTGTGATTAATTAATAAATAGAAGAGGATAATAAAAAAAGCTGTGATTAATTAATAAATAGAAAAGGATAATAAAAAAGTGCTGTGATTAATTAATAAATAAACGAGGATAATAAAAATAAAAATAAAAAGAAAAAGAAGCTGTGATTAATTAATAAATAAACGAGGATAATAAAAATAAAAAGAAGCTGTGATTAATTAAATTAATAAATAAACGAGGATAATAAAAATAAAAAGAAGCTGTGATTAATTAATCAATAAAAAAATTTGGACCATTTCTCGATTTGTGCGTGTCATCCTTGCGCAGGGGCCATGCTAATCTTCTCTGTATCGTTCCAATTTTATCGGATGTCTCCGAAGAGACACTAGAGACTGCACTCTACTTCATTATCCAATGTCTAAATGTATTTCGCGTTACGCATGTGGGAATATATTGCGACGTTCCACGCCTTCCCTTCCGTCTTTCTGTATGTACGTGTTACCAATAACAAGAAGCCGATGATGTTTGTGTCGAATAATATTCATTCATTGGTTTGCGTGAGATTTGGGGTTTGAATCTCAGTGGGAATTTAGTATTATCATCAACTATGCGCTCTCACATTTACATTTTGTGGTTTGCAAGACGGTTACCATAATTGTTACAGCGAGAGCGTTTGCGGTCCAACGGTTACGGTTAGAGCTTCCTTCCTTCCTTGTGCGGAAGGTGAGCAGGCGCAGGTGTTTGCCGCAAAGCGTTTGTAGTCCAACGGTTAGGATAATTGCCTTCCAAGCAATAGACCCGGGTTCGACTCCCGGCAGACGCATCGTCAGGTCCTTGACCTATTTTTAGATTTGTATTAGATTGGATTCCAATACAAATACATACATACATTTAAATCCCAGAAGATCTCCGCTCCGCGATGTTACAATGGAAAAAGTAAAATCCGATTCCAGCTGTGTCCTCCCTCATACATACAAAAACAGTTTTGAAACCCCGTTGCCGCGATGAAAAAAGAACAATCCCATTCCAGCTCTGTCCTCCCTCATACAAAAACAAAAACATTAACATTTTTAAAACCCGCAATGTAAAATAAAATTAAAATTCCGTTGCCGGGACTCGAACCCGGGTCTCTCGGGTGAGAGCCGAGTATCCTAACCAGCTAGACTACAACGGAGCTGTGATCGCTTTGTGCATGGACGTTTCTGTGAAACCCAGAGCCACATCCATCACTCACTCTACTCTAATAATAGGTTGCCTCAATCTACCAAAAAGGAGAAGTATGGACTTATTTTATTTCATCATCCCACCGCACCGCACCGCACCGCATTAAAAGAAAAACAAACACAAAGTGCTCAAATCTTATTTCGCACCGCATTAAAAAAAAGAAAAAGAAAAACACAACCATTGGTTGTGAAACAGAGCAACGAGGTTCCACCGAGATTTGAACTCGGGTTACTGGATTCAGAGTCCAATGTCCTCACCACTAGACCATGGAACCACATGAAATGCCAAGCATAAATTATCCCAACAATTCCCCATACGAATTTTGCAATGAACAGAAATTGATATTGATGGCACCACTACTTCTCAGATTCACAAGTGTGTTTTGGCCACACATCTTACAAACTTAATTATTCCTATTCATGTGTCGCAAATTTTGAAAATCGTGTGGAACTAACCGTTGTAAAAATCCCACCATCTCTAACCCAAATGCGCGCGCTTCTGTCCAACCAGTGCCTCTCTCTCATATGAAGGTTTGGAACCTTCACCCAATAATAATGGTAATCGTAATCGTGCACAATAAATAACATAACTCAATATTGTCGCAAAATTTTGCCATTCGGGTTAGATTTCCATTTCCTTCCTCACAAATATACACACCAAAAAAAAGGCTTTTTCCTCACTTCTATCTTTTCCCTCTGATGTACTGTTTTCACCTTTGCTCTCGTGCTTTTATCTTTCGTTGTCACCTTGTTCATGGCCCTTTTACTAATAACTCCCATTTCCATGGAGTGCCTCTTTGAAGATGGTCTTCGTCAACAAAGCTCATGGATATCTTAAATAAGGTCACGCACCTACACCTTGGCTTTTCACTTTACTCAACTTGTCAACTATCAAACAATTAATCATGTAACTCAAATGCGATTTCTGTAAGGTGTTTGGGCATGGAGAAGGCCTTGTAGGGGTATTCTCACCTTCAAAAGTCTACTACAACAGTTGTAACTTGCAGTGTTTATCTTAGGTTCACTTTTCTCATTATGTTATGTCGGGGGAAGTTTTGTTATGTGCTTCAATGTGGAATTGAAGTGCCCACATGCTCATTTTAGCTCATTTCAGTTGCAGTATGACATCTTTGTAGGAGATTCTTTGTGTTGTTGTTGTTTGTGAGAGTTATTTTCATGAGAAAATTACCTTGTAGGGGTAATAGCCACATGTTTACCATCAGCTAACTATTTATGTACTCCATTTTTCTATTGAATATATGAGTGGTCTAGCTATGTTACCAGGCCCATAGATGTAGCCCAGAAAGGGTGAACTCCATCAACAAATAATCTGTTATCTCTTCATTATGCCTGCAAGAGTTATGTGTTGTTATGTTTCTTATGTTAAGTTGCATGTGAAGACTAATTCATGACTTGAAGAGACATTGAAAAAACCTGTTTGTTTCAAGACCCATTTTATCTTGCAAAGCGTCAACACAATCCTATTTTTGTTTTTATTTGATTTTAGAAAAGAGGAAGAAGACACCTATTCCAACTTTAGATCATTTTGGTATCAGAGCACCAGTTGACAAAGTTGCAAGAATGGGCAGACAAAAGACTCTCAAAAGAGCTAGAGGAGTAGAATTTGGCTCTTCGTATGGAGAACATAGAGTTGAGAACGATGCTAAAGATGGTTGAAGAGGAGAAGAGACGCGTGTGACTTCAGTTTCAGCATGTGTTTGAAGAACAAGTTGCTGAAAGTTCTACTCTTGTACCATCCAGATAAACCTCTACAATGAAGCCAGTATGTGGTCATGGTTCAAATAGTGGTTTTGGACCATATTTCGAAGATGATGCATGTGCATTTTGAAAACATCTTCAAGAAACACACCATATGCTAGTGGATAAGAGTGGGTGGCTATATTCATATGAAATATCATTGTCGTCGTCATCAGAAGCCAAAAACATGAATGATAAGTTTAAGGAGGTAATTAGCATTTCAAGTACCATTCGTTCCGTTTATGTGCATAGCACTTCTTTTGCAGCGTTTGAGCAACATACCAAAGGCAGAGGTATGAAGTTGATTTCCAGGATGGGTTATGAAGGTGGAGGCCTCGATAAAAATTGCCAAGGTATTACCAATCCAATTATGGTGGAGGAGAGACCGAAGTATCAGGGATTGGGATATGGTCGAAGGGAGTTTGGAGAATGCTCTAAACGACCTGAGGCACATCGGCCATCTAAGGATGAGATGTCACCACCTTGTGACAATGTTCATTCATCTCCCAAGCAAGATGAATGCTTGAATGGACCTTGCATGGAATCATCCACTCCACTCTGTCAAAGTTGCAGCCCTGGAGACAGGTATAACTCTCATGGGTGTTTTCCAATGCATGGTAGTTTGGAATACTTGTGGAATGAGTACCCTTGTACTTTTTGTGATGCATTTGACCCTTGCATGGATGTATATGAGAAACATATGATAATGGTTAAAATAATGAATCAAATTATAGGCATCAAGCATAATGACTCTCCTTCGCATGAGAGAAATTCTATGTCAGCAAACAAGAGAAATTTCTTCTATACTCATTGGAAGATGCATGGGCATGACACTAAATTATGTTGGAAGTTACATCCAGAGCTTCATTCAAAGAAGGATAAAGAGATTGTGCAACATAATGCAAGGGCAAAAACAGGTGGCAAAGAGGACTTGCAATAATCCAAAGCAACCTTCAAGGAAAATATGATGCAAGAAGAGAACCCATAAGCCTAGGAGAGGCAAAGCTTGGGTAGACTTATTGTAAAGTTGCTTTGTAAATTTTGTAATTACTTGTTGTTGTTTACCTATTTAGGTATTTTTGTAAAGTGAACAAACATTGTCACTATGTTCAACAACTAGATGTTTATGATTGATGTATGTATTGGCTTATTTATAGTCCACATGTTCAAGTGATAATATTGAGGATTTGGCAGTTGTTTTCAATATTTTATGGAGTAATTGGTCCTACCTGTTGGCATGACCTTTACTGAGACAGAATGGAGTTTCCGAGAGTAATATAATAATATATGTTGCACGCACAAGAATGCGAGTAGGCACCAGCGTCTTCTACATCGTAGGAGTCAAGTAGCACAACTCTAGTTGTTATTATATCAAGTTTGCTCCCATATTCCAAATTTTTGGTATGGAGATGCCTTGGTTGTGTTTTCACGTAAATGTTTTCTTTCATTTCCATCTTTTTCACCAATTTAACTTGATCATGGTTTCGACCTATGTATCAAATGATTTTTTGTGTTTGAGAAGCTTTTCTGGCTCGAAATTACGAGGCCCAGTTGGCCATATCTCTGTTTTCCCTAAGCTGAATGACTAGAGCCCATTTTCAGGGCATCTAGAACTATAAATTTCAATACTTGGGGGTCGATCCTTGTGTGCCGAGAATAGATGATCATAGCTAGTCATATACATACCCGAGAGATGAGGAACACACACTCCCGTAAGGGAATTTGTGCAATGAATTAACTGTTGTTTTATTTGAATGGATTCCATGTGCTCTTAGTGAACGACTTATGTAAACCTTCTCTATGTGAGTTGCTTCTTTGTGTTGTAATGTGAATGGATTTTGGTTTGCTTTGATGTCAAAAACTTTCGTGAATGACGACTTAAGGGAAATTTTGAAAGTCCAAGAAAAAGATAGATATTTCCAAGAGTCAATGCTTTGGATACAATGAGTATGGACACTTTAAGAGGGATTGACCAAACAAGGTGAATAACAAAATAAAGGAAATAAGTGAAGCTCGCATAGCTAAAGAGAAGAGAGAAATTGAGAAGAAGTCGAAAGGAGAAGATCCAAAGGATATTTACTATTGAAAGAAGCTTTATCCATACCAGGTTCTTTATGAAATTTTCCTTTCTTTTGTTAAGTATAAAGTATAATAACAAGTGTCTTGATTTTTTTAAAAACATGGCATCATAGAAAGAAGTATATAATAGTAGAATAATTAGAGTCTACCTGATTAAGTTGTTTGGTAGGAACCATCTAGATTTCAAGAATGAGAATATTGTGACCACAATGCATATTATTGTTCATTCAAGAATTTTCCATCATATACTTAGAGGTAGTCATTTTACAAAGAGGGATCATCAAGATCCTATACGAACCATCATTTTGGAAGGTTCTTGGAAAGAACATTATGACATGACTGGTATATATTCCATCTAGTATGGAAACAATACTCTTGAAGGATGAAGGAATGTAGATGGTCAAGTTGTAGTAAGAAAGGCATAATGAAAATATTTCTTGGAAAAGGAAACCTATCTTTGACAGGTATAAGAAGCAGGCTCATTCAAGAAAAGTTGACTACATGGTTGTATGGAAGCAAAGGTACAAATATTATAAGTATCTCTTCTCTAGAGTAGGGTTCATAAATATAAGAATATAATCCGAACTTAAACAGGAACACTACAACTTACAGATATAATCATAAACATAGAGATGCAACAGAAAAACACTTCATTTCATTAATAGAAAACTATTGACCTATGCTTACAGTCATAATGGAAATAAGATAGCTTGGGCGATGGTAGCTTATCTCTAAGAAGAGATGTGGCAGATACATGCCTCTGAACTGAGTTACGATAAGGCTCAAGGGAATTTTTATTCTTAAGCAATAGGAGAAAACCCTAAACAACCAAAACCCTAACTTGAGGAGATGTAACACCAAGAGTTTATGGGCCCCGTTGGGGTTAGTTGGGCAACCAACTTCCCAGGGTCATGACTTTGTCATATTATCTTCGTTTGACGCATATGATACCTCGTTGGAAATATCTCTCCGAGGACTACAGTTGTCAACACGATCGCCCCAATAATCATGAGACAAATTTTGCCCAAAACAAGTCGTTTATGGCCTCAAAACGGCTTCAGAATTTCAAGACCCAAAAACTGCCAAAATAGTAAATTGTTCTACAAACTTTGTCGCCCAACTTTGTCGCCCAATGGAACTTGTGCGACACTCGATGTTGTTCATGGCGTTGCTTGTACTTAGCATTAGCTTTGTCTAATATATCATGGACCTATTGGCAGATGTGCTGAATGCACTCAATGAAGTTGCCAACCCTTTCAGCTTCAGACTGCACATGAGTTGAATCTACTTGAGTGGCTGCAAATGGTATGGCCACATCAATGGGGCATAATGGTTGAAATCCCAGCCCTACCTGAAAGGGGATGTGACTTGTTGAGCTGTGGAGACCTCCGTTATAGCTGTGTTGGACATAGGGGAGACTTTCATCCCATGTGCATGGATGCTTTGAGTTATACATGCGCAGAATGTGTATGATCATCCTGTTGACAACCTCTGTTTGGCCATCAGTTTGGGGATGGAAAACCCTAGAATTATTAAGTTTTGTATCCAACATAAACTAGAGACTTGACCAAAATGAACTCAGGAATCTGTTGCCTTGATATGAGATAATGGACTGTGGGATCCCAAAGTGTACCCACACTCGCTCAAAGAAGAGTTTAGCAATGGCCTCTACTGTGATGCTCTTCTTGCATGCCACCATGATGGTCATCTTAGAGAATCTGTTGATGACCATGAAAAAATAATCATTTCTGTGCTTAGTAGAAGGAAGGCCCAAATATAATCCATGGAGATAGATTCCCAAGGCCAACTAGGAGTAGGTAGAGGAGTATACATGCCTTGCTTCTTGATGGTTGGTTTGGCAATGGCGTGGGTGGTGCAGGATCTAATGTACTTCCCAACATCTTGACGAAGTTTCTGCAATACTGCTACTGTTTTCTCTACTACGAAATGTCCAATGCCCTGACTGTAGTGTGCATCCTAAATCATCTTGGCACACTCACTTGAAGGAACACAGATGTGTCCCAAGTGACATAACAGTGCATCCTGAAGGTGAAAATTTGGAACTTTCTTCCGTTTGAGGAGTGTGTGGTAAATGTTGCTGAATTCGGGATCGCTCTTGTAAAGATGCAGCCACCCCAATGTCTCGTGTTCACAAGAATTAAGCACAGTGATTAGCGCCATGACCAGTGGTCGCTTGAGGCAATCAACGACATTATTGGTGCTTCCATTCTTATAATTAATGTTCAAATAGAACTATTGCAGATAGGTTGACCATTTATGATGGTGATCATTCTGAAACTTCCCTTGTGTTTGTATGAATTGTAGAGGTTGGTGGTCTGTGTGCATGAACGTTTCCTTCCCCATAATGTAATGCTTCCATTGATGGCATGCCTACATGATGGAATACATTTCTTTGTCGTAAGTGGGGTACTTTTGGACAGTGTCTCACTGTGGTAAGCCACTGGATTCCCATGCTGAGTAAGAACTACACTAATAGCATAGTCAGAGGCATTAGTCTTAATCTCAAATGGTTGTTGTAGGTCTCGTAATGTGAGCACTAGTGCAGAACATAGGCAATTCTTCAACTCGAAGAACGCTCATTGTTGGGTTTCTAACAAAAATGATCTAGGTTGATATCGGTGGCCACCCACCTATTCCACTTGGACCCCCAACATTGTCTCTTTCAGTTTTTCGGTTTCCTTAATTGTAGCATAGTTTACTATTTTTGGCAGTTTTTCAGGTCCTAAACTTCCGGAGCCGTTTTGAGGCCCTAAACGACATTTTTAGGGAAAAAAAAGATCTTTGAAACGAGGCATTATGATAGCCAAACGGAGATCGTATGCCAAAGTTATGACCCCGGGAATTTGATGTACCAATTTAGCCAAACGAAGATCATATGCCAAAGTTATGACCCCGGGAATTTGATGTACCAATTTAGCCAAACGAGGCCCACAATTTTGGCGCTTCATCTCCTAAGGTTAGGTTATTGGATGTTTAGTGTTTTCCATTATTTCTCAATAATAAATAGGCCTTTGAGCCTCAATGTAACTCAGTTCGGAGGCATGTAGCCACCACATCTCTTCTTAGAGATAAGCTACCATCACCCGAGCTATCTTATTTCCATTATGTTTGTAAACCTATCTCATTATTTGATATTAATGAAAGGAAGTGTTATTTCTGTTGCATCTCAGTGTTTATGGTTATATCTCTAATTTGTTGTGTTCCTTTTCAAGTTTGGATCACAAAAGAAATTTTCTTTCACTCCGCCCTTGGTGACTTGACTTAAACACCAAGTGATATGAGAGAATCCCAACAGGAACCTACGGTAGAAATTGGCAAGACCCAAAAAATTGTGGAGCTCTGTTAGAGTGGTTAGGGCTGGCCAATCTCGAATAACTTGTATCTTGGGTGGGTCCACATGTGCACCTTGCTCATCAATGATGTACCACAAATATTGAACCTGGGTTAGGCCAAAGGTGCATTTCTCCAAGTTAGCACACAACTTGTGTTGTCGAAGGATTTGAAGGACCTATCGAATATGGTTGAGGTGCTCTTTCCAACTTTGGCTGAAGATCAATATGTCATCTAAATACACCACCACAAATGCATTGGTGAATGGTCACAAGATGTCATCCATCAGTCTCATGAAGGTTGCAAGGGCGTTCGTCAATCCGAACGACATGAACAACCATTCGAAAACTTGGCCCTCCTTGGATTTGAAGGAAGTCTTCTACACATCGGAGGGTTTGATAGGCACCTGGTCATAACTTGACTTCAAGTCAATCTTGCTGAAATATTTTCCCCCCTTGAGCTGGTCCAGAAGGTCATCAATTCGAGAGATTGGGTACCTATTCTAGACAGTGATCTTATTCAATGCCCGATAGTCAATACAGAGCCTCTAGGTCCCATACTTTTTTTGTACCAATACAATCGGGCTCCCATAGGGTGATGAGCTTAGCCTGATGTGCCCTTTATGTAGTAGTTCTTGAATCTACCTATTGATCTCATCTTTCTCCATAACAAAGTGTCTATAGATTGGTCCACTGGGAAGTGGTTCACCTAGGTTCAAATTGATGGAGTGTTTGACCTGACAGTGTAGAGGTACCCCTGTGGGTGAGGCAAAAATATCCATGTACTCCTCCACGACCTTGTCCATCTGATGCTGCTGTGAAAAGGAGCCCTGCTTGGAAGCCGTGGCCATAACCTTCTTCTTCCCTTGGGAGAAAATCATAAGAAAAACAAATTTCCTATTATGGGAAATGATCTTACAGCATTGCTTTTCAGTGATCAAAGAGATGGCAGTAGGCGGGGCTACCTATGGTATCCTGTAAAACTTATTATCCAAAGTAATAATCACAAAATGAGGTCTAGACTCATATATAGCATGTTGCTTCCACAAGTATGGTTGTCCTAACAATATGTCAGAAACTTCAAGAGGAGCAATTTCACACAGTACTCCACCTATGAAGGGCTTGATGTTGTAGGCAAGGAAAAACTACTGGCTGACGTGAAGATTTCATCCTTGATGAAGCCACACAATGGTGTATGGCTATGGATGTGTGGTAGTCTTTAGGCCCAACTGCTTCACAACCTTTTCTGAAATGAGATTCTTCTGGCTCCTGTTGTTGACAATGAACTGCAACGAAGAACCCTTCACCAACATCTATGAGTGGAAGAGGAATTCCCCCTCCTCTGGATCTTCAGACTCAATTTTCTATATATTTGTGGTAGCCACAGTTGCACTAGGCTTCGCATCAATGGTTTTCCTCCCTTTGTCAGTTCCCTTATCGGGTTCTGATTCAAATTCAAAACCTGCATCTTGGCCACTAGGGACAGATTGGCCCGACACTCACTTGTATTGTGAGTGGAACTCTTATGGAACTCACACCATTTTCTCGTGTCATTATTCATCTTTGTGGTGTTTTTCTTTGTTTGCACCTTTGGTGGGTTTTCCTAGGTAGCCTTGCCTTGGCTTGGTCCTTTGTTTTGTGTTTTGGGGGCGCCTTTTCCTTTCTTTGGATTCGCAGATCCAAAATACCTCTTCTTCTGTTTAAACTTCTGGTCAATCTTTACAATGTACCGATACGTCGTCCTAAGTGAGTAGATGTCCAGGGACTCCATCTTGTCTTAAATGTACTTGTGTAGACAGTTGTGGTACTTGAGCACCAAATGTCGCTTAGTATCCTTGATACCCAGCCTCGTGCAAAGGGAATGGAAATAATTTGTGAACTCTGACACATCTTGGTCCCTTCCCTGCAGTAGCGTGGTCCACTTTATGTATTTATCTTCATAGCTCCCAAAAGGGTAATACTGTTCCTTGACGGAATCTCAGAAAGAATTCCAAGTGGGTGCGGTTGAAAACAGCAAGGGTTCACTCTCGTCCCTTTTTTCATAGTACATTTCCCACGAGTTCTTGACGTGTGGCGTGACTTTGAGAAGTGCACAGGTAATCTTCTCTCATTTGGAAAAGTCATGAACTGAAAAATATCCTTCCAATAGATTTAACCATTTATCTATGGTGTCTACATCTATCAGGCCTTCAAATATGGGAATAGTGAAGTTAACTTGTACCTTAAAAGGAGTAGCACCTCCAGAGTCGCTGCTGGATGAATATGCATCACTTGTGGGTAGTCGTCGAAGGATCTCAGAAAATTTATCCATCATCGCGTCCCTCTATTATTGGAGGGCTTCCTCGAGCAACATTTTGAAAGGATCTCCTGCCCCCTCATCTTTCTTTTCTTACACCATGGGAGGTCGTCAGGTTTTGCGAGTCTGATCCTGCAATGGTTCAACCAGATCGAGCCCTAACTCCTTATACCATGACCTCGTTGGGGACATGCAAAGAAAAATAAAGAAAGAGAAGACCCGCTCTGATATCATTGATCCGAACTTAAACAGGAACACTACAACTTACATATATAATCATAAACAGAGAGATGCAACAAAAAAACACTTCATTTCTTTAATATAAAAACGTTGAGCTATGCTTACAAACAAAATGGAAATAATATAGCTTGGGCGATGGTAGCTTATCTCTGAGAAGAGATGTGGTGGCTACATGGCTCTTAACTGAGTTATAATAAGGCTAAAGGGCCATTTTATTATTGAACAATAAGAGAAAACCCTAAACAACCAAAACCCTAACCCAAGGAGATGTAACACCAATAGTTTATGGGCCCCGTTGGGGTTAGTTGGGCAGCCAACTTCCTGGGGTCATGACTTGGTCATATTATTTTTGTTTGACACGTATGATACCTCATTGGAAATATCTCTCTGAGGAATACAACTGCCGATGCGATTTCCCTAATAATCCCTAGAGGAATTTTGATAAGAAAACGTTGTTTAGGGCCTCAAAACAGATTTGAAAGTTCAGGACCTAAAAACAACCAAAAATAGTAAACTGTGCTACAATTAAGGAAATTGAAAAAATGAAAGAAACAATGGTGAGGTTCCAAGTGGAATAGGTGGGTGACCAACAATATCCACCTGGATCCAGAATATTACAAGAAATAGATGGTTGGTAAGTCTTACATATGGTTACATGATGCTTGAAAGAAGAAATTCTACATTCTTTGGAGTGGCTAGAGATCAAGACTCTCACACAAGATTGCATGGCATATATATGACAATATTGATCAACACCAAGTATAGTCTTCGAATGAAATAAAGGGAGTTGACAATGACAACTCCAAGGAAGATGTTATAGCTTGGTAATCAAGTTGAATCCTTGGGCAACCTGATTAAAATGAATGCATGGAGAAAGATTCTTATGGATATGGATCATGTGAAAGGATGTTGATCTCAAATGATTTAATTAAGCAAATACTTTGATCAAAGAGGCCATCATGATAAGGTAAGTCTAATATTAATATTTTGATTGTGGTTATCTAGTTAACATATTGTTTTGCTACCTGTAAGGATGTTGAAATACATAATGACAATTGAGGAAAGTTCAACTATTGATGTTAAAACTTGATTCAAAGAACATATGGATTGAGTGATTGGTTTTGGTAATCCTTAAAGGATTGTGAACTCAAGATGTTTATATCATCATCTTGGAATTGAAATGTAGCAATGTAAGAAGATAAACTTATTTTCATGTTCCTACATCAATAAAGATCACACTTAGGAGGGAGATATGACTAGCTTGAAGTTTGATAAGGCTTAATATAATGTCTTCATTGGTGATTTATAGAGGAAATTGATATGGAAGATTGATGGCCTGAATCTTGTCAAAATATTAAAGATGAATCTACGACATCTAGGAAGAATGAAAACTCAATATGATGAGATACAAAGGAAAGGAGCCACGTAGTTATCTCCAAGAAGAACTGGTATGTGATACACTTATAAAGACAAGCTAAAGAGCTTTTGGTTATGAATTCCCAATTGAAAGGAAGTGAAAAAATTATCTTATGCTTTAGAGGGAGTAGGAAGTCTCCCTTAATAATATAAAAGGAGCAAGGATCAATTCCTTAATCAAGAGGGAATGATGATCTCCTCTTTGATTGAGAGGGATTAGTGATGAACATCACATTGTATTCTTTTCTTCATGCGTCATGCACTTGACTAGGACTAAAAATTGTACATCCAAGTGAATTCCATGGAGGGAGAATGGAGAACAAAGGATTGGATAAGCATATGTGATTTTCCCGAGGATAGAAAAATCCAAGATATGAAGTGGACCAACACTCTTTTAAGATTGGACATGTATTAAAGACAAGAGTGGTCGAAGACGACCTATATTCTTTGAGGATTGGGAATCCAGGACAAGAATAGTCCTTAAAGGACATACCTAATGAACATTCAGATGGGGTATGTACTTTGAACGGGTAGTGTGGTATTTCACGTAAAACCTCCTAACATTATGCTCTTGTATAAGAAAGAGCTTATCAAGTTAAGGCCTTACTATGTTAACAATGTTGGTCATGATATTGACGCTTAAGATGGCTTAACAATCTGACTCTTCTTATGAGAACTCTTCAGTTTGAGAATAACCTTGTACCAGGTGTACAATTATGAATACAACCCTAGTTAAGAGGGAGTGTTGGAAAATGTAACTAGTTTTGGTCTTCATAATTGTAAATGTACTCAAGTCATTATTTATATTTTATGTTACAAGAAAAGGAAAACAAAAAAAAAAAATTTTAAGCATGGGTTTCATGCTCTATTTTGATGGTCATGTCGGTCAAGCATGTTTTTCATGCTTCTATGATTTTTCATGTCAAATGAATATTTTTCTTGAGTCAAGAGAGTCCTTACCATTTGTTTAAGACCCTATTTGCAAAGTTGTAACATGTAAAATATATTAATTTTGAGTCTAGAAAATCCTATGAGCCTCCAAGCACAAGTCGATCTTGGCAGTGAAGAGTCAACCTAGAGGATGTTATTTGACCTCGTGGAAAGCCTATAAATACAAGCAACTTCAATCTCAATCATCATTAATTCTATCATCTCATGAAAGAAGTTTGATTTGAGGCAAAGAAAAAGGAAGAAACTAGAGTGAAGATCAAGGAAGCAAGGAGGAGTCAATAAAAAATGTTTTTGGGTGTTATTCTCTCACACATGTGAAGGTTAGGGTTTCTACATCTACTGATGCTAAGAATTGTGAGTTTGAATTGCAAAAGATCGAGAATTGTAGATCCAAGTTGTAGGAGGGTCGAATACTCTGATTTGGTTCTAGTTTGACTTTCAATGACTTTGGAGACTTGGGTTTGTTTGAAGGAAGACTTCTTGAAGGATTGACATGTGCCAGAATTAAGGTCTCTACGACTTCTACAGGGTTGAAGATTGAAAGTCGAATTTGAAGGTTCAAAGTTGGGGGCCGAAGTTGAAGTTGGAAGCTAGAAGCTAGTTGAAGCAGAATTGACCTTTGTTGTCTTAGTTGATCTTTGCCCTAATTGGAAGGAATTCTTGGAGGGTTGACTTGGTGCTTGGAGGAGGACTTGGTCTAGGGTTTTGGGTCTTGTATTTTTATTTGAATCATATCCTATAAGAAGAGAATAAATTCTTTCTGGGTTTTCCCCTTGGAGGGGTTTTGTCCTAGCTTAGAGCCTAATACTTGTGTCCATTGTCTTTATTGTTTTTTCTCTTGATAATTGTTTGATGAAAATATCTAATAAAGAAACACAAGAAGATAACTAAAGTTCACAAGCAATTATTAAGGTTAAGGAGAATTTGAATTAATAGCTGCCCTACTACATTCTCCAACAAATCAAGGTGAAATATGGCAAAATCAGATCCAATATTTGAATGACACAAGCTCTAGTTGAATTTGGTGAAAAAGTCCTAGGTGAAAAAAACCCCATTTGTAGCTTGATTTTGAAGTAACGATTTCGAGCACTCCAATGGATGCTTTTTTATCTCATTTCTTCCAGGTAAGAGCTATTGAGCCCCTCTCCATTTTTGATGTCATTATTTTTAATTTTCGTGATGATTTCTATTATTTTCAAACTTATATTTAGGAAGAAAATGCACTCTTAAAAAGTCGCACCCTGCCCATATTGGGAACTACAACACTTTAGAGTTGTCGTAGGTTGTGAAAAGGAAAGGTGTGACATTGTGACACTATCACTAACTAGACAAGTGTGACATCTACAAGGAAAGAAGGGTTTTTAACTTTTAAGCGGGAAAAATGAAAAATTATTCATGTTGGCTAGATATTCAATTTTCTCCTTAATGTTTAAAAGTTTTTTTATCATCAAGATGTTAGAGTGGAGAGAAAGAGAACATGAATGAAAATATTTGGTAGCAACCAATGATCCAAAAACATTCTTGGCCTTTCCTAAGTGTTAGAAAGTGTAGCAAGAAAAGCTTAATTTGACTTTAGCCTTAACCAAATTGAGTAAATCGAATGTCCACATCAGCGGGACAACTTGGAGGCAGTTAACTATTGTGACATGGATCTTGTCACTTAGCTGGCTCAATAAATTCGAGTTAGTGGGCCTGCAGTTTAGTCATGCATGTGTTGATTACTAAATTTTAACAATCTAGTTCAGTTATTTTTAGTTGTACTTAGTTAACTAACCTCTAACTATTGATAGAGTCAGTTGAAGGTCAGTTGTGTAGCGAAACAACAGTCTAACTCACAGATTTGTTAGTTAACTAATCATTTATTCTAAAAAATCTCATGCATGCATGGAATTTGAATTCCTCATCTAGGGTGGAGGAAATAAGGCTAATGAAAAATTATTTGTATACTAGTTGAGTGCACAATTGTAGTATGCAGGCAGTTGATCAATTCTTGGGAATTGCAAAAGGAAAGAGGGACCTTTCCTATTGTTTAGGAGGTCAAATTAGCTAAGATTTGCACAAGGAAATAGGAGGCTAGAGGAGGCATAAATTGGCTAAAAGTGTTGGCCAAAAATTCTCATTTAGTAAAGAGAACAGTGTTGCTTTTGTAGGTTGTGGTCAGAACTGGAGAAAGAAATTGTAATAGTTTATCTATTCAATTGATTAATGCAAATAGGATTGAGGGGATTTTCACAGTTGTGTTCCCCTAGAAATCACTGTGTACTTGTGGTTTGCTTGTTGCATGTATATGCATGTGTCTCTAGATTGTGATTTCCTTTCCACAGAATTGTAGAGTAGAATTGTGTCTTTTGTTTTTATTTTGAAATCTTGATCAATTTCAATTTATATCAAATTCATTCATGGTATTAGAGCCCTGAAATCACATTAAAACCAGTATTTTGAATTTGTCCCCCGACAATTTTGAATTTGTAGCTTCAGTGCAACAATTTTCCTTCAGATTTGGGAGAATCGATTTCAATGGTCTAAGATTGGATTATGCCCTGGAGGGTAGCTCAAATTTCATAGCCTGAAACGACCGGATGGAAGCATTGCTTGATGATAATGGTGTGTTAGAATATGCTAAAAATGATATTGCAAAACCTCCACAGTCGGATGAACAACTATTAAAACAGTGGAAGAAGGATGTTGCAAAGGCCAAAATAATTGTTTTGGAAGCTCTGAGAGAGCATGTGGTCTCAAATCTCCATGGAAAGGAGGCAACATTTTATATGTGGAAGAAACTAAATAAGCTATTTGAAAATAATAGTGACCATAGAAAATTGGCCTTGAAAGAAAAACTTTGAAACATTAGAATGCATAAAAATGACACTATTCTACAATATCTCTATAGGTTTACACAAGTTCAAGATGAGCTTGGAGGGGTTGGAGTGAATGTTTCAGAATATGATCTGGTGAGCCTATCTCTTCTCGGCCTTCCAAAATCCTGGAACAACTACAAGGACTCTGTGAATGGAAGGGAAATAATATCAAATTGGGAAATGTTGTGATCCAATTTGGTTTAAGAAGAATTAAAGAAAAATACCAGAGATGGAGTAATATCCAAAGGAGAGGAAGAGGAATTTTCTCTAGTTACAAAAGGAACGAAGGCCAAGGGAAAGAAGTCCCAAGGTGAGGCTAAGCCCAGCTAGAACAATGGAAAGAAGAAGGATATAAGAAAGTTAAAATGTTTTCACTACTTTGAATTCAGACACTATGTAACAAAGTGCCTGCAAAGGAAATCTACAAAGGAGTCTGCAACAGGAGCAAGAGGAGATACCTTGGCTTCTTAATTTGAGCTATATTTCACCCTCCTTGCTTTCTTGGACAACACAATATGAGGGAGTGATTGGTACCTAGATTTTGGTGCCTCTTACCATATGACATGAAATAAAGAATTTTTCAGTACCCTGGAGGAGAAGGATCTCCATATGTATATAGAACTTGGGGATGATGGGAGGTACAATGCTACAAGGATTGGTATTGTAACCTTTAAGATGGATTCTAACTTCCATATTCACCTCAAAGATGTTATGTTTATACCTGGGCTAAAAAAGAACTTGATATCTCTAGCAATATTAGAGGATAGAGGCTATGAAGTTACTTTCAATAAGGGGAAATCCTTCCTGAAACATGTAACTACCAGGAAAGTGAAACAGATTAAAGTTAGAGTGAAAAATATCTACAAGCTAGAGGTATATTTTTCCATGCATGTAGCTATACCTCCAGGAGTGTGGTGGGGAGATGTAGAGCCTTAGTTCCAAAGTTGTAGAGATTTGGGTAGGGTCCATTAAGGTGTCCTCCCCATGGATCATTACCTTGCTACAGAGGCCCATAGTGTTCAACAACAAAAGGATTTGTGTCAGTTAGTGTAGTCAGATGTTGAATAGCACAAAGGAGTGTTGATAGAAGTGTAGGAGGCACAATGCAGAATCAACAATAGTGTAATTTTTTTTCCCAATAGACAGTTGCAGAGACACAACTGGTTCTGTATTTTGGAAGCTTCTCAGTTGCAGTTGTTGCAGTAGAAACAACAACAATGAGAGGTAGTGCTACAGTACATTCCACAGGTGCAAGATAGGGATGGTGAAAAACCCCTTTCTTCTTAAGAGAGAGTGTTAGACAGTGTAGAAAAAATGGCTCAATTTGACTTTAGTCTTAGTCAAATTGAATAAATCGAATTTCCACATGAGTGGGGCAACTTGGAGGTAGTTAAATAGTGTGACATGGCTCTTGTCACTCAGTTAGCTCAGTAAATTCAAGTTAGTGGGCTAGGAGTTCAGTCATGCATGTGTTGATTGCATAATTTTAGCAATCTAGTTTAGTTATTTTCAGTTGTACTTAGTTAACTGACCTATGACTATTGATAGAGTCCTTTGAAGGTCAGTTATGGAATGAGACAACAATCTAATCAAAGATATGCCAATTAACTAATCATCCAGCCCAAAATAGATCATGCATGCATGCAATTCGAATTCCTCAGCTAGAGTGGAGGAATTAAGGCCAATGAAAAATTATTTGTATACTAGTTGAGTGTACAGCTGTAGTATGAAGATAGTGGATCAATCCTTGGGAATTGTGCAAGGAAATAAGGACCTTTCCCATTGTTTAGGAGCTCAAATTAGCTTATATTTTTGCAAGGAATAGGAGGCATACATTGGATAAGCGTTGGCTAGAAGTTCTCATTCAGTAGAGAGAACAACATTGCTTTTGTAGGTTGTGCTTAGAGCTAGAGAAAGCAATTGTAATAGTTTCTCAATTCGATTGATTAATACAAAGAAGCTTGATGGGTTTTTCCTAGTTGGGTTCCCCTAGAAATCATCGTGTACTTGTAGTTTTTCTTGTTTCATGTCTATGCATGCGTCTCCAAATTGTGTTTTCCTTTCCACTGAATTGTAGAGTAGAATTGTGTCTCTTGTTTTTCAATTTGAAAAGTTGAGCAGTTGCAATTTCTATCAAATTTATACTGTGAGTGTGGTTTAATGAAATTTTTCTTAATTCTGAGCATGAGATCTCCATTGCACTTTTTGGAACACTTGGTGAGAATGTGGGATGAAAATGAACAATTTGTTTGAGTTGGTTTCAATATCCTTACCATTGATGTGGAGTATAAATATTTTTTTACTGAGCTCTCAAGAAAAGGAGCCTGACTTTTACTAGTCGGTTCAAGAAGAGATGGTGAAAATAATGATGAGTATATTTCTCAGTACTTTTCTACGGGAACAAGAAAAAAATAGCGGTAGAATTCCAATAAAAAATGTAATGGATTTTCCACTCAGAACTATTTTGTTCACCATAACCCACATATCAGGAAGTGAAACTCCACATTTGGCTACCAAAGCACAAATGTAATATGCATTGGAATGTATGGAGCCTACAATTTTCAACTAGTGTGAAGGGCAAGCAATAAACATGAATTATTAATTGACTAACTGGAAGACAGGTTGACTAAAGCAATTCAGTTATGGGTCCATTTTGGTGTCTTTTTTCCTAGAAAGGGTGCCCTTGATATGTACACAAGGTATGGAGGTGGATGATCTTCCATTGAGAGTACCTTGCATGAGGAGATGGCTTGAGTTGTTGGCACACCATGGAGGGGGTCATATGTCCTCATTTGGTCTTGAATTTCAAATGGTTATAGAACCAACTATTCATGATTGAGGATTTTCATATGCCAACATGAATTTTTGAGGAGATCGAGGTTTAGCTTTTCCCGAGGGAGAGTGGTGGCATGCATCATGTGAAAAGGACTTTTGAAATATTTTATTTTTATGTATTTTGTTATTTTAATTTTTTTTATCATGTTAAGAGTAGGGAAAATTTTAAGGATGGAAATTTATCTTAAAGTTTAGAAACCTTAGTGAATCTCACTATTTTCTAATATGAAATCTGTAAAATGCTTGTTGATATCCTTGTAAGCATATTCAAATTTCTAATGATTTTGTATATAGTCTTTATAAAATTTTGGCAATATCAAAGGTAAAATATTTTTTACACTATAAAATTTGGGTGAATATTTTTTAGAAAAAATGGAAATTGGCGAATCAATTTCTTGGAAAAATCATGGAAAATTAGCCGACCTACGAATATTAACCCCCAAAATTTTCCTTCTTTAAGAGTAATACAATTTTTACATGCATATATTGGTTCGATTTGGCCAGCTAGGATGTCACCAATCCATAGGTGGGGTCAACAGGATTGATTAGGTGATTATGACCATGAAGCAACATAGGAGCTCTAAGAGGTGAAACAAAACCTTAAGGGTCTTACTCAAAGTGTAGAAGATATGGGTGATCTATACACCTACTTATGAGTTTGTGAGTTTACATGGTATATGTCTTGTTCATACAACTAATAATATTTCAGAGTATAGGCGAGTGTCATAAATTTTTGGAAACAATGTTAATACCGAGAGGGGGGTGAATCAATATTAACACTAATTTTAACTTGTTATGCCAATTTATTTTTCATTCAATCTTGGCATCCATTATATGAGATAAAAATTTAACCAACCATAACAACAGCCATATAAATCAAAAGAATCATATACATCATGAACAAAAAATACGTGAGACACAGAAGTTTTACGTGGAAACCCTTTCGAGAAAAAACCATCAAATCTTGTTGTTGTTATTGAGGTAAAATAAGAGCACCTACTCTATTACATCAATATTTTTTTGAGCCACCACTCATAGGAAGCACCAACTCCCTCATTTTATAGACACCAGTCCAGCTTACCAGAAGCACCATGTGAAGCACCAACTTCATGGATTTGTTGCAAGCAACAACTTGTAACTCCTTGGATTTATGCAAGTACCAACTTGCAAGAGGCACCAACCACCAATCCTTCTCAAGAACCCACTAGAGATGGAAGCACAAACTTCTTATATGCAATCTCCAACCCACACTCAAAAGAAACTCAATGTTCATTGTAATTGGCGAAAACTCTAACTAATCTCAACTTTGTTCTCTGTCCTCTGCTCACTTTGCTCATTCTGTAGCAGCCTACTATTTTTCTCAATAGTAGTCACTCATCGTAGATCTATCAACATATTTTCCCACTTTGCAGCAGCTTACCCACCTGGGATCTCTGCTCACAACCCTCTTCTCTCAACACATATAGTAAGCATTCGACCTTTCACACAAAACATATGCTCTCTCTCTCATGACCTCTCACAGTAGCACAACCTCTCTCTCTCAGGGTGTCTTTATCCTGCTTAGGCACTCTCAACCTTTCTCTGCAGACTAAGATTACTTAGACTTTCCTTAACAATGCATTCACACTCACAAAGTTCTCCACACTTAGCTCATATGCCACTATGTTGCATTCCCCCCATTTCCCAAATGCGCTCATGTGTTTTGTTCCTCAATTGCACTCTAGTTGATGTTGCCTTTTCTTCCCATCACTTTGTAATTCACTCTACTCGAGTGTACCTCTATATGGCTTCTCCATCCTACTGTTGCATCTGAATTGAGCATTGTTGCCTCATTAACACCTGAGAATGGGCATCTGAGTACTTCTCCATACTGAGAAATAAATCCTCAGTCCACCTGCACACTCAATGGCGCTCTTCATGCTTATTCATGGCTCTCTGATCTTGAATGTTCCTCAGGATGGCTTCTCTACACTTAATTTAATTCATTGAATCATGTCTTAGCTCATGACAGGCCCAACATGTCATTATGTGTAACCGTGGTCCTCTCTGTCACGGTCTCCTATCTTCAACAATCGACACTTGATACTTGCTATTTTCTCTTGCAACCAACCTCATTGTGCACACATTTACTCTATTGCCAACCCATTCATCCTTTAACAACTCTATGTTTCACTTTCAGAGCTCCACTCATTGTAACTTTTATTATAATTACCTTTCGAAATCACGAGCTTCCAGTTTTACCTTTAGCCCCTTTTGTTAGCTCCTTCTTGTTTTACACCATAGGACCAGGAGTTGTTACCAATGGATTAATGCTTAGTTGCTAAGGTGTTTAGATCCTACCAGGGGCCTATTTTCCTTTGTTGACTGCTCTCCACCATTGGTTTCTTTAGTCTCCTCGACCAAGATCCACCACATCGAAGCTCCATGTATTGAGACTTCCTCTTAATTCAATTTCAAAGGAGTTTCAAAATTTCGACCTACGAAATACTCATAACACTTGGGTGTTAGACCTGATACTCACCCTCAGTTATTTGAACTCCACAACCAAGTGCCGAAAGGACATCAAAGCCCCTGGTATCATAACTTTTCTTCAAATGCAATTATGAGGGAGTTACTAAAACTCCAACCTTTGAAGTTCTGACCTCCAAGATGACTTCATGTTGATGTCATCAATTCCATGCAGCATCTCCTTAATGGTGACATGTGTCACCTATATTTTCCCTATTAGGCCACTTTTTTTTTTGAATCTGACTGCCACGTGTCCATAGTATAACCACATCATGTTGACGACATCTGCCTCATCATCCCTTGAGGACAAATCAACTGCCACCATGTGTCTTGTCTTGAGGAGATAGAAAGGGTCCCTCGAATCTTTGGTTTTGTAGAAATTTCCTTTGTAATTGTTATTCTTCGCATCCTCGATGCTTCTTAAATAATTGCATTCATAAGAACTTATGCGGTTCCAAAAACCCGATGTTCTAAACGTCTAAGGTTTTTCTTTCCTCATGCCATTTCATGTTCCATTTTTTTAAAATAAACTGTTGAGGTCCCAAGGCTCTGAGGTTCTGAAATGTTGTGATGTTTCCTATCTTGCCAAGGTTTCGATGTGCCCAAGCTACCAAAATTTGGCTCTGATATGACCTCTTCTCTGAGGTTTCGATATGCCTTCTTGTGCCATCTGCTCCGTCCTTCAATATGACCTGCTTAGTCCTACAAATATCAAGTCCCGATGTTCTAAGCCTTCTGATATCGGGCCTTCCGAAATTCATCACTCTATGCTTTTTGATCTCGAGGTTCCAAATCTCTAAGGTTCTGATATTCTAACCTCTGATATTTCACCTTCTGAATCTCCGAACTACTGACCTGCTCCGATATTTTGGGTTGTGAAATCTCTTGGGTCCGAAATTCAGCATACCTTGGACTTAAGACCCTAACTTCGACAGTTAATAACTTTTGATATAGGAGGCCATTTATGGACTTGCACATATCACTGGAAATTTATTTCAGAGCACTAAGCGTTTTTCTTAATTCTAAGAGTATATGAGCTGATATCTTTGAGATAAATCTCCTCTAAACTCTGGGACTCCCAACCACCATAGTCTTCTTTTTATGGCTTCTCTAGTAAGCCTACTACTATGGTGATTCTCTACCGCAGACTGCAGCAACCATAGGACTCCCCCTAATATTGACACATTAAGCACAAGCACATCAATGCTAACCAAATTACCATCTCGGTTAGGATAGGGAACATCAAATCCAACATCTATTGCCACAAACTATCATACTAGTCTAGTTGACATTAATGCCAATACTCTTTCCAACTATCAAACAATACCAAAAACTCCCTAGCATGATTGTTGACATCAATCCCAACACACTTGCAGCTACTATCAATCAAGACAATGCCAATTTTCCAATCTCCCCCTTTGGCATTGATGGAAACACCTCAACCTCGTCTTCACTTTGATGGCCACTTCACATGTTGCTTCCACACTTCTCCTAGCATAAGCCACCAATGGATTTCTCTCCTCTGCATGGGCCATCAAAACTTCTCCAATACTTCTCTCCCCCTTTGAGATCAATGGAAAAGGGCTACAAGCTATCGTTTTCTTCTCCATGCAATCATTAGCTATCAATGACCAAGGATCTAGCTACTAATGTGCATTCTTCTCTACGGATTTCTCTTCAAGGATTGATCACTGCTTCTACTCTATAAACTGGACATTATGTGATATGCTCCCCCTGAACATATGCTTCCTCTGATTTTCTAGAACACCTTATGACTGACTGATGGTTCAATACTCCTCTTTCCATTTCATCTTTTGTATTAGTTTAAAGAAAATTGATACCAATTAAACTAATCATGGTATTGTTTCTACTGCAAATGCCAATCATTAGTGATGCATTTCAACTTACTCTTCACCATGTCTGCTGCTTCATCCTCTCTACTCACTTCTCCTGAGCATCTCAATCACTTTTTTTTCACTTGAGATCATACCCCAAAACATGGATCGTTGCTTAAACAATACCAATTTCACTAAGAAATAGATACATATTGGAAGTTGTACCAGGCAACCTCTTATAACACTTTCTAAAAAATAAATTTCCACTTACACACAAAGGCTACTCCATATGGACCTAGACCCTCACTTTTCATAGTGATACCAATTGAAGACTAAGGGAATTTAAAGTTTATGCCAATTGTGTTTCATGAACACAAGGCTGTTAGGGATAATCAAACTCACAACTGAAATGAAATAAGGGTATTTCACCCAATATGCAAACCTTTAATTTCCTTAATCAATCTTTCTTCTTGAGGCTAATAATCATTTCTTGCTACTTCTTACTAAAGCAACTCCCTTATCCAATTCTCGCTAATCTCCTGCATTCTCTTCCTTGCATCTGCATGGGGACTGATCCTATGGACCTAACATAATTGTGGGCTTCCTGTCATTCCACACTTTTGTTGTAGCCCATATTCTTTTCTCACAACATAAAGTGTTGTTGTGTATTCCCCTAAACTCATGATGGTTGCACTCCTCCTTTCTCTTCAATGTTAATATATTTGAAATAAGAAAATACATTATTGTAATCAACATGGGGCTCAGACATGCCTTCATTATTCAGATGCATCTCACTTGTATGAGATTTTATGCCCACACCTGACTTATTTGGACTCCTTTGAGGCCATTCTCTTCTTTTAATGAAGAGAAACATAGGATCTACTCTCCCTGAGTAGATCATCCTCCTTCTTCATTTAAAAATTCTTTGGTCGAGCCCTGATAGAAGCATTACTTTTCAGCTTCTTCTTTTCCCATGTTTTGGATTTCTCTTGGATGCGCATGGATAGAGGAAACTTCTCCTTCAATTCCTCTTTCTTAACCCAAATCTTCCTGCTACCTTTCTTCCTTACAAAGGGGTCCACCACAAGAGTAAGAGGATCATTCTTCCTGGTTTTATTTTGATATCTTCCTCCTCTTTTCAGCTTGATCTTTTGAAACTGAGCGTTGAAGAAAAATTTGTATTCCTCACCTCCATTGTTTCTTCTTGTATTCAAATCTCGAGTTTTTACATTTTCATGCATATGCTAGGAAGCATTCCATTACTTATCATATATGCAACGTACTCTCTTGTGCCCAATATTGCTACAATTGTAGCATTTGATTGGGCTTAAGAATGGAGCAAAGGAATTAGTATCATTGACAACAATCTTTTCAATTCTTCTTTCAGTACCAACATGCCTTCTCCTAGCCTCTTTACACATCCTTGGGTTGCTGCTACCCAACACATATTGTTTCCTTGCTTTTCATCTACAATCTATGGCTTTATGTCCAAAATTGTTGCAAGAAAAACAATAACCATGAAATTAATTTTGAGGAATGAAGATACCTATTCTTTGAGGGCTTTGTCCTTGAGGATGAAGGGACCTATTTTTTTTCTTAATATGCCTTTCATGACAGTTTGTGTTGCTCCCTTGCACTCTTTCATGCAATTTTCTTGCTCTCTTTTGTTGCTTTACTTCTTGTTGTTTTCCTTGTTGCTGGAGTTCAACAACTTATATTCCTATGTTGTTGTTAGAACCTTGAGCTGATTTTTACTAGGAAGTTGACCCTTCATCCTTCGCAATCTTGGAGCTTGGTTTTTCTTTAAATCCCAAACCAGCCTTGATGAGAGGATATCTTTTCTTGACAAGCATCTCATCCATGACTTTCATGCTCTCCACACGCTTCTGATATTGAGGCAACTCTTTATTTGACTTTACTAAGTCATGTCTCAATGAGTCTACTTCACTTTGTAGTCTCTCACAGTAAGCTTCTCTATCATTTAGCTAACTAGTTAACATGCTACTCAGCCTACTAGCCTCTTCTTGTTGAGAATTTAGATCAAATATTGTTTTGCTCAAATTCTCATTCTCAAGCTCATACTCGTGCAACTTCTCCTTTTACTTGATATTTTCCTCTGATAGGTCCTTAATCTCCTTTAGAGCAGAGATCAACTTTTTTCTAAAATAGATCCTTTCATTCAGATCCTTCTCTTCACTATCAGAGGTGCTAGCTGAGTCACCACAGAGATCTAAACCCATCTCTGTTTCCATGGAGTTTTCCACAAGTCTAAGGTGTATTCCATCTTCACCACTTTCAGTGATACCCCTATTATCTTCACAAGATATACTCTCTTCTCCTTTAGAGGATCCCTCATTTTCTATTGCTACTAAAGTGGGTCTCTCTTCATTACTACTACTAGATGTATGACAATATTTATCTTCAAGTGATTCACATGAACATCTAGATAATGAATGACCTATTTCTTTACATTCATCACAAAGAAATAGTTACCTTCTAAGCAACATGGTCTCCCTTTTGAGACTTCTTCATCATCAACCTTGGAGTGAAGATGAACAATCTCCTCACACGAAGAAATATCTTCAATATTTTGAGCATCTTTCCTTTTATATGCCTTCTCCTTTTTCTTCCTTCTCTTCTTATCACAATAAGGTACATGTTCTAGTTCATTACTTGAGCAACAGGGTTCCTCAACCTCTTTTTGAGCCACATGGATATCTCCTCCATACAACCATTGTAGTTTCTCCATCACTTCCTTTTCTGACTCATAATGCCTCACTTTATCATCATCTAGCTTAGATAGTCCTTTCATGATAATCTTCTGGGCTTCTTCATTCTACTCACTCTTTTCTCCATTCAATACGAAGCTCCATACTTCAACATCCAAAGTCATTAAATAGGTTTCCATTATAACCTTCCAGAACACATACTTTGATCCATTTAAGAATGGAACACCTTCTGTTAGTGAAGTTTCATTAGCCATTGTTTCCCTTTGATCTACCTTCTAGCGATTAAGCTATTCCTAAAGGAACTTGGATCTGTTGCCAATTTTTGGAAAAAATGTTAATACTGGGGGGGGGGGGGGGGTAAATCAATATTAACGCTAATTTTAACTTTTTATGCCAATTTATTTTTCATTCAAACTTGGCATCCATTATATGAGAGAAACCTTTAACCAACCATAACAACAACCATATAAATCAACACAAGCATACACATCATGAGCAACAAACACATGAGTCACAGAGGTTTTACATGGAAACCCTTCAAGAAAAAACCACCAAAGCTTGTTGTTGTTATTGATGTAAAATAGGAGCACCTACTCTATTACATCAATCTATTTGTGAGCCACCACTCATAGGAAGCACCAACTCCCTCCTTTTGTAGACACCAGTCCAGCTTACTAGAAGCACCATGTCAAGGACCAACTTCATTTATTTGTTGCAAAAACCAACTTGTAGCTCCTTAGATTTATGAAATCACCAACTTGTAGGAGGCACTAACCTCCAAGCCTTCTCAAGAACCCACTAGAGATGGAAGCACCAAATTCCTGTATGAAAGCTCCAACCCACACTCAAGAGAAACTCAATGTTCACTATAATTGGTAGCGACTCTTCTTGTTCTTAGCTCTATTCTCTGTCATCTTCTAACTTTGCTCATTCTGTAGAAGCCTACTATTCTGTTCAATGGCAACCACTCACACAACTCTCTCAATAATTTTCCCACTCTGTAGCAACTTACTCATCCAGGATCTCTGCTCACAACCCTCTTCTCTCAACACATACAATCAACACTGGACCTTTCACACAACACACAAGCTCTCTCTCGCATGACATCTCACAACAACACAATCTCTCTCTCTCTCTCGAGGTCTCTTTAATATGCTTAGGCACTCTCAACCTTTCTCTATAGACTAGGCTCACTCAACCTTTCCTCAACAATGCACTGACACTCATAGAGTTCTCCACACTTAGCGCATAGGCCACTATGTTGTATTCCCCCCATTGCTCAACTGCACTCATGTGTTTTGTTCCTTTGCTACACTCTAGTCGATGTTGCCTTTGCTGCCCACACTTTGTCATTCACTCTACCCGAGTGTACCTATACATGCCTTCTACATCCTAATGTTTTTTCTAACATGACCACTACTACCTCATTAACCATTGAGAATGGGCATCTGAGTACTTCTCCATACTAAGAAATAAATCCTCAGTCCACTTGCACATTCAATGAGGCTCTCCATACTTATTCATGGTTCTCTGAGCTTGAATGTACCCTAGGATGGCTTCTCTGCAATTCACTTAATTGATTGAGGCATGTCTCAGCTCATGACAAGCCCCAAAATTCAACCTGTGCAACCATGGTCCTCTCTGTCATGGTCTCTAGCCTACAACAGTCACCATTAACTCCGTCGACCCTTGATAATTGCTATTTACTCCTATGACCAACCTCACTATGTACAAATTTACTTTGTTGCTGATCGATTCATCCTTTAACACCTTTGTTCTACACTCTTGGAGCTCCACTCACCGTATCTTTTATTATAATGACCTTCCGAAATCACGAGCTTCTGATTTTACCTTTAGCCCCTTTTCCTCAACTCCTTCTTGTTTTGCACCATGGGACTGAGAGTTGTGACTAGCAGCTTAGCTCTTAAGTGCTAAGGCATTCATATCCTATCGGGGGTCTATCGTCCTTTATTGACTGCTCTCCACCCTTGGTTTCTTTAGTATCCTCAACCAAGTGCTACCACATTGGAGATCCATGTATTGAAACTTCCTCTTAATTCAATTTCGGAGGAGTTTTGAAATTCTGACCTTCGAAATACTCATAGCACTTGGGTGCTAGACCTGATCCTCATCCTTGATTATTTGAAATCCACGACCAAGTGTGAACACGACATTATAGCCCCTGGTATCAAAACTTTTCTTCAAATACAATTACGAGGGAGTTACGAAAACTCCAACCTCCGAAGTTTCGACCTCCGAGATGACATCATGTTGATGTCATCAACTCCACGTGGTATCTCCTTAGTGGTGACACATGTCACCTGAATTTTCCCTATTAGGCCACCCAATTTTTTCAAATTTGACTGCCACATGTCCATAGTAGAACCACGCCATGCTGACGACATTTGCCTCATCAAACCCTAAGGACCAATCAATTCTCCCCATGTGTCCTGTCTTGAGGAGATAGAAAGGGCCCCTCAGATCTTTGGTTTTGCAACAATTTCCTTTGTAATTCTTATTCTTCGCATCCCCGGTGATTTTTAGAGAATTTCATTCATAAGAACTTACAAGGTTCTGAAAACCTGATGTTCAAAACTTCCAAGGTTCTTCTTCCCTCATGCCATTTCGGGTCCCCTTTTTTTTAAATAAAATACCGATGTCCCAAGTCTCTAAGGTTCTGAAATGCTACCAGGTGTCCTATCTTGTCGAAGTTCCGACATGTCCAAGCTACCGAAAATTGGCTCTGATATAGCCTATGCTTTGAGGTTCTGAAATAATTCTATGTGTCCTGGCTTTCCAAGGTTCCAACGCGCCCAAGCTACCAAAAATTGGATCTGATATTACTTATGTTCAGAGGTTCCAATAGGCCTTCCCATTCCATCTACTCTGTCCTCTAATATGACCTACTCAGTCCTTCCTATATTGGGTCCCGATGCTCTGAGCCTTCCTATATCGGGCCTTCTGAAATTCATCTCCCTATGTTTTTTGATCCCGAGGTTCCAAATCTATGAGGTTCCAATTTTCCAACCTCTAATATTTCTCCTTCCAATTTTTTTCCTACTGCAGTATTCACCCTTCTGATTTCCAAAATTCAATCTGCCTTGGACATTAAGACCCTAACTTCGGTAGTCAATAACTTTTGATTTAGGAGGCCATTTCTGGACTTCCACATATCATTGGAAATATCTTTTAGAGCACTAACCAACATTCCTAATTCCAAGAGTACATGATCTGGTGTCTTTGGGTAGAATCTCCTCCAAATTCTAAGACTCCCAACCACCATAGTCTTCTTTTTATGACTTCTCCAGTAAGCCTACTACTCTGTTGTTTCTCTACCACAGACTGAAACAACCATAGGACTCCCCCTAATTTTGACACATCAAGCAAAAGCACATCAATTATAGTCCAATTACCATCTTAGTTAGGAGAGGGGACATCAAAGCCAACATCTGTTGCCACAAACTATCATATTGGTCCAGTCGAAATTACTGCCAACACCCTTGCCAACTATCATACAATATAACTAGCCCAAGACATCTCCCTAGCATGATTGTTGACATCAATGCCAACACACTTTCAACTACTAGCCATCTAGACAATGTCAAATGTCCAACATAAATCACATTTTCATTATGTGAACCATCCTCTTAGACAAGAACCATTGCGATGGTACCTTCTAAAGCAACTAAGTATAAAAAGTAATCTTGATGGTAATTTGGGGGGTGTAGCAATGATGTGTGGATTAACACATTTTTCAATGCATCAAGTGCTTTGTGTGTGGTATCATCCCAAATAAAGGGAAACATTTTCTTTAAAAGTTGACAAAAAACTTTAGTAAGATTAGTGTAATTAGGAAGGAAACAACATAAAAAGTTTTCCTTCCCTTGCAAACTTTGGAGTTGGCATAAAGTAGAAGGAGGTGGTAGATTTAGAATAACCTCATCCTTCAAGGGATCAACTTGGATTCCTTTCTTGGATAGGATGAAACCTAAAAGAAATTGGGATTCCACACAAAAAACACATTTATGCATATTCAATCAAATATTGTAATGTCGACAATGGAGGAAAATGGCTCATAAATGTGTCGGGTGATCTTGACGTTGCATAGAATGTGAATATAAATCATCAAGATAGGGTTGTACAATATGCTTAATGTCATGAAACACATAGGACATAGTTCATTGAAAAGTGGCAACAACATTCTTAATTTCAAAAGGAATCTTTCAATAAGCAAAGGTCCCCCAAGGACAAATAAAAGTGGTTTTGTGTTGATTCGATGGTAGTATATCAATCTAATTATAGCCGAAAAATCAATCCATGAAGGAGAAAATTTCACTAACAACACAATCATTGATAACCTTGTTGATAAAATGGGTTGGATAATTATCTTTAGGAGAAGGCTTTTTTATATCCCTATAATCAATACATAAGTGGATCATACCATGTTTCTTGTTGACTAGAATAATGAAACCCAATCGATTAGAGGTATAGGGTAAATAAAACTTGCTTTAAGAATTATTTCAAATTCAGCTTTGATAGTAGTGGGTTTTCATCGGTGAATTGGAAGAAGCTTTTATCAAACATGATTAACATTAGGATGTGTCTTAATTTTGTGAACGACAATCTGTGGATCGATACTAGTAATTTCTTTGTAGGACCAAGAAAAATATCACAGAAATATTTCAATAGGGTCGTAGAGGTTCACAATTCTTTAAGAGAACATGAGGCACCTATATGAATGTTTTCCATGATCCCATATTTTATTGAGATATCAATCACTATGGCTACTAATATATTCCCTAAAAACCCTTCATATGTTGGCATTGTTGTCATTGATGCAAAAGGAGTAAAGGAGCAACAAGAAGTGTGGTCACCATATGTGTGTGAGAAGGTGATGTTCATAGAGATACGTTACTTGTTGAAGACACTACAAAGGAGAAACAAAGTATAATGGCACAGTTAATGTATGCATAGTTGAACATGTATATTTGATGGCATGCTTGTGTTGATGCAAGTATTGTTATGCTTTGGAGGTGAAGGAGAACAACTTGTTAGACCTTTCTTTCATATGTTGTTATTACATGTTGATCTAATTGCATGTTGATGATGTTGCATATATTTTTATGGAAAAGGAGCAACAATGTAAGATGGAAAAGGGTGTCATGGTTTTCTTGGAGTTCTTATGTTACACATCTGTGTTGGTTACATATGCTTGTTGGTTTCTAATGAAAAAATATTGCAAAGTTTTTTGTGATGCAAGGCAAAGGAAAAGGTATAAGGCACAAAAAAAGGAAAATGCATGAAGAATATTGTTATGCTTGTGATGTTGTGATGTTATAGTTGTTGGTGTATTGCTAATGTATGTTACAAAGAATGTGGTTGCTATGCTTGTTGATTTAATCATTACAGGTGGTTGAAAAAAAGATTTGGTGAAGCATTTATTTTATTTTAATATTCAAAATATGAAAAGGTGTGAAATGAATGAGTAGAATGCAAATAGACAAGTCTTTTCACTTCATATTCATGTTTGGAATACCAAAAACCATCAAAGTTTATTTATAAAAATATGTGAGGTTGGAAATTTGCATTTTTAGAGAGTTAGAGAATGTGAGAGTTAAATGAGTTATTGTCCATTAGTTACTTGGAAAATATAGAGAAGATGTGAAGCAATTTTGAAGTGAAGAAGGAGTAAAAACTGAGATGGAGGTATGTAGATTTATACACCAAGTAAACCAACATATTATTTATTTTGTGTATCAGGGGATTTTAGTCTCCTTTCAATTTGTAGCTCGATAAATAATAGGTTGGAGCTTGTTGAGGTAGGATACTCCTATGTGTTGTAGCCTACAAAAAAATTGTGGGAGTCGGAGCTTCCTTGCAAGTTGAATTTTACAGAGTTGAGGTAGAATCCTCCTGTAGGTTGGAGCCTATGGAAAATTAGATGTAATAAGCCATTAGGAGCTTGCCTTTGCATCATAAAAATAACAAATTCATTGTTTTCTCCCTTTATGGGTTTCCACTTATATCTAGTGTTCACATGTGATGATCTTGTATTATGATTGTATGTTGTCATGAAAGTTGTTATGCTGAGATTTACATTTTATATGTTGTTTACATATTAAATATGTTGTTCGTAAGGTGTATTCTACTCATTTAATATTTAATTTAACCATTGAAAAGTAATCAAAATTTAATGGTCATGAATGTACTAAACAAATTCACACCCCCCCCCCTCTTAGTTTAGTTATTTTTCCAGCAATTGGTATCAGAGTCGGTTCCTTATGCAACAACCTAACAATTGGAAGGTAGACCTGGTTGATTTTGGCTTATCATAGTGTACTTATGCTAAGTGAAAAAAACTTTCATGAATGGAGAGATAAGGTAAAAATAGAACTAGTAGCTTATGGACTTGGTGTATGGAAGCTTGTATGAGATGGATATAGTAAAGATGATTCCCCCTCTACTAAAGAAAAATAGTGGAATGTTGAGGCAAAATGGGAAATGTATAGAAATATTCATAATAAGGATTTTGATACAGTAACAAATTTAAATTCTGCAAAATAAATATGGGATAGATTGTGGCTCATGCATGAAGGAGATACTAGTAGGTGTAATACAAAAAAGGAGAAGAGAAATAATAATAAGAAAAAGGAATCTAAAAAGGAAAGTGATCAATCAAATTAGACATAAATTTTTCTAATGTTAATGTACATGATTCTCATGAAGAAAATATAGATGAACATTAAGCCAAGACTGACTCGGCCTTAGCTAAAATAAAAAAACTTGCAAATGAGAGATGAGATCAAAAGAAGTTTTTAGTAGTAAACTGAAGGAGAGTGAAGAAAAATTATGAAAGATCAGAGGTTGAGATTATTTTAGCCAGAAGTGAAATAGATGAAAATAATAGACTGTATAAAAATATACAAGATGAGATTGTCTCCATGAAGAACTCATATAAGGAACCATGAAATAGAATACAACAATATCAAAATGTCCTACAGTAGAAGAAGCAAACAAAAACAAGAAGCAACATCAAAATCCAAGAATGTGGTGAAGAAAAGGTTCTTTACAAGAATATCATTTTCTCCTGGAGATGAATTGAGCAAATTTAGAAGATCCCAAAGGAGATTCTTTACTCGAAAGATATCAAGTGTTTTTCTTGTCATGAACTTGGACATGTAGTAATAGAGTGTAAGAGAAGAAAACAAGTACTAAACAACAAAAGAAGCAGCAAACAAGAAGGTTCCCTCAAGCAAGCAAATGGAGAAGACAACCATCACCAGGTACACAAATCATTTCTTTGGTTATTGTTATTTGAGTAATGGATTTGGACATAAATCATTTGAATGAAAAATGTATGCAAAGAAAAAATTGAACACAAGAATAAACACACCATTTCCTCCATTTCTTAGACATATAAGGTGGTATTTTTGTAATAATCTTGGCCACAAATCCAAAGAATGCAAGTTGGTTTGTATCCTAACGAAGTTTAGACAGAAGATGGAGGCCAGTAAAAATAGACCAAACAATGAGACAAAAGGAAAGGCAGACAACAAAAGGTGACCTACAAAAGTATGGAACAAAAAGAAAAAGGAGTAACCTCTGACTTCAATGACAAAGTGAAGTCAACGTAGTCTCATGGGGAGTTGCTAAAAAAATCAGATTTTTTCAGTGTTAGAGAAGTCGTTGTCAAATTTGAAGTCTCTATAATCATGCGAGCAACAACAAAAGAAGAGTAGAATGACAGATAAGTCATTTTTTCCTCCTATATAGGTAGAAAAAAATGAGTTGGTTTGTCCTTGTGACTACCATTACTCAACTGAATAATTTCTTGGCTCATATTGAAGAGAGAGAATAAAATAGAAGATCCTTGCACACAAGCAATTGAAATTTGAGAAGTTGGAAAAAGAACTCAAGCATGGTGGTATTTGGGAAGAAGGAGTCCTTCATAGAAAGCAACTATGATGCTTTATAATCATTGTTTTGAAAGATACTTGAGCGGTAGGAGAGGGAAAGCATGAACTCACTATGATTTGTGTGGAAATAGTGAAAGTATTTATAATTTGGAGTATTTCTTCTGCAAGTTAAGGTACTCAATTGATATATAGACCTATGGGTGACAAAGTCAAAATGAATGGAAATGAAAGTATGAATCATGAAGAGTTGGATGGGAAATTCAATTCTATGAGTATCCCTAATCATACTATCCTAGAAGCAAAAAAAATTGGAATCTTGAAGTCTCATGAACTAAAGAATTTGAACTTTATAGAGAGATTTACAGAGAAAAATAATCTGTTGGAGAATCAAAAAGTTCAAACACATAGGCCCTTGAAATTTTGGAGGGTACTAAGAGGGGAAATATATCTATGGTTCTTATTTCTACAACATTTATAACACTATTTTTTTGTCTTTGCTTCTTCTTCATTTATGGTACTATGCCTATTTAACATACATTATAGCAGAAGGGTAATATCTTTTTTATTTGGTCTTTGGATAGGCATGTGGCCACTATGGGTTGAGAAAATAAATGGATCAAAGATTATATTTGCTGGAGAACATGTTCCTACTAGGGAGCATGTTTTTTTTTTTTTTCTTTTTCTTGCAGACTGCCATACAGAAGTAGATTGTTTGTACATATGGGACCTTGCTTTGTGTAAAGGTCAGTTGGGTTACATTAAGTGCATCCTCAAGAGAAGTGTCCATAATGCACCAACTTTTGGTTGGGGTTTCCACATTCTTGAGTTCATTCTGTCTGAAATAAAATGGGAAGTAGATGAGCCAGTCATAGATTCAATGCTCTTAACATTCAAGGACCTACAAGATGCACTTTGGATTATTTTCTTCCCAATGGGAACTAACTTGATAGAACACCAAGGAAGAAGGTAACAAGAATGAAAAATAATAATACAACTCATATGAAACGAGGAGAAGAAAGGGATCGTATGTTTAAACTAAATTTAATTTTGTTGAGGGTGAGTGAAATATGCTAAATGAAATATTTCTATAAGACCATAAGGAAGGGAAGTGATATAAGAGATGCAAAACTGGAGAACTCTATTATCGTCCTCTATTAATAATGATCTTCCATATTACACAATACAAATAAGGATGGAAACTACAGGAATAAAGAAACTGCAAATTTCAAACACTAGTCACACACATCATGAAGAACATCAAATCAAAATCCAGAGCATAAAATCAAGAAGACCTATGGGCATAACAAAACAAAGAGAAAATATGTTTAAAATATTCATGTTAGTAACCTTGCAGCCACAACAATTGAAGTTGCTACATTTTCTCAACAATATAACGTTATCGGATGGGCACCAAGGAATTTAACCAGGCTGATTCAGATAATGCAAGTAGAAAATACATGTGAACATTTACTACTACTGTATAAGTAGAGATAAAAATGTAGGGATAAAACCATTGTAGAGATAAAACACAAGATGCAAAAAATGACGACCCAAAGGGACTTGAGCAACCAGGAGAGTTCATATATGTAAGACAACATGTATGAATAGAGTATCTAAGAAAGTTGCTCAGCAAAAGGTAACACAAATAATATTATGTGATGGGGACGAAAAAGATGACAAATGACAGAGAGGCAAAGTAGTCAGGTAAGTAATCAAAACTTCAGAGAAATGCTAGAGGAATAATGACAAGTCAAAAACATTGGAATGACAATCATGCCAGGTTGACAGAGGAATGCTAGAGGTTGAATAAGTTATAATGCTAGAGGGTGACTAAGAAGCCAATTGGACATATCTTACATTATGAATGTGGTGCATTGTATGCCTAAAATGGTGTTGGTTGTGCGTTTTTTAAGGTTATTGAAGCAATGCCAATCAAATTTTATAAGGAAAAAGGATGTGCTAGAAGAATCTATGTGCTAATGCTAGGCCACTGCAAAATGACATATGATTACTTATTTCATTACATCGACCTCATATGCACAAGAAAAAGGAAATCTGAAAATTTGTTATCACTTTGAATACATGTTGATCAAATTTTGTACATTTGAATAACACGACGCACCATATGTAGGTTGATACCACCGTGGCATATATTATACAACCGTTGGCAGGATTATATTATTCAAGTGCCACAATATATATAATTCCACTGTGTTTTAATGCAATGATATATATTATACCACTGCCTTTATATTATTTGACAGTCTTATATATTGATGATTGTGTTAATGCACAACATTATAATGCTATGGTGCATTATAAATATCATCAACATTATATTGGTTGTGTTATACAGTGTGAGCATTATATTGGTAGCACATGCCTATTGGCAGTGTTATACAATGGTGTATTGGGAGTGTTATATAGTGGTGTATTGGAAGCATAGCTTTACATATTTATTATTACTCTGTTATATATATTATAAGGCATTGATGTTATTGTTACATTATATATGGTATTGTTGTGTTATAAATTGGCATACATTGATACATTGATATATCCTTTCATACATTTTTTGTCGATGTCGCATTATATATATTCATGTTAATTTTTCTTAGGCCTATATTTTTCTTTGTTGTTGATAATTGCATTTTTATACTTTTTATTATTTACATATGCATTCACCCCATAACATCATCACATCATTAGCAATTATGTAGAAAGAACGATATCATCAACAATGCAACAGAACTATAAAAGGAACATTAGAAGAAAAGCATGCACAAATAGAGACACCATGATTTGGTTGGAGACTAGGGAAAAATACCACAAGGGGAAAATCCTAGAATTAAATTCTTCGTCTTATATTATATATTTATCAATTGTTCAACTAAGATAAAAAGTACATCCATAGTGAGATATACAAACATGATTGTAAAATAATTATATCATCCATCCATGCAGGCCATACCATCAAGCCATGCGAGCCATACCAGGTGGGTACTACGGGCCATACCAATCAAGCACTACAGGCCATACCAATCAGACATTGTGGGACATACCAAATGGGAACTATAGGTCATACCAACCAAGCACTGTGGGCCATACAAACCAAGCACTAAGTGGGCCACCTCGGGCTATGCGAACCACTGTCACTAAACGATCCACCCTGGGCCATGGGAACCGAGCCACCCTAGGCCACATTGGGCCATGGGAACCAAGCCACATTACGCCCTGTGAATCAGGCCACCCTGGGCCATGCGAACCATGCCACCCTTTTCCATATGAACCATGTAATGAGAGGGTCATCTGAGCAAGCTATATAGGCCATACGATCCATGTAATGAGTGGGCAATCTGAGAGGGCTATCTGGGCCATACAAACCATGTAATGAGTGGGCCATCTAAGCAATCTATATGGGCCATACAAACCATGTAATGAGTACTCCATTTGAGTGATTTATATGGGCCATATGAACCATGTAATGAGTGGGCTATCTAGGGCATACAAACCATGTAATGAGTGAGCCATTTGAGAGGGCTATCTAGGTCATACGAACCATGTAATGAGTGGGCCATCTGAGTGAGATATCTAGGCCATACGAACCAGGTAATGAGTGGGCATTTTGAGATGGCTATCTTGGCCATATGAACCATGTAATGGGTGGGCCATATGAGTGATCTATCTGGAAATATGAACCATGTAATGGGTGGGCCATATGAGTGATCTATCTGGAAATATGAACCATGCAATGAGTGGGCCATCTGAGTGGGCTATCTAGGCCATACGAACCATGTAGTGAGTGGGACATCTGAGCGAGATATCTGGGCCATACGAACCATGTAGAGCCAACCATTGAACTAGACCACTGTGACATGTGAGCCTCAACAGAGAGATGCAATGAATTGTGTAAAGTATAATTGATCCTAGAGAAGATAAAATTCCAATTCACACATCAAAATGTGGGTCTGTAGGATTTTCCATGTGATCAGATCATGTGAATCATAGTAATGAGTGTGGGCCACATGTAAACCATAAACAATTGATCCATGAGAACCATAAGCATATATGTTTCTTAAATATAAGTCGAGCTATGAGATATATCAAGGGTGTAAGCCATCATATTTTTATCTTAATCAATTAAATGCGAACCACGAGGGGTTTATCTGAACCAATTCCAAGCAAAGAGATGTGATCATATATACCAAACAATCCACGAATAAAAAATAGACTTTCACACCCATTTCCTAGAGTTGACCTCAGATCATTTTCATGGTACCCTACGAATACACTTTGGACTTTAATTTATAGCCATTAGAAGGGAGTCAAAGGTGTCAAGCTGACATAACCATATTTTAGTATGACCTTGAGCTTTGGCAAGAAACTTAAAATTTAAATTCAAATTTGAATATAAGAGCAAATAAATTTTTTGCCAATTAATAATAATTACTTTTGAATTTTACCCTTGGGGTTTAATTGATTTCTTAAGAGAAATTATTCCCAAAGTTGCCCCATATTTTAACACTCCCTCTTAGCTAGGGAGGAATTTCCATCAACAACATTAAGCCTTATCTAGGATATCTCATCATATCTATATCTCAATCACAAGGAAGACAAACAATTGTATCATCGATAAGGACTATATCATATCATCTCATAAAAGAAGAGGAATCCATAACCAATGGTAGGGGAGATCAACCCTCCAAAACCTACATGTCTTGAATAAATATCCCATAGTTATATCAATAAGACATCCATCGCATCATATATCGACATAACTTAATTCCTTTGATCATCGGCTGAACAATTTCGATCTAATAGAAGAAGAAGAAGAAGAAGAAGAAGAAGAATCATAGGGGAGCATCATGATTTCACTCTATATCAAATAATCAATTCAGTCAAATGAAGTAAAATCATCATTGACATCAATTCATATCTTGTCTCGGCTCATTTCTTCCCATCTCCAATTGTTGAATAGTCTTGAGTCTAAAGAAGAAGAATCTGACATCATATGGGAGCTAATTATACCACCCTCTATCCAATGAATCATCACAGGGAAGCCTAGCTTAACCCTATATCAATAGGTGAGATCTACTTACCATAAGGGAAAGGGTCACACTTTGTCCTATTGACCTGGTACAATAGGAGATATCTACTCAAGGATCACACTGTGTCCTCATCTAGTGACAATAGGAAAGATAAACTTAAGGATCACACTTAGTCCTATTCCTTGTTGATCCTCCATCGAGACCCTAAAGAGTCAAGTGGAAGAACATCTACATCGAAGGCTTGAGCGTTATTGACTTACCAGGTCGGGTAAGGATCACACCCTATCTCAAGTCACCTCAACCCATTAGCCAGATGGGGAGGTCCATCCCAACAAGCCCAACTTGTGGGTAAGGTTCCAACTGGGTTATACTCATTAAAAGCAAAAATAGACAAGATCGACTCACCACAGGGGTAAGGATACACACTCTATCCTATTGTCCAGAGGTCCCTCAACCCTGGGAGCCATTACTACTACATTCCTCACCCTGAGATCTCAATAAGGGGGGAAAGGAACACTAAGTGTTCTTGATCAACTATGACCCTTACCCAATAATTTCACATACATCAATCCAAGTTTCTCTCTAAATATTAGAAAATATGATGGAGCATCATTACTTCTCTCTACAACATATCAAAGTGCTCATATCTAACACCGACTCAAAGAACTCATTAATGAGTTTAACCACACTGCCTTATGCAATAGTTTCGAGTAGTAGTCCTCTTATTTCTCGTTCATACTAGACATCAATAAAATATTTTGTTAGAGAAAATACATATCATAAAGAAAATAATACCATATTCATCCTTTCTCCCTCTCACGTAGGGAGGAAACAACCACAAGCTTAAACTTGTCTCATACAGCAACATTCTCTAAACACATGAAGATGTATCTGTTCTAGCTATATGTTTGTGTGTGTTTGTGTTTGTGTGTGTGTGTGTGTGTTCAAAATCTATTTAGTTTGGGGTGAATTAATGCAAGGATTCATCAAATATAGCAACAATAATCCATCAATGCAATCTAGTATGCCATGATTCTAACAAAACACTTCTACACGAGAAGAGGTTCCTGAAATTTCTTAGCGTAAACCATTCCTATCAGCAATGAACTATTAGCTCATAAAGTTTATTAACGAAGAAAACATCAGATGATCATCAATCCAAGTTTAGGAGACTAGTTTTAATTTGCAATCATAGGTCTCATATTCATCCATCTCAAAACTTCTGAGGAAGCCTCAATTTTATATTTATTATGTAAATAATAATGGGTGCAAGGATCTCATCAAGGGTATCTCCCTCTAAATTGGAGGCTTCTATAGTCATCATCAATGGATCAAGATAATTGTTTCTTCATGACATAGTCATATCAGTTCATGCAAAACTGTAATATATCAGATCCAAGAGTCAAAATATATTGGGTTCTCATATATATCATTTTCATGACATGTAAATATCATCTATTCAATTTGGATTTGATGTATATGTCATCAATCATCAAGGTATAATTTCATACAATCATGTTATACAATCATTTCCATCGGAGTCGTAACATTATCAAATCAAGGCATCCATTAAGTCATCATAGCAGTTACAGTTTATCAAAGCCTTATTAAGATCAATAAGAAGATAGTCAATAGATCATAAGTATCAATCTTACAACCACACTATTGCCATCAGGGTCACCATAATCATTACAAGTATTGACAACAATATCAATATACCATATATCAAAGTCTGTGTTTCTAGCTATGCTTTATCTTTAAACAACATCGGGATATCCAAATATACTAGGAACAAAACTTACTCACATATTTATATGACTGTCATGCATTACTCAAGAGTGCTATATGAATTTTAACTTGTGTTAAGAGTAATATTTTGTCATTCCTCAGGGCTTAACTTTCCATCCCAATGTTACAGTTAAATCAAAATATAATATTGAAACAATTATGATATTCTATACATACCTCATAAAATTCGGATACCTTAGCAACTGGTAGCAAATACACTTTGGCATCTCGCATGTGTAACATCCTCCTCCCACATCCACCCAAGTAACCATGCCAACAGGCGTAAACATGAGACGAGAGGCTACTATGATCAGATTCGACTTCTTATGTGACCTTAAGGAAGTGGAATCGATGGAAACATCAAACGTAGTAATCCAACATCAACAACAAAACCCTCGGGAGACATGTCAGCCAGTTAGACAACTTGTCCCTAGGTCCCACTGTTGTTCGAGATCTGTTAGGCCATAGTCGCTCTCATGCTATGGGCAAGGGAGAGTGTTGTTGGGAAAAGTATCCAATACGGAATGACCCTATCCCACTCTAAGGGTGATAGTACCTCAGCAACAATCAAAGCAAAGCTATTCGAGATTACTTCTTTATGAGATGTAAGAGAGGGGAGAAAGAGATCCACTAACCATTGTCTTCCGCTAATGATTGATCCAATATTCTCTCTTTGCTGCTTGCTCCCATCTCCTTGCTCTTTCACTGACCCAGCTACACCAAGATCCTGCAAAATGGCAAGAGAGGGAAACTACAAGAAGCATACATTCATAATTGATTCAAGGATTAGAATAAATCAAATACACAAGTACAACAATACACCATTGAGACACATGCATATAGAAGAACCTCAAATGCTTTATTAATGGAAGAAGTAAAGTTCAGGAAGTGATACAACCATAAAAGGCCCAATCCAGCATCACCTCCTAGCAGAAAGAAATCTCCTCTTCACCTCCTTCAAGCAAATCACCCAATAGTTCTATACTCAAACCAACTGCACTTCCTTACATTCACAAGATTCCAGCCCCCATAGACCTCATGAGAGAGCTCTATATATAGGAGATTTGGAGAAAGGATGAGTCAGCTTGTAGCTGGCATGAAGCTGACTAGTGTCCTCTCCCACTTCAGTTATTCTTCAGTTCTTGAGTCCACTTGGAGGTTCTAGCTTCCACTTGGAGATCTAGACCCTCTTACTCATCACTAGTCGAATTCCCTGATCCAAGTGTCATTTTGGAAGCTTCCTGGGCATTGACACCTTGAGGAATGACTGTGCCACTTGGCCAAACTCGCCTAGCGTAGGTAGCCTTCTTTGCAGTTGACATTCAACGTAGGTACACAGTGGAGCAGTTGACATTCAGTGCAGATGCTCAGTGGAGCAGTTGACATGATCCAGAATTAGCTTGTTTATGAGTGTTTTCAGGTGGAGAACTGATATTTAGTGCTGTGGTTTGTTGACCTTGTTCCTCTAGGGGTAGGAACAACATGTTTAGGTACTTTGGATCCCTTAGATTATTGACATTTCATGCTTCATGCTGTAAGGCACAAAAATGTCTATAACAGTTGCCCCCTAAAGTATGAGGTCGTTTATCGGGTGAAATGCTTTATCAGGAGGATCCGAAGTTCATTCAATCGCTGAGAGGTGACCTGTAATAAAATACAATACAATACATTATTTTTCATTCTGCTTTCATGATCTAGCTGAGGCGGGCATTCCCATGCTCAGCTTTATAAATTCATTTTGGTACATATAACAGACGATCGTCTGATGGTAGACTGATAATTCTCTGCTGAAATTATCATCCTTTGAGTAGGATGATCATCTGCTGTAATAATGTACATATCAAATGTCTTTATATTTCCTGAATATATATCACAGCCCGGATGGATGAAACTAGATGCGGGGTCTTCAAACTCGTTCGATCTTCACTCTAAGTACAAGTCAATCCATGTGAGAATTGTGCTGAAGTCGAACATGGAAAGACATCGCTTGATTACCGGTCAATGATGTAAACCATTAACAAGCGCGAGAGGAATCACTGATAATGATAATGACCCTCAAGGTACTGCAATACAATTCACGTGGTGTGAATAAAGGACTTGGCGTCGAACACCACGCAAAATCTTCTGGTCGAAGGTCATTGATGTATACCTGTCGCCGGAAGTGAGAAACTTGCCATTGAGGCATGCAAGCTTCAAAGTACTGAGGGGGGTGTTCCTAGATCAACTTATTGGATAATGAGCTGAAGTCGACAAGAAGCGATCCATCAAAGGAGGGCCTTAATGAATCCCACATCAGTAACATGGAACAGAGCTAATGATTTTAGTGGAGGTGAAAACAATCTGTGACATATGATTCAGGGTGGCGATCATGGGTGGATGAAGGATAATGTATGGCAGTGGATGGGACACGGTTGACTCTTTCTGAACAACATCTCTTGAACATATAACGACACTGATGCGATGGATCGGTAGCATTACCCCAAATGTGGATGGTTTGGCGAAGACCATGGTGATGAGACCGGTGAATGAAACAACCCAACCTGATGTGATACGGAGGAAAAGTGTCATGTTCAAGAGCGACTTGCTACCATTAAAGCTTTGAGGTTCTCCCAATTTTTCCCCAGTCATTTCTGACCAGTACCTCTTTATTTTTGTCAAGCTTGAGGAGGATAACATATGCTTGTTCTATAACCTGCCCTTCGGGCAAGCCCATCGTTATGTTTTAACGAGCCTAGCGATAGGGAAACTCGTTCTCGTCTAAAGACAAGTTTGTCGCTATTTAATCATTTTAACGAGTCTAACGACAAGGAAAACTCGATCCTTTTCATTTTTAGAGAGTCTGAAAAGGTACAGAAAGTTAACTCCAAAATTCCTTTTTCGTCATCTTAATCCCTTAAGTCTGAAAAAGTATAAAACAATACAGAAGGGATGAGTTTTCGATAACTTTAACGAGCCGAATAAAACAAGCGCTCGACCTTTTTGTGCAATAATCCCTCAGGTCCAAAAAGATTAAAATCTAGAGGAGGGATAGCTCTTCCGGTCACTTTAACGAGCTGGAAGGCCAAAACTCGGAAAACTTTTCATTTTTTACGAGTTAGATGAAAAGAGCTCAAATAAGACTCGTCTTTTGAGGAACGAGTGATAAACAGGGATAGCAGCAGATTCCAGGTACAAGTTGGAATTTTCCAATCACGGCAGTGTCACAAGGATGGCTAGGTGAAATCACTCTTCGCAGCTGTTCTTCAAAATAGGTAAACAATCATATGGAGGTGAACGATTGGCCAAATGGAATGGAGGTGGCAGGTGAAAACACGACCAAGGCTTTTTATGGCTAATAAATTTACGATCACAATGGTTATTTACTAGGATAGGTTCATTTTTTAATGAGCTTGAACTCTGGAGGAAACTTTTGCTCACAATCGCTTTTCTATTTTTTAACGAGCATAAATTCCGCGTTAAAGCTGCTCGATCTTATGTTTATTTTTTAACGAGCATGAACTATGTACTAAAACTGCTCGGATCTCGCTTTTCTATTTTTTAACGAGCATAAATTCCGTGGTAAAACTGCTCGATTTTATGGTCAAATTTTGATTTTTTACCATTACTAGCTTTTCTCTTTTCAAGTATAGTACTGCATTTTCAATTGCTGCAACAAACTTTGTTAGCAATGAATAATATTTGCATGAAAATGAGATTATAACCCTAATATTTCACTTTGAACTACGTAAAAAGCCATTAAAAGGTGTTTTTACCTCTCATTTACCATTTCATTTGCATTTGGTTTGTTGGAGCTCTGGAGGTGCCTCTTCCCCTTTGATTTTCACCAGATGATTCCGGGAGATTCTGCGGACGATTTTCGATGCTATCTGGACCAGGTAGGAGCTAAACCCTAGCTCTTTCTTTTCATGGTTTCATTTTCCAGTTTCATGCCTGTTTTTCAGTCTTTCTGGGCCTCAGGGGTTTTGCAAAAACGCCCTAACGTCAGCGCAGGTTCCCCTTTCGAAACCTGCGCTGAATGTCAAGCTGCCTTAAGGCAGCCTGACCTTCAATGCAGGAGGGACACTCTCTGCCTGCGCTGGGCTCAGAAAACTGAGTTTTCAGGTCATTTTTTGATGATTTTTCGCCAGTTTTTCATCAAAATTAGGAACTTACTCCTTCTTTTTTTGCTTTGCAGGGAACTTTGAACAAAATTTCCCTTACATGGCGAGAACGAGAACATGAAGAGGAGGACATGATTGCCCTCCATGACCCGGTCACGGTGAACGCGCTGCGGAACTGTGGCCTGCTGAAGTTCTTCCGTATCTCTAGCATGAGAGCACATATTTCTTTGCTGCAGTATATGCTTGATGCTTGGGATCCTGTTAACCAAGTATTCCAGACTAGGGGCAAGTCCATCCCCTTGACCATAAAGGACATGTACTCCTTGACTGGGTTGTCAAGACGAGGTGCCCCCGTTTCCTTGTCAGGTACGGCCCGGGGGACTGATTCCACCAGAGATTATGTCCGCCAGTATTACAGGGAAGGTTCTCAGCCGAGCAGAGACGGCAAGATTGTTATCCATGAGATTACTGACAGGTCTCTCAGGTCCATTCTGTATACCATTGGTAGGATGGCCGGTAGCGCAGCTCTACATGTTGCCAACAGATCTTATATGCAGCACGCCTTGGAGTGTCTCCAACCGAAAGTATTCAACTGGTGTGATGCAGTACTTGTTCAGATGAAAAGTCAATTGACCAAGGTAAAGGACGGGAAGCTGAAGAACTTTGGATTTGGTTCTATTCTGACTGCCTTCACCTTGGAGAAAATCCCACTGATGCAGCCTCAGTACATCATACTCGACTTGCCTTCTCCGACCGAGCCACGCATGCAGAGGTGGGTTGATCACATGTCTAGGCATGCTGGTCAACCTCAGATTACTTTTACTGAGGCCTTCTTTAGGTGGTTCGAGCGCCAGGAGATGGCGTTTTCTGAGTATCCATATGTGGGTATGGATTTCCGAGGTGATCCAGATTTGGTGCTACCGGATGGCGAACAGTGGGGCGCCATTGGTAAACTCCTTGACCATATTACTATTTACTGTTCTTATTTATAATGTTGTTGTGCTTTATTCTATCAAGACTTTTAATTGTACTCTTGGGTGCATGCAGATATTGGTCCTGTTCGTCCAGCAGTTCGTCCGAGACCGCCAGTTGCTGCCCCGGCAGTGGAGCCTGCTAGGAGAGCTGTTATTCGCGACCTTGACGATACTGAGACCCTTACAGCTGTGCAGGAGCAGGTTGAGAGCCTTACTCTCGGCATTCCCGATGTGAGGATTGATGAGTTACCTTTACAGCTGCAGCGACACACTACTGTTGTACCTAGACGATGGACTAGTCTCTTGGGCATGATTGCACAGGCCGTGACGTGCTGTCATGAGCACCACTAGGCTAGGGTGCCCCCTAGCATCTTTTTGAGTTTTAGGTCATATGACCAATTTTGTCTTGGTTACAAAACATTATGTATGAACTATAAACAACTTATATATATTTTTATTTTCGAGTTTTATTCTGTTTGAGTTATATGATCCATATGTACAATCTTTGATGATGTGTCCTTTTTATAAATGTTGCAAATTTCTATCTAACACATAGTTCGCTAATGAGTCGGTTAATGTGTTTAAGTTTCTCGAAATATGTTGATATTGAATTGAATCAAATCATCTTTCCAAGATCTTAACCCTTAGGAACATGCGATAAATAGCTGGATTGCGAACAGAATATATACCATTGAGTTGTAGTATTACGAGCTGTGAGTCTAGCCTGACAATTAGTCGGCGTATGCCACGTGTGATGGCATCAGAGAGTAGTTCTATCAACGCGCTATACTCAGCGATGTTATTCGTTGATTTCCCAATACATACACCTCTGAAACTTACTAACTCGTCGCTTGGATCAAAAATGGCCCAGGCTGCGGAGGATAGGTTCCGCGAACTACGAATCACTCCGTCGGCATATCCAACACATGTCTCCAGAAGGTTCGACATCTGCAACAAATGGAAAAGGTGGATCACTCGACCAGAACAAATGCTTTAGCGAAAACAAAATACAACAAAAGCATGCAGGTTACTATTCAAGCATAGTAACGCTTGAGGTACAACCCGTTGCGGGGCTGCGCCAGTGGAATTCCATCGTAATCCATTAACTCGTAGGCTCCTTTTGCTAACACCCTTTTAACAATATAGGGGCCCATCCATAAGGACTTGAATTTACCTGCTCCCAACTTATCGGATTCTTGGTCATAAAGCAAGACCAAATCACCTTCTGAGAAGATACGGGGTTTGACATTTTTGTTGAACTGAGCCTTGACTTGTTTCTTATGGGCTTCGTTAGCCAAAGCGGCATCACGACGGGTTTCATCCAACTGGATTAATTCCAAGAAACGAGCTTCTTCTTTTGAAGTTCCGGGGAGGAGATCAATTGCGAGTTTAAGCGACGAAATTTCGCACTGGATTGGTAAGACTGCTTCCAGGCCATACACCAGTTGAAAAGGTGTGAACCCGGTTGCGTTCTTTACCGACGTTCGGTAAGCCCACAAGGCTGAGTACAGGATTAGGTGCCACCTTCTTTTATGAACCCAGATCATCCTTTGCAACATACGCTTCAGGACCTTGTTGATTGCCTCAACTTGTCCGTTGGCTTGCGGATAATATGGGGTAGAGCTGTTGTGAGATAGCCCTAGCTTGGCAGCTAATTCGACCATCATGTGATTGCGAAAATGCGACCCATGATCTGTAACTATAGCCTGTGGTACGCCGAACCTGGCGACTACATGATTGAAAAAGAAAAGGGCAGCTGTTTCACCAGTGTTATCCAATGTAGGCATCGCCTCGGCCCATTTGGTAAAATAGTCAACAGCGACTATAATATACCCATGCCCCCCGGTCGAGGTGGGGTTACATTGCATGAAATCGATGCCCCACTTGGCGAAGGGCCCAACAGTGACTATCGGCTGTAAAGGTGTGGGTGGTCGTCTGGTTTTGCTATCAAAAATTTGACAAGCATGGCAACTTCTGACTGCGGTTATGCAATCTTTGAACATGGTTGGCCAGAAGTATCCTGCTCGTAAGATTTTTTGTGCTGTTGCATATCCAGATTGATGCCCCCACACGCGCCTGAATGACACTCATTCAGGGCTTTTTCGGCCTCCTCATGGGTAAGGCACCTCCTCAGAACTGTATCGATACCACGACGGTAAAGTGTATCACCGACGATCATGTAGTCTTTTGCTTGGTATCGTATACGTTTTTGTTCGGAGCGAGAGGTGTTTGGCCTGAATTTTTGGGTTTGGAGATAAACTATGATATCTCCATACCACTCATCGCTTACAGATATCAGAAACAAACTTTCGTCCACGATTGACTCTTCCGATGTTTCATCGTTGGACGACGATGGGAGATCGCATAATAATTCTGCGAAAACTAGAGCTTTCTTTGATTTGGATTTCACAAATTCCAGATCAAACTCTTGAAGGATCGCTATCCATTTTGAATATTTTCCCCCCAGCAACTGTCGCGACAGTATATAAGTCATGGGGTTGCAATCTGACAAGATGGTAGTTTTCCGAAAGAGGACATAATGTCGAAACCTTTGAATCGCTTGAACAGCTGCAAGCGCTAGTTTTTCAACATAAGAATATTTACTTTCTGTATCATTTAAGTTTTTACTTAAATAATAAATAGGATGTTCAATTCCATCAACTTCTTGAACTAAAACCATCGCAATGGTCGTATCCGCTGCAGCCAGATACAGGTTAAAATCTCTTTGATAGTCTGGGGCGTACATTAATGATGCTTTTACTAGACAATCTTTCAGAGCATCAAAGGAAGCTTGCGCCACCTGGTCCCAGACAAAAGGTACATCCTTTTTCAAAAGACGAGTATAACCCTTAGCAAGTTCTGCGTAATTTGGAATGAACCTCCTCAGAAAGTTCGCTTTCCCTTGGAGTTTCTGAATCTGAAGCAAATTTGAAGGTGGAGGCAAATTAATGATTGCCTGAACCTTGCAGGGGTCGAGACGAATCCCATCCTTAGAGACTACAAAGCCAAGTAAGCGACCAGAACCGACGCAAAACACACATTTGTGTGGATTGAGTCTTATCTTGTAGTGTCGGCAACGTAGAAATATCGCTCTTAAATGCTGCGGATGATCAGTCCGCTTTCGCGAATGAGCTGGAAGATCGTCGAGATAAGGTTGAACAATGTTCTTGATGTCATGGAAGGCATAATTCATTGCCCTCTGAAACGTCGCCCCTGCGTTCTTTAAACCAAAGGGTAATTTTCGATAAGTGAATGTGCCCCATGGACAAATAAATGCAGTCTTTGACTGGTCCTGTGGGCGGATATTTATTTGATTATACCCGGAAAATCCATCCATAAATGAAAAGATTTCACATCCGGCGCATTCATCAATTATCTGGTCGATGAAGGGTGTAGGGTAGTTGTCCTTCGGACAAGCTTGGTTTACATCCCTATAATCGACACACACTCTAATCTTCCCTTGTTTCTTCATAACAGGGACAATATTCGATACCCAATCGGTTAGAGGAACCGGGTAGATGAATCCAGCATGGAGAAGTTTTTCAACTTTTGCCTTAATGGCAGCGGCTTTCTTAGGGTGTACCTGTCGAAGCCGTTGTCTTACTGGTTTGACATCAGGATACATTTTAATTTCATGTTCAACGATACTCGAGTCAATGCCTGGCATTTCATCATATGACCAAGCAAAAACATCTCTAAATTCGCGAAAAAGAGCGTTATATATTTCCAGTTCTGAAGGGGAACAACCTTTGCCGACATAAATATTCTCTACAACATCTGTTTTAGTCGAGATATTTATGGCTATAGTCTCTTCAATATTGGATAGGTTTCGCTCGGAATCCACCGTGTTTACAGTATTTGTTAGGAATTCAAAAACTGAAGGGTGATAAAGGTCACTTTGAGTATCTTCTTCATATTCTGGAAGAAGGGAACGATGGTGGTGATCATTCCATGGTGCCCCCTCAATCATCATTGATTGTAAGATTCCTTCGTCAGTCCCATGTACTTTTGACCAAGGATCTAATGGGGTTCCATATTCTCTAGACCTATCTACCCAAACGCTTGACGAGCGTTGATTTGGGTTCGCCTCCCATGCTTGAAACATTGATTGCTACAATATTTCTAAAGGGCTTGGGGGCAAAACCATTGCACGATCCATGTCGACCTTCGTGGAAGATATCATGTTGCAGGTCGCTACAAACGGTACATTTCCTATATAAATAGGAGGTGGTAGCGCGAAAGTTCCCATCAATGTGGGGTCTTTCAATAATCCTACTCCGATATCTTGAATTGAATGGTTGCTCTCATGGATCATGGGAATGCTTCCTGTAACTTGTGAACCATTAGGGAGGAAGTTTTGTTGGTCGACGACCGTAATCCCTCCTTCAAACGGGAATGCGATCTTCCTAAAATAAGTCGACACAACAGCTGCCATGGCATAAATCCATGGTCTACCCAGTAGGATGTTATAGTCAAGATTTCCATCAATGACCTCAACATCAATTTCTACTGCCTTTCCTCCTAGTTCAACTTTCAAGTTATTAAGGATACCGTAAGGGGTATAAGTCCTTCCGTCGAAAGCTTTTAATGTCGTCGATGATCGCGACAAGGTTGGAGATCCTAAAGTTTTCCAGCAACTCATCGACATAATACATGTTGATGCTCCCTCATCAATTATTGTTCTGTGAACAGTTTTGTTAAGGGCTTTCACTTGAATAAGGAAAGCTAGTTGAGCTGGTAACTGAGGATCATATCCTTTGTGATCAAAGGATACAAGATTGGAATCCTTAGGATCAACCCCACCAATTTCTGATAACAACGCCTGCCTTTGGGTTGGACAATTTTGTAGTACTTCAAGAGTCGACATAGCGGATGGCGATTGTGCCAAATCTTCCTCTATGTTATAATGCCACGCTGCTCTGGCGCAAGGATTAAATGTCGACTTGTGTACTACACCCTTTGGCGGTTTTATTGTTAATTCAGGGATGATGGGCGGTACAACTTCTGTCGAAGTTGTTGTCGAACTACTTGGTTGATCTTTACCTTTTTCGTTCGACAGATGAGGATTCCCATAATCTTTGTTCCTTGTCGAAATCAAAGCATCATTCTGCTGTTTTGAAACCGACAACATAAGCACTTGCGACAGGGAAGCATTTCCACTATCAACCAGATTTTGACCTGGGTTGGGAAATGGATCAGTTAACACAACTGAGGTTTGAGAACTTTTAAAGAACCTCTTTAACTCAGCTTTGAATGGGCAATTCTTTGTGTAATGATCCTCTTCATCACATATTTGACATGGATAAATTTGTTTCCCTTGCCCAGGAGGGTTTGAAGAATTTTTCCTAGGAGATGATTCACCTTGTTTCTTCTTCTTCCCTTTGTTTTGCTTCTTCTTGCTTCCTGGTTGATTGGTTTCTTTGCCCTTATCTGCTGATATGGCATTTACTTCCGAAGCAAGAATTTCTTCTTTTGCATTTTGATCCGAATTCTTACGGGCTTTCTTTGACGAAGCCTTTGTCGATTTCGCGTTTGCCGTGCCAATCACACCGTCACCGGCATGAGAGTCACTATTTGATTTAGGAGGAGGAGGACTTGAAAATTCCGGTCTAGGGGCGTCAGGTATTTTGTCATAGAGCGTGCCAGACTGAGTATAAACTAAGTCCAAATATTGCGCACGAGCAATGACTTGCTCCTCTGTTACGACTCCCCCCTTGGCCACATCTTCCGTAATAGCCGGAAGTAACGACTTTATAAACCATTCAGCTAATAGCTGATCGGGAACGTACGTTTTCACCATCCTACGACGACGATGCCACTCATGTATATGATCAGATATATGGGTGGCAGTTGTCTGCTTGAAGTTGGTTAATATTTCTGTTCCCGTTTCATACCTTATCGGTAATTGAAAATGGGTTAAGAAAGTCGTGGCTAGGGAACTAAAATTGTCGAAAGAGGCTCTTGGCAATTCAATATACCATTTAGCCGCTGGACCAGTCAATGTCCTCTGAAAAAGGCGAAACCTTATCGAATCGTCGTTTAGGGTATTCGACGAACACCACAGATGAAAAGTCATCACGTGATTCGATGGGTCTTCACCTGGATTTCCATTGAATTTAGGAATGTCAGATGGAAGTTTATGAGGAATCGTTGGCCACCAAGGGGCATAAGCAATCGGATCGTTGGTTAACCGGTGTAAATCGGGTAACTCTAAAGTTGCCACGAATGGTAACTGTTGATTCAGGTTAGGCGAAGCGTAACCAGGGTACGATGGAATCGCTTGAGCAGTGGGCCTTTGCATACCAGCATAATGTAATTGATGTTGGTATGACTGATACGGTTGGTGGACTTGACCACTGTAAAGTGGTTGGTTTTGACCGTTTTGGATATACGGTTGTCCACTGTTCGCAAAGATCTGCTGCTCAGAACCTTGGTACACTTGCTGGAATTGCGGTTGTTGGTATTGTACAAGCCATGGTTGTGACGCCATGTTCTGTTGTGCTATGCTAACCGTTGGACCGAGGTGTGGGGTAATTGTACCCGTTTGGACCTGTGTCGCCCCACCAGTTGGCGATTGTGGTTGTGACCCATGTTCAAGAGGTTGTTGCATTACAACCTGAGAAATCTAAGGTTGACATGTAACAGGTATCGCTTGAACTTGTGACACAGTTACAATAGCCGGTGTGGTTGGGATGTTCGTCATAGGTACACACTGTTGCATAGAATATACAACCCTTGGTTGTTGAGGTAGCATAGGTACCCAACTACTTGACGCAATTCCAGTATAACCTGAAAATTGTTGTGAACTCACGTATGGGTACCCTCCCAGAGGGGGTAATGAAAGGGCATACTGCCCCCCATACGGTATCAATCCTGCACTCAAGGGGATTGATTGCCCAGATTGACCTCCATGAGGATCAATCTGTCGAGTTTCAACATAAGAGTTGCCGGGTATTACTCCGGATGAACAAACTGGAACAAACCATACTGTCGAAATAGTCCCTTGGTGGACTCCTTCTAGCTGTTGGGAGCTAGTTGGGACAACTGGTATGCCGAAAAACATCGTCGGAGTGACGGCAGGGGCTTCTGCTGTCGCTATGTCATTTGACATAGTCCTAGATGATGACGGTTGTTCAGACATCTTAAGTCTATCCAATAGATTGCCTAGCGATTCTACAGGAACTTCCACTTGTGGTGGATTAACTTCTGATGAAGGAAATAGAGTGACCCCGACTCCAAAATGAGTTGGAGTACTTGCTTGCGGATCCTCTGCAATTTCCTCTATCGCAATCAAATCCGGTGGAAGAGGAAGACCGTCAGGTCCGTAAAATATTTCTGGTGCCGAAGAAGTGGTTGCTTCGACAACGACAGTTGTTTGAGGAACAAAACTCTCTGGACCGGTTACAGATGGAACTGGTTCAGTTATACAAGTATTTGCCCCCAGACTAGGATCAGTATTACTGTCCTTCTGTGGCTGTTGAACTTCTTCTATAGAGGCAGGGTTTCTAGAAATGTTAGGAGTAACCAGAACCTCAGATGCAGTTGGAACACTTGTTCTAACTTTTATAGGAGATTTTGAACCGGTTAAACGAGTTCGCTTTGTCCGTACTGTTTTCGATTCCGGAGACAAAGACGGTTGACTCGTAAGCCTCCGCGAACGACGGGGTTTCAATTGACTTTCTTTCACGATTTCGGATTACTCGATCAACCAAAATATTAAAAGGGGAAATTTGTGTTTCCGAATTGAATGAATTTTATTAGACGCTTTTAGACATAACTTGCTTTTTCACTTTTTAAGAGTCAAGAAAAAGCTAAAGATGACTCTAGTCTCCTTCGATGTATTAACGAGCCCGAAGTGACAAATGCTCGGTTGGACTTTTTCAGTTATAGAGTTTGAAAAAGGCCAAAAGAAACTGCTCTGGAGATCTAGGTAGAGGGTGTGCCAAACCTTTCGCAAAACCACAGAATACGTTTTACGGTACGGGTGGTCGATCTTCGTGAATGCTGTGTTCACTGCATTGCGATCAGTAGGGCGGCCGACACGGTTTCCTAAGGATAAAAGATATATGCCTATAGGGGTCTCCCAATATATACGCGACGGTACGTGGGAGAACAAGTCCGTATTAGTGCCACCGACTCTCAGGAGGAATCACCCACCTTCGTCGAGATCGACAGTCACTACGTTTAACGATGCCGGAACACGTCTCTAGCTTAGACCTCTATGTGTTTACGTTATGTTCCAAAGCGTTGTTAGGTTCATTCAATATATTTTAAGTTGATCTTTTTAAAGTTTGCCTTTCAAGGTTCACCACGAGATGTTTGATACAAATTCCTAAATGCAGTCTAAGATGAGAAGCAAGCTTTTTTCAATCTTTTCGACTTATGAAAATCTTAACTACTGAGGGAAAAGAAAGACAACATCTTTTCACACAGATCAAAGAGCATACACTAATGCACTTTTCCCTAAATCAACATACAAACTTATCAAATGCAAAATGCAAAATGCAGGTATTTCTTTTCTCTTTCTTAATGTTGATGTAATACAAAAAGAAAGATGTTGTATAACTTTGAATTCAATTTCAAGTGAAAGCAAACAAGCTTGTCAAAAATCAAAAGACACCTTAAGATTTACTTGTTTCGACACTAGAAATACATAAATTCAAACCATATGACGAAAGCAAAAGCTCAATCAACTATGAACAACAAACAAACTAACTCTTAAGATCAAAACGACACTTATCACAGGTCTAGATTTAAGAGACCACAGCAAGACTAGTTCACTTTCGTTATGGGGAACTGCAAATGATATAAGAAATACACAAAGAACAAATACAGTTTCTTTATACAACTGAGGCGGAATAGTGGCAAGGAAAGTTGGTTTCAGATAGGTACATTGACTGGTAACTGGCTGCAAAAACAAGGGTGAAAATAGGGCAATAAATAGGAGGGAACCCCAGTAGCACTAGGCAAAACTGGTTCAGCGCAGGTAGTACACTGGCAGTTTGACCTTCAGCGCAGGTAGCCCCTTCGGGAACTGCGCTAAAATGCAGACTGCCTTCACAATGCCTGCACTGAAGAGATAAACTTTCGTTTTTCTCAGTTTCCGGGTCACAGATTGCTCAAAAATTCACAGTTTTTGGCCAAATCAGAAGCTATCAGTCAAGTACACACTAAGGGATGAAAAGGAGGATGAAAAGATATCACTAAGAGCTATTTAGAGTCCTTGTGGATAAGCTCTTCAAATCATAAACTTGCCCAGAAACTGAGCTAGAGTAGCTGCCCTCTACTTTGCATTTGAAAGATCCAAATGCAGTTCGATTCGGTACTCCCTGTGTTTATGAAATGAATAGCAAAAACACAAACAACCAACAAGATACGATCCCCAGCGGAGTCGCCAATTTGTTGTTGGGAAAAGTATCCAATACGGAATGACCCTATCCCACTCTAAGGGTGATAGTACCTCAGCAACAATCAAAGCAAAGCTATTCGAGATTACTTCTTTATGAGATGTAAGAGAGGGGAGAAAGAGATCCACTAACCGTTGTCTTCCGCTAATGATTGATCCAATCTTCTCTCTTTGCTGCTTGCTCCCAGCTCCTTGCTCTTTCACTGACCCAGCTACACCAAGATCCTGCAAAATGGCAAGAGAGGGAAACTACAAGAAGCATACATTCATAATTGATTCAAGGATTAGAATAAATCAAATACACAAGTACAACAATACACCATTGAGACACATGCATATAGAAGAACCTCAAATGCTTTATTAATGGAAGAAGTAAAGTTCAGGAAGTGATACAACCATAAAAGGCCCAATCCAGCATCACCTCCTAGCAGAAAGAAATCTCCTCTTCACCTCCTTCAAGCAAATCACCCAATAGTTCTATACTCAAACCAACAACACTTCCTTACATTCACAAGATTCCAGCCCCCATAGACCTCATGAGAGAGCTCTATATATAGGAGATTTGGAGAAAGGATGAGTCAACTTGTAGCTGGCATGAAGCTGACTAGTGTCCTCTCCCACTTCAGTTATTCTTCAGTTCTTGAGTCCACTTGGAGGTTCTAGCTTCCACTTGGAGATCTAGACCCTCTTACTCATCACCAGTCGAATTCCCTGATCCAAGTGTCATTTTGGAAGCTTCTTGGGCATTGACACCTTGAGGAATGACTGTGCCACTTGGCCAAACTCGCCCAGCGCAGGTAGCCTTCTTTGCAGTTGACATTCAGCGCAGGTACACAGTGGAGCAGTTGACATTCAGCGCAGATGCTCAGTGGAGCAGTTGACATGATCCAGAATTAGCTTGTTTCTGAGTGTTTTCAGGTGGAGAACTGATATTTAGTGTTGTGGTTTGCTGACCTTGTTCCTCTAGGGGTAGGAACAACATGTTTAAGTACTTTGGATCCCTTAGAGATTATTGACATTTCATGCTTCATGCTGTAAGGCACAAAAATGTCTATAACAGAGAGACCAAAAACCTCAATTTGCTCTCGTAGGTTTACCTGCTAGCAACCAGAAACCAAAATTTCCAGTTCTGTGTCGGCGACCCTGAGATTTAAGCCACATTTTCAGGACCATAGCACAGGCCACTGCCCAAAATGGAGTGATAGCTTAGAATTAGTAAAAATACAAGGAAATAATGATACAAGATAAATAAGCTGAATAAGACCATAACCCGTCCCCTACTAGTCGTGACAAGCATTTCATCAAACATATCATCAACATGTAACCTACAGGTGTAAACAACATGATTAAGCATAGGGATGTCATACTTATTTGTGTAGAAATTTTGAATAATATGACACATATTCAACAGAGATTATCCTGATCATACAATTTAAGCGGAACATGTATAATACATAATCTCCTCTACGTTGATCATCAAATTACAGAAGCAGAAACATCCACAGGCACACATAGAAGCATCAATCAAACTCATAAACACAGTATGTATCCCGGGGAAAGCATCTCGCTAAAAACCCCACACTATCTGTATATTATATTGATTGAATCATGTAACAATACAAAGCATAATACTTCTCACAAGTATCTCCACCTGTTACACACAATACAGCTCAGATTTGATCTCCAAATCTCTCCCGCTGCTTGCCTGCCTCCACTGCTCAAACCTGCTCGAGAACTGATGAGAATAGCTTTCCAAACTCGATTTTACACTGCAAAATAGTCACTCACACTATGTTGGACGTGAGCAATAGCTATAATATCATGAAGATACGTGAGCAAACTCATTGGCATACTCAATCCTTTGATTGTGCAAATCATCATGCACAGTTATAGTCACAACTGATAGCAATCTGATCCTCTAACACCTGTCCCTGCTGAACTGAACATGCACTGACATGCAACTGAGTTAACTGATGTATTCTATAGTTGCATTATGAGTTAATAACTTGTGAATTAATTAATAACTAATTCACCCAACTCATCTTTAGTCTATTGATCAGTTAGACTAAATACAACCAGTTTAACAAAGCTAAACTGAACACAACTCCATCAACTGTACCTCCAGTCCACTAAACTCAACTCACTTGAGTTCTAACTGAAGTCATGCATGCAACAACTCAACTGGCTCATAAGAAAAACGAATTTCCTTTTGACAGCTGCATGTGCCACTTCCGTAGCTCAAACTGAAGTGCTCCAAGAGAATAAGATTAAGTTTATAGTCCAAATATTATTGTGAGATAATAATATTTGACTTTTCTATTTTTGACTTTGATCACTCACACTGTGATCACTCACACTGTAATCACTCACACTGTGATCACTCACACTTTCATCAAAAATAGAAGTCCATCTATTTTTCCCAACTTGATCAATCATCCATAGACATGATCCATATGTCTAAAAAATAGACATAGTCTAAAAATAGACTTGCGCCAAAAATAGCCTGCGGGCCCACTTAGTGAAGGCGACTCTTTTCACTAAGCTCCATCATCTTGTTGCACTCTCAACAAGCATTTCTTGTTGCACACTTTTCAACACTCCCTCTCAACAAGAAAGGCTTCCTCTCAAACCCGATCCTGTAACTCTGGAATGTTCTCCATGCAACACATTTGGCCGGTCCACTTGCTCTGTCATCAAAGTCTCTGACTACTATTGCCTCTGTCAACTGAAACTCTGCATCTCTGTGCTCTTCAGTATCTGACTACTCTAGCTTCTGTCACTTTGATCTCTGACTGCATCCGTGCTGCTGCTGGTTCTATCTCCCAGCATTGCATCCGCACTGCACCTCCCAACTGACCTCCCTGTTGGGATAGAAACATCCTCTGATGCTGAAGCTCTACCTGCTGCTGACAAGTGCTCCCTCTCTGACATCTGCGCTACTGCAACATCTCCATGCATCTCGCACCATTGCACACCTCTCTGTGCCACCTAGCACTGTGCAAAACACTTGTGCCTCTCGCATTGCTACAGCCTGCTAGCTATGCGCTGTCCTGGGATTCCCTGCACTGTCGCTCTCTCTGCCGCTCCATCCGCATCTATCTCTACCCAATCAATCAGTTCCTGCTACTACACATCGGGGCTCCCGTAGCAAGGTCTCATCCAAGAGGTTGGGTACCTCAAGGATCTTGCCCCTCCTCCTTGGGACAATCAATCCACATCACCCCACCTCCTACCTGGAGGTATGGATGCATGCGATCCCTCAGCCCACCTGGCTTGAAGTTTCCCCCTACTGGAGGTCTCTGGATGAGTAGATGTCTCTACTCGATCTCCTCTCAGCTTCCCTTGTTCTGGCTGCTCCACAACCTCCTGAAGCTGCTGCACCAATCGTGGCTCCTCCACAATCGTCTGAGACTTCTTCTGGCTCTGCATGTTGAGAGGTAATATACGCTCCCTCTCAACCACCAAGTCTCCATCAGTTGCCTTGCTGCTCAAGGCTTTGCATGCATCTTGAACCTCAAGAGCATACAGGTTCTTGACCCGTGAACCAATCTTCTTCACTTGTCTGGTGATGATGTGTCTAAGGAAAACCTTTCCCTTACTGAAGACTACATCATAGCCTCTGTCTTCCAACATCGCGATCGACACCAAGTTTCTCTTCAGTCCTGGTACATACTTGACATCGGTCAAGGTAAGGCGAGCTCCATGCTCCCTCTGAAAAATAACCGTGCCTACACCTGAGACACTATACTTCTCATCATTACCCATCCCTATGAGTATCTGGAGATCTTTCTCCTCCAAAGTACTGAACAAACTTTTGTCACCGGTCATGTGGAAAGAAGCTCCACTGTCAAGAAACCAACCACTTCCCATCATGGATGAAACCATGCATTCGAAGAGTGTGAAGTCCAACTCAAACTGTGAAGCAAGTGAGGTTGCCTCACCTTCAGATCCTTCCCCGGATCCCTTCTTGGACTTCTTCTTTGGGCAATTAGTAGCATAATGACCCAACTCATGACAACGAAAGCATCTCACCTTCGCCTTGTCAACCTTCTTCCCATCATTGGAAGAACTAGATTCAGAAAGAGAAACCTTCCCCTTCCCCTTCTTCGCCTTACTCGCTAAGGCACAGTTCTCCTCATCCTGCATGGATGAAGAACCGTCTCTGGTGCTCCATCTAATCTCCTCCTGCATCAAATCCGACCATGGTCGTTCCCAATTTGGCATTTTCTCCCTTCCATTCACCGAGTCCTGGTAGCTATGCCAACTCTTAGGAAGGTCAAGGAGTCCTAGACTCACCATCCTCATCATCAACAGTAACCCCCACACTTCCCAGCTCATCTCGACACTGAGTGAACCTCGTGAGATACTGGGGCATACTATCTCCATTCTCGAACTGAATGTTTCTGAGTTTCTCTCTTGCTTTGGAATTAAATTCGAATTCCACCAGCACAAAACTCAACCGCTTCCGATCTAGAATTCGTGAGAACAAAATATTTCTCGTACAGAGATCGACTGTATGGGCATTCACCGGATATCTCACCTTCCAAAAGAAGGATGAATCCAGAGGCTACCTGGCCCGATTACAGACTCTGCCTGAAGAAATAAAATGTAAACACTTCCTGAATAATAGACCCGATGATCAATCCTCGCTTGATGTCCTGTAAAAATCTCTTCTACAAATCAAGCAACTCTGATACCATGTAGAAACTTTTTCTACAATTATCTAGCTCCGATACCATGTAGAAATTTTGAATAATATGACACATATTCAACAGAGATTATCCTGATCATACAATTTAAGCGGAACATGTATAATACATAATCTCCTCTACGTTGATCATCAAATTACAGAAGCAGAAACATCCACAGGCACACATAGAAGCATCAATCAAACTCATAAACACAGTATGTATCCCGGGGAAAGCATCTCGCTAAAAACCCCACACTATCTGTATATTATATTGATTGAATCATGTAACAATACAAAGCATAATACTTCTCACAAGTATCTCCACCTGTTACACACAATACAGCTCAGATTTGATCTCCAAATCTCTCCCGCTGCTTGCCTGCCTCCACTGCTCAAACCTGCTCGAGAACTGATGAGAATAGCTTTCCAAACTCGATTTTACACTGCAAAATAGTCACTCACACTATGTTGGACGTGAGCAATAGCTATAATATCATGAAGATACGTGAGCAAACTCATTGGCATACTCAATCCTTTGATTGTGCAAATCATCATGCACAGCTATAGTCACAACTGATAGCAATCTGATCCTCTAACACCTGTCCCTGCTGAACTGAACATGCACTGACATGCAACTGAGTTAACTGATGTATTCTATAGTTGCATTATGAGTTAATAACTTGTGAATTAATTAATAACTAATTCACCCAACTCATCTTTAGTCTATTGATCAGTTAGACTAAATACAACCAGTTTAACAAAGCTAAACTGAACACAACTCCATCAACTGTACCTCCAGTCCACTAAACTCAACTCACTTGAGTTCTAACTGAAGTCATGCATGCAACAACTCAACTGACTCATAAGAAAAACGAATTTCCTTTTGACAGCTGCATGTGCCACTTCCGTAGCTCAAACTGAAGTGCTCCAAGAGAATAAGATTAAGTTTATAGTCCAAATATTATTGTGAGATAATAATATTTGACTTTTCTATTTTTGACTTTGATCACTCACACTGTGATCACTCACACTGTAATCACTCACACTGTGATCACTCACACTTTCATCAAAAATAGAAGTCCATCTATTTTTCCCAACTTGATCAATCATCCATAGACATGATCCATATGTCTAAAAAATAGACATAGTCTAAAAATAGACTTGCGCCAAAAATAGCCTGCGGGCCCACTTAGTGAAGGCGACTCTTTTCACTAAGCTCCATCATCTTGTTGCACTCTCAACAAGCATTTCTTGTTGCACACTTTTCAACAATTTGAGACTCGCTATGAACCATTGTTCCCTCATGTCATTTGCTACATTATCATATATTAATTCATAGACACATTATCCATTCATGTACAAGTAAATTTTTTTTGAGAGGCATACATAGCTGATGTCATAAAATATGCATATAACCTGCATAATAGGAACAAAAATACCATAAACATATCAGCCATCAAAATCCACATATAAATCAGTACATTTACACATGAAAATCAAGGGAATGAATTTCTCATTAATGAATGCAATGAACCAACTGGAGATGGGACTACCATGTTCCACCCAACCATAGAATGGTTGAGCCAAATATCTCTTCATCCATTCACCCCATGCCATATTCCATACTTGAATGTGGGACTCAAACCAAAAGAACCAACTAGGGCATATCGAGGCTAAACAACCTCACCCTCATAAACAGAAACCATGATTTACTGTAATCCATCTCGGATCACTAGGCCAACACAATGAATGCATCATAACAGGATTTACCATGATCTCCACCTGATCACTAGGCCAAACAAGCATGGATGCCACCGGATTTATCCACCTACAATGTGAGGAATTTTCCTATCTCCTAGTCTCTTGGGATTTATCGCAATCCAAACTCAGATCACTAGGCCCTAAACTGAGACCCACTCTCTAGGATTTACTGCATATCCCAAACCTAAGATTACTAGCCCAATGGAGAGCAACCACCTCTTGGCTTTACCATATATCCTTCCATTCACCGGAAAGGATTCCTAGGCCCACTGAGGCAACACAATCCTGGCTTTACCACAACCTACATTCTGACTCAGGGGTCACTAGGCCAGTGACTTTACCGTGATCCACAGTCTGGTTCAGAGACCACTAGGCCATGTGCTCTATCATTTGGAGATCCACCCCACTCAGCTTCGAATCCATCTGACAATCCAGCTCAACCAAAACATGAGAACCCCATCACACCATGGTTATCCAGAAATGGAAAGGCTAGGCTGAAAACATTGTTACACCTGGAAAAACACATGCCATGATAGAAAAGAACCACATGCAATACCATGCATGCCAAATCTAGCAAGGAAAATACACATGTAAGTCGATACCTACAATGAATCCTATTGTAGCTGCTTGATCCTATCTTTCCCTACTTGATCTTTTCTTCCTCTTGCCTTCTTTTCCTTTCTTGCTCCAATGCCAAAATGCTCCAAGAAAAATCTAAGTTTCCAAGATTATGATAGAGAGATAGAATAATGAGAGAGCTCCAAAACTCAACTAACAAAGGTTACCGACTGATCCTCAAAAGCCTTTTTATATATGAGGCCTCTATTTTCTTTATTTCCATTATTTTCCTTCAATTTCCTCCTCACTTGCAACCTGTGACCTTTCACCTTCCTTTTCTCCTAATTTTCATTATTTTCATAAATAAATGTGCCAAAAATATCATTTTTCCTTTCCAAAGCCTTAGTCATTCCCTTTCCCAATTTCCTTAGCCATAAACAACCAAATGAACACCCCCTAGGATGTCCTGACCAAAATTCACATATACGTATATGCACATTTTCTACACTAACCTATAAAGGATACAATGTCTACATCTGCAACAAGGGAATCCAGAGGCTCATACCTCCACCCTCAAAGTAATACTAGGATTCACCTCCTTTCTAGGAAGTCCAGAATCCACTGCAAAGTCAAATCTGCATCCAATGTACAACGCTCCAATCCAACACCACTTGTCCTCTTAGTGAACAGTTACCAGCTCAATGTTCCAGGGTGCACTCCCAATGTGCATATGATTCAATTTGGAAATGCTCATGACCAAAACAAATATATACGCTACCTTACCTTCTCTGTTGTACAATCCCTCGGTAAATTTGGTCACCCCCTTCTGTATAGTCACTCACCTTCCAAGTTCCCCAGAATAACCTAACCCAGGCGATCCATCCCTTGGCAAGGATTCCTTGCATCGAAAGATACAAAACCAAGGAATATACCTACCTCAAAACCATCATATCGGTCATAGCATGCTCATGGAAATCAATGGACACTATTGGATATTAGTGCCCCATAATGGCCCTTCTCATGAAGTACTCTACCAACACACTGTTGCATGTTCCAATTTCTTTTGCTACTGCTGCAAATTCTTGCAGTCGATTTCGACCACCCAACTGGGCATGTTCATGCATTCATGTTCCAAGCACATAAGTTCCATTAGATTCAAATCAATTGAAATAACCTCAAATCCTACCTCATTAGTAGTTTGACAATAAAGTACACTTGCAATCTTGTTCGCTTCCTGTCACAACAAATCAAACTAACGTCTTTGACCAAATCAACATGTATAAAAATATCACTTAAGGTTAGCTCAAAACACAACCATCATAAATCAACATGTAACCATCATAAATTAGAATCATAGATCACATATAATCATCATATTCCATAGTCATAAATCATGTGCATAATAAAAATAAAATAAAATGTTGATACTTATCCTTTCATCAATCATTAGCTTCTACCTTTGTCTTTATGTCGTATGCACTCAAGATCAGTTGCCACACCTGAAAAACACCCAGCGCCTTCTCTTCAACCATGTGCACATACACACATACAACTACACACGTCATACAACAACATGCAATACATGCATCTACACCAGTACCATATGTACCACATGTACACAATACCACCTATACACTGCAACACATGCACCATGTGTGCATAACATCACAAGTGCACGACACCACTTGCAGAACGTGTACACAACACAATATGTACATTGCACCATTGTACAACGTGTACACAATACCACACGCACGACATGTACGCGTCACCACATCTACACAACGCCACATGCACGAAATGTACATAACCCCACCTACACACAACGCCACTTGTACAACATGTAAACAACACCATATGCACACAACACCACTTGTACAATCATGCACACCACAACATATGTACATAGCACCACATGTACAATATGCACGTAACACCACATGTACATAGCACTACATATCCAACATGTACATAACATCATCTGTACACAACACCACATATCCAACACACATAGAGCACCATATGCATAGAACACCACATATCCGTCATACACACAGTACAATATGTAGACAACACTGTATATCCAACATGTACATAGCACCATCTATACCTAGCACTGAATATGAAACATTCTTACAACACTATTTGTACTAACACCATGTACATAATATTTCATAAACAACATGTACACACACTACATATGCACAATATTGGATGCACACAACATCACAAATGAAACATGTAAAGCATAATATACAACATATGCACAAAATTAGTACCACACATCCAAAACCACATTGTTCTTACCAAGAAACCTTACTTCTAGTGTCTTATCCATGCTTATCCTAGCATGTCGTAGACCACACTACTTTCATTTTGTTGATGTATCCCTTGGCATACCTGTCCATAACATAGTCATAATATAATCACATAATATCAACTCATAACCACATGATACTAACCTCATATATTTGTCATGACTACTCTTCCCAATTGATTCCTCATAAGAACAAGAACCTCTTCATGTCATTTTTCTACGTAAGCAATCATTCCTCCACCAGAATGATTCCTAATAACCACACCCGATAGTGACATAGACACATAGACACACACATACATATACATAAACATTATCATAAAACAATCATGATCCATGATGACCCTCTCTGATAAAAATGTACATACATACATATATGCGTATGATCATTAGCATAAATCAATCATGATCACAACATAAATACTAGATATCAAGGTCAAGGTTAAGAGAACTTCCTTTATTCATGTACAACATTGAGAACCACCGTTCCCAACTTAGTCAATCCATCCGACATCTCAAGTCCATTTACTTTACCTTTTTGGTTACCTTTCTCATGTTTGTACAACCATCATCTATTTACCACAATGGACCCAACCAGTACAACCGACTGTCATAGTCTTACCTTCCATTGCAGTTACTCATGCACATAGCTTCATCTGAGTTCTTACATGACCTATTGGGTTCCACAGAACTCTCCCCATGCTCCATCAACTTACCTCTTTCACAAACCAACTCCCAAGACTCAAAACAAAAAAGGCAAGACAATAAACAACCAAGAAGGAAACCATGAAACCATTAACGACACCACAACCCAATTGGCATAACTATGCACTAGACACAATCAAAATCTAAAATCAAGCGTAACAATCACAAAAGACCGAAAGCACATGACTAACAACAGACACCATGACTCAATCCCCATGGTTCCCAAGGAATGCTCAACCCGATCCTTCTTCAATATTTCATGGCAATCTCTTTTCCATGCAATCCCCTACATCATATTTCCATAAACACATAACTGTCAGTGCATAAATAAACATAACAATACACTGGTTACCTTACCTTGTTGTGCAAGGCACATTGCTTGCAACTGAACACATCCACGCCATCTCCCAAGGGACTCCAATTCCCTTGACAAATCCTCCTGTAGCTAGAGACTGAATAATATACTTGTCAAGTACATGTTCGTGACTATAACACATATCCACATAATGTCAGACAAAATCATGGTTAAAAAGACTCCTTGTATGCAAGGCACTCTTTCATTTGTAATTAGGGTTTCCAAACATAGCCAAAGGGATTCTTGCCCAATTCCTTTCTTTTATCTTTTTACCTTGCTGAAACTGAGGCTTACTATGTACTGTCACATCACTCAATTGTTAGTTATATAAATACATCAAATATTACCTTGTCATGTTAATACCAAGCATGTTTACTGCAACTTCTCACACACCTCAACCACATGTTCCAAATATTGAGACAGTAATATCTATCAATTTTAAATAAATCTTTACCAAGAATAACAATCATGTCATAATCCATAGTCAACTCATAGTCATTAGACATAACACTACAATTGTCACCTACTACACTCGAGTACATATCAATTGTCTCAACACATATGTATAAGTACAACCATCTTAAAACAAGATCATTTGAACACATACTCATATTATGCAATTCATCAAACATTCAACCAACTTGCAACCATACCATGTTAAATAAATCAACTAGACATAATCAAATAGTCAAGTACCAAATATACGACATAACCAAACTCATACCTTAATGTATCTCAGGGGAGGCGATCTTGTCTTCAAAATCAATACAGGTTAGCTCGATACAACTTCAGAACATATCAACTCAAACATAAAACATGATATCCATAACAGTAACTAACAAACATGTTCACATCATAAGCTCATAAGTATTTGTCATTCATGCATAACAATCACAAATGTACGATCATTTTAGATTAGTACAACACCATATCACAAATATCTCGGCTCATACCTTAATATCACAACCATAAACATTTGCATAGGTAAAACTAGGTTAACACAATACATATAACATCAAGATATTCAATGCAATGAATATAACCATCACACATATGACCAATCCAAATTACCACGTCAACATCTCAATGAAATAACCCTAATCATCAAGTTAATAGCATATAACAACAATAAGCTATATATCACGCTCATCATCAACATATAACCTAATCATCAAGCTATATAACATAAAACAACAATAACAATATACAACCACAAGTTACCATCATTCTTGACTATTCGACTCATGTGCATATGACTACATTAATGAACTAACGTCTATCATGAATATAGCCATAACATCAAAAGACATGTACATAAACCTATTGTATATAAACCTAATGCATATAACAATCCATGACACATATACCTTCTTTCCAAATATACAATACCTGTATGACAATCTTCTCTTACCCCAGAGTCCAATGTTGCAACCTCATTATGATGATCTTCATATCCTACTCTATATAAACCAACATATTAACATCATAACAACCAATAGCACCATGATGACCAAAATTTTTCATACAATGACTTCACAAGGCATTTTGACCTACTAATCATGCATACTATAACTAAGAGTATACATTCATAACAACTGCATATGGACATATACCACATGAGTACCAAACCATATACACATCATTCCAGCTAGAGTCCAGTCATAAATGCATGACCATATCAACTTCACAAACCATGACCTCATGCATGACAACAACCATTACTCCATTGTACGCATTGCCACATGCAACCATCAACATGCATAAGCGATGCATAATTAACTACACATACGCATGAACACATGTAATCGAGCATAAGCGATCAATACTTGTAACAAACCTACAAGACTGATACATGTAATAAAACATATAAGAATGCAACCTAACATACAAGGAAGTAATCAAGTGACATACAACAACATGTAAGCAACATACAACAATATGTAACTGGTCATATACTCATAAGGATGCATTCCACAAAATCAATATGAAATTCTCCATGATAACCATACTACAACCATAATCAATCAGCAAGCAAATGCAACAAGCACACGAAATGCAAGTGTAAGAGACACACATGCAACTGACATGCATGTATGAGCAACACATGCTGCCCATCCAGTCTGAGAGTTGAACCATGCTCTGATACCACTCTGTAACACCCTCCTCCCATATCCACCCAAGTAACCATGCCAACAGGGGTAAACATGAGATGAGAGGCTACAATGATTAGATTCGACCTCCTATGTGACCTTAATGAAGTTTAATCGACGGAAACATCACACATATTCATCCAACATCAACAACAAAACCCTCAGGAGACATGTTCGCGACTCAGACAACATGTCCCTAGGTCCCACTGTTGTTCTAGATCTCTTAGGCCATAGTCACTCTCATGCTATGGGTAAGGGAGTGACCATCAACCTAAAATCACTCTCATAGGCTTGCTTGTCAGTGACCAGAGACCAAAATTTCCATAGTCGTGCTAGCAACCTTGAGATTTAAGCCAGTTTTTCAGGCCCAGAGCCCAGCCCACTACCCATAATGGAGTGATAGCTTAGAATCAATAAAAATATAGGGAAACAATGATGAAAAAGAAATAAGATGAACAAGACAATCACTAGACCCCTACTAGTCATGACAGGAATTTCATCAAACATATCATCAACATGTAACCTACAGGTGTAAACAATAGAATTAAGTGTAGGGATCTCATACTTATCTGAGAATCACTATGAACCATTCTTCCCTCATGTCATTTTCTGCATTATCATCTATTAGGTCATATACACATTATCTATTCATCTATAAGTAAAAACATATTGAGATCCACACATAGCTATTGTTAAAAAAAATATACATATAACCTACATAATAGGAACATAAATACCATAAACATATCAGCCATGAAAATCCACATATACATTAGTAAATTTACACATGAAAATCAAGGGAATGAATTTCTCATTAATGAATGCAATGAAACAATTGGAGATGGGACTACCACGTTCCACCTTACCATAGAGGTTGAGCCAAATCTCTCTTTAGCCATTCACCACCATTCCATATCCCAATCATGAATGTGGAACTCAAACCAAAAGAACCAACCAAGGCATACCAAGGCTAAACCACCTCACCCTCATCAATAGAACCCATGCTTTACTGTAATACATCCCGGATCACTAGGCCAATAAAATGAACACATCACAATAAGTGTTTCTGTGATCTCCATTCGATCACTAGGCCAAACAAGCATGGATGCCACCAAATTTCTCCACCTACACCATGAGGAATCCTTTCTCCTAGTCTCTCAGGCTTTACCGCAATCCAAACCTAGATCACTAGGCCCTAAAATGAGACCCACTCTCTAGGCTTTACCACATATCCCAAACCCAGGATTACTAGGCCCAACAGAGAGCAACCACCTCTTGGATTTATCGCATATCCTTCCATTCATCGGAAAGGATTCATAGTCCCACCAAGGCAACATAATCCTGGCTTTGCCACAACCCACAGTCTAGGTTAGGGGTCACAAGGTTAGTGGCTTTACAGTTATCCATAGTCTAGTTAAGGGACCATTAAGCCATGTGCTCCATCATTCAGAGATCCACCCCTTAACTTTGAATACATTTAGTAATCCACCTCACTAAAACATGAGAACCCCATCACACCATGGCTATCCAGAAATGGCAAGGCTAGGCTAAAAACACTATTACACCTAGCAAAACCCATGCCATGATATAAAAGAACCACATGCAATACCATGCATGCCAAATCTAGCAAGAAAAATACACATGCAAGTCGATACCTGTAATGAATCCTATTGTAGCTACTTGATCCTGCCTTTCCCTGCTTGATCTTTGCTTCCTCTTGCCTTCTTTGCCTTTCTTGCTTCAATGCTAAAATGCTCCAAGAGAACTCTAAGTGTCCAAGAGTATAAGAGAGAGATAATAATGAGAGAGCTCCAAAAATCAACTAATGAATGCTACCAATTGATCCTTAGAAGCCTTTTTATGAATGAGGCCTTTATTTTCTTCATTTTCCATTATTGTTCTTCAATTTCCTCCTCACATGCAACCTGTGACCTGTCACCTTCCTTTTCTTGTAATTTCCATTATTTTCATAAATAAATGTGCCAAAAATATCATTTTGCCTTTCCAAAGCCTTAGTCAATTCCTTTGCCAATTTCCTTAGCCATAAACAACCAAATGAACACCCCCCTAGGATGTCCTACCCAACATTCAAATTGGAATAAGTGTCCTACTCAAAAGTAGGACATCATGACAACATGACCGGATAACAACCATACTGCATACTGGAGCTTTATAACACAACTCATTACGATATTTGTAATAACCGCATATGCATATTTTCTAAACCAGCAGATAAAGGACACGATGTTTGCATCCGCAACAATGGAATCCAGAGGCTCACACCTCCACCCTCAAAGTAATGCCAGGATTCACCTCCTTCCCAGGAAGTCCAAAATCCACTGCAAAGTCAAATCTGTATCCAATGTCCAACGCTACACTCCAATGCCACTTGTCCTCTCAATGAATAGTGCATATGATTCCATCTAGAAATGATCATGACCAAAACAAATATATCCGCCACCTTCCCTTCTTTGTTGTACAGTCCCCCGAGAAATCCAATGACCACCTTCTGTGTAGTTACTCACCTTCCAAGTTCCCCAAAATCCCCTAACCCAGGTGATCCATTCCTTGGAAAGGATTCCTCATATCAGAAAATATAAAACTAAGGCATATACCTACCTCAAAACCATCATACCAGTCATAGCATACTCATGGAAATCAATGGAAACTATTGGATACTAGTGCCCCACAATGGACCTACTCATGAAGTACTCTACCACCATATTGCTACATGTTCCAATTTCCTTTGTTGCTACTGCCAATTCTTGCAGTCGATTTCGACCACCCAACTGAGCATGTTCATGCATTCATGTTCCAAGCACATACGTTTCATTAGATTCAAATAAAATGAAATAACCTCAAAGCATACCTCATTGGTAATTCATCAATAAGGTACACTTGCAATTTTGTTCACTTGCTGTCACAACAAGTCAAACTAACATCTTTGACCAAATCAACATGTAAAAAAATATCACATCAGGTTAGCTCAAAACGCAACCATCATAACCATCACAAACAAGAATCATATATCACATATAGTCTTCATATACCATAGTCATAAATCACATGCATAATAAAAATGAAATAAAACGTTGATACTTATCCTTTCATCAATCCTTAGCTTCTACCTTTGTCTTTACTCCATATGCACTCCAGGTCGGTTGCCACACTCGACAAACACCCAATGCCTTCTCCTCAACCATGTGCTCATACACATAGTGTGCATCACAAACATCCAACTACACACATCATACAACACAATGCAATACATGCATCTACACCAGTACCATATGTACAGAGTACCACCTGTACATTGCAACACTTGCACAACGTGTGCATAACATCTATGTACACAACACCACCTGCACAATGTTTACACAACGCCATATGTACACTGCACTAGTGTACAACATGTACAAAATACCACATGTACACAGTACCACACGCATGACATGTAAGCGACACCACATGTACACAATGCCACATGCACGACATGTACACAATACCACCTGCACAAAGTGTACACAAGGCCATATGTACACTGCACCAATGTACAACATGTACAAAATACCACATGTACACAGTACCACACGCATGACATGGGCGACCCCACATGTACACAATGCCACATGCATGACATGTACACAACACCACCTACACACAATGCCACTTGTACAACATGTACACAACACCACATGCACACAAAACCACTTCTACAATCATGCACACCACACCATATGCACATAGCACCACATGTACAACATGCACACAACACCATATGTACATAACATTGCATATCCAACATCTACATAGCATCATCTGTACACAACATCGCATATCCAACATGCGCAGAGCACCATATGCATACAACACGCATATCCATCATGCACACAGTACAATATGTACACAACACCATATATCCAACATGTACATAGCACCATCTATACCTAGCACTGAATATGCAACATTCATACAACACTATTTGTACTAACACCCTATACATAATATTGCATAAACAACATGTACACACACTACATATGCACAATTACTTCATGCGCACAACATCACAAATGAACCATGTACAACATATACAACATATGCACAACAATAGTACCACGCATCCAAAACCACACTGTTCTTACCAAGAAACCTTACTTCTAGTGTCTTATCCATACTCATCCTAGCATGTCGCAAATCACACTGCTTTCATTTCATTGATGTATCACTTGGCATACCTGTCCATAACATAGTCATAATATAATCACATAATATCAACTCATAACCACATGATATTGACCTCATATATTTGTCATGACTACTCTTCCCAATTGATTCCTCGTAAGACCAGGAACCTCTTCATGTCATTTTTCTGCATAAGCAACCATCCCTCCACCAGAATGGTTCTTGATAACCCTGTCAGATAGTGACATAGATTCATAGACACATACATACATATACATAAACATTTGCATAAAACAATCATGATTCATGATGACCTTATCAAATAAAAACGTACATACATACATATATGCATATGATCATTAGCATAAAGCAATCATGATCACAACATAAATACTAGATATCAAGGTCAAGGTTAAGAGAACTTCCTTTATTCATGCACAACATTGAGAAACACCATTCCCAAATTTGTCAAGCCATCTGACATCTCAGTTCCATTTAATTTACTTTTTTGGTTACCTTTCTCATGTTTGTACTGCCACTATCTATTTACCACAATTGACCCAACTAGTCCAACCGACTGTTATATTCTTACCTTCCGATGTGCTTACTCATGAACATAGCTTCATATTAGTTCTTACATTACCTGTTGGGTGCCACACAAATCTCCCCAAGCTCCACCAACTTACCTCTTTCCCAAACCAATTCCCAAGACTCAAAACATAAAAGGCAAGACAATAAACAACCAAGAAGGAAACCATGAAACCAATAACGACACCACAACCTAAGCAGCATAACTATGCACTAGACTCAACCAAAATCGCAAATCAAGCTCAACAATCACAAAATACCAAAAGCACAAGACTAACAACAGACACCATGACTCAATCCCCATGGTTCTCAAGGAAAGCTCAACCTTAGCCTTCTTCAATATTTCATGGAAATCTCTTTGCCATGAAATCCCCTGCATCATACTTCCATCAACGCATAATTTTCAGTGCATAAATAAACATAAAAATACATTGATTACCTCACCTTGTTGTGCCAAGCACATTGCTTGCAACTGAACACATATATGTCATCTCCTAAGGAACTCCAATTCCCTTGATAGATCCTCTTGCAGCTAGAGACAGACTAATATACCTGTCAAGTACATGTTCATGACTATAGCACATATCCACGTAATGTGAGACAAAATCAAGGTTAAGAAGACTCCTTGTATGCAAGGCACTCATTCATTTGGAATTAGGGTTTCCAAACATAACCAAAGAAATTCTTGCCCAATTCCTTTATTTTCCCTTTTTACCTTTTTGTAGTCGAGGCTTACTATGTACTGTCACGTCACCCAACTGTTAGTTTTATAAACATATCAACTATTACCTTGTCGTGTTAATACCAAGCATGTTTCTTGCAACTGCTCACACATGTCAACCACATGTTCCAAATATCGAGACAATAATATCTATCAATTTGAAATAAACCTTTAGCAATACTAACAATCATGTCATAATCCATAGTCAACTCATAGTCATTAGACATAACGCTAAAGCTGTCACCTACTACACTCAAGTACATATCAACTGTCTCAACATATATGTATAAGTACAACCATCTTAAAACAAGATCATTTGAACACATACTCATATTATGCAATTCATCAAACATTCAACCAACTTGCAACCATACCATGTTAAATAAATCAACTAGACACAATCAAATAGTCAAGTACCAAATATACGACATAACCAAACTCATACCTTAATGTATCTCAGGAGAGGTGATCTTGTCTGCAAAATCAATACAAGTTAGCTCGATACAACTTCAGAACATATCAACTCAAACATAACACATGATATCCATAACAATAACTAACTAACATGTTCACATCATAAGCTCATAATCATTTGTCGCTCATGCATAAAAATCACATATGTACAATCAATCTAGATTAGTACGACACCATATCACAAATATGTCGGCTTGTACCTAAATGTCGTAACCATAACCATCTCCATAGGTCAAACCAAGTTAACACAATACATATAACATCAATATATTCAGTGAAATGAACATAACCATCACGCATATGACCAATCCAAATTACAACATCAATATCTCAATGAAATAACCCTTGTTGGCTTATATGGGTCTGACCCAGGTTCGGAAGAGTTATTTAGCCAAACAAATCCCACAACTACCGGTCCTTCGGCAACAACCCACGAAGCGCAGACTGAGGTCTCACCCGAGGCAGCAGGGGAGGGTGCTGGAACTAGGTTTCCGCACCCTTGGGATGTCTTGATGTGGTATGGAGGTTTCACGCACCATTCTGTAGCCTCGCGCTGCTCTGCTTCCGCGCAGATCCGAAATAAGGCTATTCCTCAATACTAATTACTTAATGAGTTATTATAGATTAGATCTACTTGTAACGATCTTTAAGCAAACATTTAATAGAAATAACTAGTTCGCGCATCCAGAAAAGATACGGATTTGCGTAAACTCATAACATAAACATACGCGCATAGATCAACATACATTAGCCAAATTCGAAATAATTCAGATTTAACACAGAAATTCAGTAACAACTTATCTTCATTCAATTCCTTCACCAATACATCCAGATCTGCCCTCCGCACTTAGCTGCAAGGGTCCACGCACACAGCTGCGAACTCTACAAGGCCTCTACGCACACAACTGCAGAGCCTCTATCTACCTACCAATACCCTTGACTCAGACTTACAAATGCTTCAAGACTTCATTTCTCAAAAAACCCATTACATATCAGATCCAAAAGTACATACCAAGAAACTACCTTCTACCCATAGAGCCTCGCTCTATTTATACATTCCTATGGTCCACGGACCATGAACAAGCTGACTTACTTCCTATTATTCTATATTATTTCTTGGGCGGACAACCCTTTGACTCGACTTATTTACAATTCACGCTCTGTGCACTTCGCGGAGTCTTTACCATACCTTTCGCAAAATTGTAGGCTTTGAGCCCCAAAACTGTTATGCGGGCCCTCCGCTACCCAACAATCCCCCAACACAATCATCGTGACTTGTCCCAAGTCACTCGGCTGGTGTGACAATTTTTGCATGGAGGTCAGACAACAATTTCTGTGCTTCGCTGGTACTAGCAGCAAACTCATCTGCAATCTGTTGTACTCTTTCAACGCATGTCGCCGACACATCAGTCTTTGCCGTAGCTTCTGCGCCAGGTGCATATTCTGCCTACATGTGTTGCATCTTGAGCTCAATGGTGGTGGAAATCACGAAGGCATCATCAATCCATGGCTGGAGACGTTCTTTAATCACTGCTTCTTTCCGGCGGGCAGCATTAGCTTGGATTTTCAGAGCCTGGGCCTCCTTCATCTTGGCCAAGCGTTGCGTAACCACAACCATCTGCGCGGTCCCTCTGATATTATCATAGGTTTGCTGGAGCTCTCTTGCCTTGGTTTCTAGTTGTTGTTGTAGGTTTTAACCCTGTGTTATCACTCAAAATTCTAATGCCAAAATTTCTCAGACTAGCTTGAGGACAAAGCACATAGATCCTTTTGGCAGTTTCGCAGCGCAGCATGTTTTAGGTGATTTCGTAGCGCATAATTCATATTTTTCACTGGATGCGCTACGAAATTGGGGAATTGTTCAAATCCATAGCCAACATTTCACAGCTGTCTTCTATGGATTCTGTGGAATATCTGACTCAACATGTCACAGTGCTGGATCTTATCATCAATATACAAATAATACTGTTGTGTTTCATTCTCAAGGTTTTTCCTATAATCCCACTATATTGGCCAAAGTTCTGGTATCCAAGAAGGAGCTATACATGGTAGTATCTTTGATGAAAATCCAGAATACATTGACATTTGGCAGAGAAGGTTTGATAGATACTGCTGTGGTAATGAGGCACATAATGAAGGATTGGGATGTATTTTCATCTTTTGTCTTAGCAATACTTGGAAGTTCCCATCAGGGATCATTGAGAGCTCAAGAAGCCATTAATGAGCTCTTTCTTGTGTTTAACATACATTATACTGGAATACTGAATATCAAATGCAATTGCTAGTTCTTCCTTTATAGGTGTTTTGAAATCCAATCATTCAGGAAGAAGGTTTTGTAAATAACATGTTGAATGGTTTATCTTATGATCATGTTTTTCCTGATGCAAACAACCCAAACAGCCAGGCAATGACTATGTTCTAAAGTATTTGAGATAAATCGGTGAATGGATGGTTGGAAGTTTTTTTGGTGTTCCATGGCCACGCTCAAGAAACTGGATTGACCTCTTAAAAGGAGAAGCATTTCAAAGAAGCAGAACAGAGCATTCAGGATATTATGGATAATGGTTCACTTCCAGCAATTCTAGAGGACTTGGAATGAAAGCAACATTTATTGAGGATATGGTACAGGATGTTCCTATCAATTCTTTAAAATTCATTTTGTAGAGACACCTTCATCATTTTATGGATGCCTGTGTGGTGGCTGGAAGGACGGGATGTCAAAATTGCTGTAGGTGATGTTTGTTACAGGTATATTTCTCTGTTTTAAGCAGTCAACTTCCAGAAGGTATTTAGCGCAGCTGAAAGAATATTTTCGAAAATTGAAAGAGGTTTTTATTCCTGACATACTGAACTAGAAAAACCTCTTTCAGTTTTTTCAAATTGATTATGAGCTGGGAGAAACGAGTGACTGAACGTTGCGCTACGAAACTGCTGTAGATGCAGTTTTTAATTTCCTGTTTTATACATCGTCTTCAAGGATCGATTCTGGGCAGCTGGTGTAGTGTTTCAAAAAACCAAAGGAGGTTTTTGTTCAGCACAGCTAGGTTCACAAAAACCTCCTTCAGTTTTTCCAAATACATTTTCTGTGAGAAGTTACGAGCTCTGTCCCGAGACCCATTTTTCAGGCAGAACAACAGTTTCGTAGCAGCTGAAGCTAAATAATTCAATCTCAAACTAGAATTGAAAACAAAAGATTCAGTGGTAGATGTGTATTCATGGACGGTTCCAGCCCTCAAGCAAGCTAAACTCATAAGAAAACTGAACATGAGCCTGAGATCTGAAAACAAAGCTTTAAAGAAGGAGGTGACCAGTTTGAAGAAGAAGCTAGGTAAACTAGCTCATTGATTTAAAAGGAAAGGTGTTTTTCAAGTTTTGATAAATTTTGGTTTAAGCTCCATCATTTTGAAACTATTTAGGTCCCTAACACCTGTACAAAATGTCTGAAGAAATCATGAGTTTAAGCAGAAAGCGCTTCAAGATAAATATGTTTTGTTGTGACAAAAACAGTAGTTTCGTAGCGCGCTACGAAACTACTGTAGATGTTGTTTTATAAGAAAACAATGAATTTGAGGATGAGGTCAGCGAATTTTGAAAGGAATGCTTCGAGGACAGGAGGGAGATCATACAAGGCTATCATAGCACTTCAAACAATGACAGGTGTAAGTTTTGAAGAAAAAGTGAAATATTTTGCTTTTTGCTAAAGTTTTCTTAAAAGGCACTTTATGACCGAATTACTAGGGTTCTGGTAGGGTTACCGGGATTTTTGTTTTGTACACCTGTTCAGTCCACAAGGCATCCAGATCATGAGGCATATGGTGTTATGCGTTGTTATTGAAGGATTAAAGAGCTTGGAGCGTGGTCTTTAAATAAGTGAAGAAGAATGGAAGACAGGGACCGTGAAGATAGGGTACTCATCTTTACTAGTTAATGAGTCATCTGCACAGCTAGCACCCGAGACCAGCTCGTTCAGTGAATGTTCCTCCAACATATCTCAGCCACAACAGAAAATGTACAGCTGTCAAGGATCCAAGAAAGGCATCATGCATACGAGGAGATAGAGTTGGACTTTCAATGTAATTAGGACTCTGTGTATTTACAGCACAATACCTTATGTATTTAATAAGTTTGTTTGAAAGTAGATAAGGTTAGTTAATGATCATCGAGCTCTCCCCTCATGCTTGAGGAGGAGACTCAAGGTAGTTTTAGTTTTGGTTTTCCTATATATAGTGAAAACTCTGATGTAAGTAGGGTTGGAGATTTATGAAAAAACAGAGTTTTGTATATCAGCTCATGTAAAAGACTTTTGACAGTAAGATAAAGATTACTTTTTCTTCCCAAGATTCATTATGTGTTCAAGTGCTCAGAATATATGTGGCTTTGTTTTTATCCTTTTATGTTTTACAACTCACTAAATATGCAATCACTCTGAATTCACCTAGTGCTCAGACTTCCTGTGTATATTTATGAGTTGAGGTTCCTTTTGAGAGATGTTCTGAGTGTTTAACATTATATGCCTTGGCTTCCATGATTAAGTAGTTAATAAGTTTACTGCAGAGGTGTTTGACTCCATGAGCCCAATGGAAGAAATGTTATTTTGTTGTTCCAACCAGCTTACTTCCATAAACTGTTTGAAGAGTTAGCCATCTTTTCTTATTAATAATTCCTATCAAAAATCTGTGAGAGAGCCCTCTCTGACTAAGGAGGCTAAGCCTTAGTCTAAAGCCTAGTTTGAAGTAGTTACATGAGATCTTGCTAAGTAGCAGCCCTTAGTACATGATTTTGTGATAACATTTTGGTGCGTCTGCCGAGAGCCTGAAGTCTATTCATTCCCGAAATTAAGAGGTTGAACTTCTGAAGGTAGCAGGAGCTCAGACATCATTTTGAGGCTGCAAAACTACCTTGGCGACTCCACACATCAAATAACACATAAGAAGGTGACTCCACTGCTAGAAGATCAGTAGCTTGATGAAGTTTCAAGATGAATTCCACTGCAAGAATGAATGCTAGGTATGCTCCTATGAATCGGTCTCATATTCTTGGTTTTCCAAATCCTATGCCAGAGGTTGATTGGTTAGATGATCTTCCAATATTCAAAGATGAAAAGAAGGATAATGCTGCTCTCCATTTGGTTAAATTCCATATGCATGTACGCAGTCTTAAGGCTCATTTCCCTGAAGATTGTCTCATGAAAATGTTTATGACCACTTTAGAAGGAAAAGCATGGTCTTGGTATAAAAGTCTGGAAAATGGTTCAATATATTCGCTTGCTAGTTTTCATGATGAATTCTGTGAAATGTATAAAGAAGGTTATCCTTCCTTATTGATGCTTAAAGATTGCTGTAGGCATTCTTTAAATCTTATTCAGTATTTGAAGGATTGTTATGATGATGATGAGTTTACGGATGAAGAAATTTTAGAGGCTCTTCATAACAATGCATTCCAGCACCAAGGAGAAGGTATAACATTCCATGAAACACAGTATGAAGAGCAGCAGGAGTTTACTTGTGAAAACCATGTTTTATCCTTAGATATTGATGTAGAGATGCATCAGATTTGTCAGGCTTCAAATCATGATGAAGATGAAATTGATTGCACCCAGCAAGAAGAAATATTGGAGGAAATTTTTTATGACCCTCAGGCAGAGGAAAAGCTTGTTCAATTTTGTAATTCCTTACAGCAGCTTACTTCAAATAATGATCATAGTAGTGAGGAAAATTACATTGTTTGTGAGCATCATTCAGAAAGGCAGTTGGATAGCATATCAGATAAATTTGGTGTGGCTGAGGATAAGTTGTTTGAAGATATAGAATGTTATGAAAATTAGCAAACTAACCGTGTGTTTTTTGACCCTATAGCTGATTACATGGAGAAGATTTACTGTTCTGGCTTCAAGTTATATTTTCATCTTGAAGAACAGTTACACCTCATACTACCTTGGTTACTTCAGTATCTGGTTTATTTTTGTTTCAAGCACAGCCAAAGGATTCAAGTATTAGATCAGATCGATGATTGGCTTTATTGGAAATATCATGTTGCTTGAGCCACAGGTAGAGCTTGCATCTGATAGGGTAGGTAGGTAAGATAAATGCAAATAAGCTCAAGGTTGACTGAGCAATTTTTTTTTAGTAGTAGTAGATATAGACTTCTATCTCCTAAAGTGATCATCAAGCTTAAGCCCGAGGTGAAGGCCCCAGAAGCTTGAAGGGGATGATTGTCGAGCAAATTTCAGTTTGTCATAAATGAATAAATTTTATAAGGCACTGGAACTGCGAGTTCTTAGTGTACCACAAGGGCACACTATCCCAAGTGGAGCCACTGTTATCACTGAAAATTCTAATGCCAAAATTTCTCAGACTAGCTTGAGGACAAAGCACATAGATCCTTTTGGCAGTTTCGCAGCGCAGCATGTTTTAGGTGATTTCGTAGCGCATAATTCATATTTTGCACTGGCTGCGCTACGAAATTGGGGAATTGTTCAAATCCATAGCCAACATTTCACATCTGTCTTCTATGGATTCTGTGGAATATCTGACTCAACATGTCACAGTGCTGGATCTTATCATCAATATACAAATAATACTGATGTGTTTCATTCTCAAGGTTTTTCCTATAATCCCACTATATTGGCCAAAGTTCTGGTATCCAAGAAGGAGCTATACATGGTAGTATCTTTGATGAAAATCCAGAATACATTGACATTTGGCAGAGAAGGTTTGATATATACTGCTGTGGTAATGAGGCACATAATGAAGGATTGGGATGTATTTTCATCTTTTGTCTTAGCAATACTTGGAAGTTCCCATCAGGGATCATTGAGAGCTCAAGAAGCCATCAATGAGCTCTTTCTTGTGTTTAACATACATTATACTGGAATACTGAGTATCAAATGCAATTGCTAGTTCTTCCTTTATAGGTGTTTTGAAATCCAATCATTCAGGAAGAAGGTTTTGTAAATAACATGTTGAATGGTTTATCTTATGATCATGTTTTTCCTGATGCAAACAACCCAAACAGCCAGGCAATGACTATGTTCTAAAGTATTTGAGGTAAATCGGTGAATGGATGGTTGGAAGTTTTTTTGGTGTTCCGTGGCCACGCTCAAGAAACTGGATTGACCTCTTAAAAGGAGAAGCATTTCAAAGAAGCAGAACAGAGCATTCAGGATATTATGGATAATGGTTCACTTCCAGCAATTCTAGAGGACTTGGAATGAAAGCAACATTTATTGAGGATATGGTACAGGATGTTCCTATCAATTCTTTAAAATTCATTTTGTAGAGACACCTTCATCATTTTATGGATGCCTGTGTGGTGGCTGGAAGGACGGGATGTCAAAATTGCTGTAGGTGATGTTTGTTACAGGTATATTTCTCTGTTTTAAGAAGTCAACTTCCAGAAGGTATTTAGCGCAGCTGAAAGAATATTTTCGAAAATTGAAAGAGGTTTTTATTCCTGACATACTGAACTAGAAAAAAATCTTTCAGTTTTTTCAAATTGATTATGAGCTGGGAGAAACGAGTGACTGAACGTTGCGCTACGAAACTGCTGTAGATGCAGTTTTTAATTTCCTGTTTTATACATCGTCTTCAAGGATCGATTCTGGGAAGCTGGTGTAATGTTTCAAAAAACCAAAGGAGGTTTTTGTTTAGAACAGCTAGGTTCACAAAAACCTCCTTCAGTTTTTCCAAATACGTTTTCTGTGAGAAGTTATGAGCTCTGTCCCGAGACCCATTTTTCAGGCAGAACAACAGTTTCGTAGCAGCTGAAGCTAAATAATTCAATCTCAAACTAGAATTGAAAACAAAAGATTCAGTGGCAGATGTGTATTCATGGACGGTTCCAGCCCTCAAGCAAGCTAAACTCATAAGAAAACTGAACATGAGCCTGAGATCTGAAAACAAAGCTTTAAAGAAGGAGGTGACCAGTTTGAAGAAGAAGCTAGGTAAACTAGCTCACTGATTTAAAAGGAAAGGTGCTTTTCAAGTTTTGATAAATTTTGGTTTAAGCTCCATCATTTTGAAACTATTTAGGTCCCTAACACCTGTACAAAATGTCTGAAGAAATCATGAGTTTAAGCAGAAAGCGCTTCAAGATAAATATGTTTTGTTGTGACAAAAATAGTAGTTTCGTAGCGCGCTACGAAACTACTGTAGATGCTGTTTTATAAGAAAACAATGGATTTGAGGATGAGGTCAGCGAATTTTGAAAGGAATGCTTCGAGGACAGGAGGGAGATCATACAAGGCTATCATAGCACTTCAAACAATGACAGGTGTAAGTTTTGAAGAAAAAGTGAAATATTTTGCTTTTTGCTAAAGTTTTCTTAAAAGGCAATTTATGACCGAATTACTAGGGTTCTGGTAGGGTTACCGGGATTTTTGTTTTGTACACCTGTTCAGTCCACAAGGCATCCATATCATGAGGCATATGGTGTTATGCGTTGTTATTGAAGGATTAAAGAGCTTGGAGCGTGGTCTTTAAATAAGTGAAGAAGAATGGAAGACAGGGACCGTGAAGATAGGGTACTCATCTTTACTAGTTAATGAGTCATCTGCACAGCTAGCACCCGAGACCAGCTCGTTCAGTGAATGTTCCTCCAACATATCTCAGCCACAACAGAAAATGTACAGCTGTCAAGGATCCAAGAAAGGCATCATGCATACGAGGAGATAGAGTTGGACTTTCAATGTAATTAGGACTCTGTGTATTTACAGCACAATACCTTATGTATTTAATAAGTTTGTTTGAAAGTAGATAAGGTTAGTTAATGATCATCGAGCTCTCCCCTCATGCTTGAGGAGGAGACTCAAGGTAGTTTTAGTTTTGGGTTTTCCTATATATAGTGAAAACTCTTATGTAAGTAGGGTTGGAGATTTATGAAAAAACAGAGTTTTGTATATCAGCTCATGTAAAAGACTTTTGACAGTAAGATAAAGATTACTTTTTCTTCCCAAGATTCATTATGTGTTCAAGTGCTCAGAATATATGTGGCTTTGTTTTTATCCTTTTATGTTTTACAGCTCACTAAATATGCAATCACTCTGAATTCACCTAGTGCTCAGACTTCCTGTGTATATTTATGAGTTGGGGTTCCTTTTGAGAGATGTTCTGAGTGTTTAACATTATATGCCTTGGCTTCCATGATTAAGTAGTTAATAAGTTTACTGCAGAGGTGTTTGACTCCATGAGCCCAATGGAAGAAATGTTATTTTGTTGTTCCAACCAGCTTACTTCCATAAACTATTTGAAGAGTTAGCCATCTTTTCTTATTAATAATTCCTATCAAAAATCTGTGAGAGAGCCCTCTCTGACTAAGGAGGCTAAGCCTTAGTCTAAAGCCTGGTGTGAAGTAGTTACATGAGATCTTGCTAAGTAGCAGCCCTTAGTACACGATTTTGTGATAACACCCTGTACAGAAATTACCTACATATGAATTCTAAAATATAGAAAAATAAACAATGTGAGAGCATAACACATAAAACACATATACACAGATCTTTTCCCACTAGATCCCTAAACCGGGACTACCAACTCGATTTTTCATTATGTTCCTTTCAATGTTACAATACATATTTATACATGCCAAAGCATCCAATACCATGGACCGAAAACCATCGCGTCCAAAAAACATGTGCGAAAATCATGCACAAAACCATAGGTGGGTCCCCCCAACTTAACATAGGGTCCAAAACCAAAATTTTCCGGGGCGCTACCCCGAACCCCAAAAAGTGGGGTTACGGGTGCCCTTCAAACCCCTTGTTAACTATGTGGAAAGAATATAACACAACCCAACATTTCTCCCACTTGTTGTTTTCTTTCCACATGGGACCACAAGAGAGCTTAGTCATTTTCCCAGCCCTTAAATGCCCATTGTCTCTCTACACCAAGAGAACTTCTCAGAGCTCACAGATTTTTTCAATGCATCTGCAGTATTCTTCAAAGTGTCCACCTTTACCAGCAACACCTTTTTGTCTTCTATCATATCCCTCACAAAGTGATACTGAACATCAACGTGCTTTGTCTTTGAATGATATGCAGGGTTCTTTGCCAAGAAAATTGCACTTTGGTTGTCATAGTCTGTCCTTATAGCTTCCTGTACTAACCCCATACTTGAACACAATCTCTACAACCAAACTGATTCCTTGCTTGCATGACTGGCTGCCATGTATTCTGCCTCTGTAGTTGATAGTGCCACTACAGATTGTTTCTTACTCATCCAACTGACTACACCTCCAAATAGGTTAAACACATGCCCACTTGTAGATCTTCTCTGATCCAGATCTCAAGCCCAGTCTACACTAACAAAGCCACGAATATCCAACACTCTGTCCAATCCTGGTCTTCCTTGGTAGCACAAACCATAATCACTAGTGCCACGCAAATACCTGAAAACCTGCTTCACTGTTGTCCAATGCTCCTTTCCTAGTTTTGAATTAAACCTGCTCAATACTCCCACTGCATGTGCAATGTCTAGTCTAGTATAGACCATTGCATACATCAGGCTACCGATTGCACTTGCATATGGAACACGGGACATGTCCTCTTCCTCTTCTTGTGTCTTGGGACACTGTTCAACAGATAACCTCACACCTACAAAAATAGGAACCTTCACCAGTTTACTATCCTGCATATTAAACCTCTGCAGTATTGTCTTGACATACTTCCTCTGGTTTAACCAGAGCTTCCTCTTTGCCCGATCTCTTTTAATTTCCATGCCCAAAATATAGTTTGCAGCACCAAGATCTTTCATGTCGAATTTGGAGGACAATTGGGTCTTCAAATCCTAGGTAACTTCTTTGTCATTTCCAACCAGCAACATATCATCCACATATAAGACCAGATAAATAACATGGTCACCAATTAATTTAAAATACACACAATGATCTACTTTGCTTCTGGTGAAGCCAAGTCCCCGTATAAATGTATCAAACTTTTGATACCACATCCTTGGTGATAGTTTTAACCCATACAGAGACATCTTTAACTTGCATACCAGTTCTTTCTTACCCTTCACCGCAAAGCCTTCAGGTTGCTTCACGTAGATCTCCTCTTTCAGATCCCCGTGAAGAAATTATGTCTTCACGTCCATCTGTTCTACCTCAAAATCAAAAGTAGCAGCAAGAGATAAAAGTAATCTAATAGAAGCCACCGAAACAATATCACCAAAATCAATTCCCAGCACCTGGGAATGAAATTTTGCTACCAACCGAGCTTTCTATTTCTCCACTTTTCCTTCTGCATTTGTCTTGTTTTTGAACACCCATTTGTTGCCAATGGGTTTCCTCCCAGCTGGAAACTCCACCAGATCTCAAGCCTCATTTTTGTGCAAAGATGCCATTTCATCAACCATGGCCTCTTTCCAGAGTTTTCCATCCTCTGAATCCACTACTTCCTTCATAGTTCTGGGATCATCATCAATAATAGAAAAAGAAAAATTGGAACATAAAATAGATGGACTATACCTCTCTGGTTGCCTCCTTTCTCGAACTGATCTTCTCACAGCCCGAGTTTGTGGCTCTTCATCTTCTGATTCCTCCTCTGCTGTAGAGTCTGATTCTTCCTCCTTTAGCTCAAACTCCATCTTCTCAAGTTCCTTTGGTTGGACTTCATGTTTAATAACATCTTTCACCTCTTAGAACACCACATCTCGATTGTACACAACCTTCCTTGTTACTGGGTTCCAAAGTTTATAACCCTTTAAACCATCCTTATACCTAATAAAGATACAGTTTTCAGATTTACTATCCAACTTGGTTCGTTTCTCCTTTGGAACATGTACATATTCATCACATCCAAATACCCTTAGATGTGAAAGAGAGGGTTTCTTACCAGTCCATACCTCATGTGGAGTCTTATCCTCCAACGCTGATGAAGATGACCTGTTGACCAGGTAACATGCAGTATCCACCGCCTCTGCCCAGAATTCCTATCCTAACCCGACACCACTGAGCATGCTTCTTGCCCTTTCCATCAACATCTTATTCATTCTTTCTGCAACTCCATTTTGTTGAGGTGTATATGGAGTAGTCTTCTGTCATGCTATACCACACTTCTTACAGAATTCTTCAAATTTCTTGCTGCAAAACTCTCCACCATTATCTGTCCTCAACACCTTTATCTTCTTCTCTGTTTGATTTTCCACGAGAGCCTTAAATTATTTAAACCTGTCAAAGACTTCAAATTTCTTCTTAAGGAAATATATCCATGTATTCCTTGAGAAGTCACCTATAAATGATACATAGTACACATACTTACCCAGTGATGGAACCTTCACAAGTCCAAACACATCACTGTGCACAAGTTCTAATATCTGTTTCTCCCTCTTACTACCAGAGGGGAAACTCACCCGATTCTGCTTCCCATATACACAATTTTCACATAAATCAAAATCCAGAGAGCTATTACTCATACCTTCTACCATACCTTTACCATGAATTATTCGAAGGCCTTTCTCTCCAATATGTCTAAGCCTTTGATTCCACATCATGGTCTTCTCTCTAGAGACCACTAGATTTTCTACTCCACTTTCAAGAACCACAGACTGTTGCACCCATCAATAACCATGCTACCTTGCAGCTTGTACAGAGTTCCAATCCGAACTCCTCGCATCAATACCAGTGCTCCCCGAACCATCTTGCAGGTATCCTTCTTGAACACTATTTTTACACCTGCATCATCCAGCTTGTTTAGAGAAATTAGATTTCTGGCCAATGCAGGAATATGTAAAACACCCAGAAGTGTTCTAACTCTTGCACCTTACACTTCAACTTTACCTTTCTGCGACCAACAATTTTAGCCTTCCTGTCATCCCCCAAGAAGACATCACCACCATCATATTTCTCATACTCACAGAACCACTCTCTATGGGGAGTGAAGTGAAAGGATGCACCGAGTCAATCAACCATGCCTCATGATCTACATGTGTACCTGAAGAAGTCAAGTACACATCCCCACAGTCATATGAGGTGGTTTTCGCCTCTACAAAAGGAGCCTCATCAGATCCATTTCCTTTGTCAAGAGCTTTAGATTTATAGTCCATTTTGAAGTGGCCTTCCTTTCCGCATTTCCAGCACACCACCTTTACAGGTTTTCCTGGAGATTTAGATCTCACTCTAGATTTAGATCTCCCACTCGATGACTTATTTTTGTTTCGCTTCTGGGACTGTCCTCGTATAGACAAGGCATCACCATTCTGGCTCTCCATATTTTTTTTTCTCATCTCCTCCGTCAGCAAGGCTAAGACTAATTCATCAAACTGCAAGGCAGTTGCATTGCTACCTGTTGCAATAACCAGAATATCCCACGAATCTGGTAGAGAACACAACAAACTGATGCACTTATCTTCATCTGAAATTTTAATATCAATAGATGCTAACTGACTTACCACAACATTAAATGCATTTAGATGCTTTGTCATTGATTCTCCATATTTCATCTCAGGTTATACAACTTTTTCTGTAGGAATAGTTTATTCACCAGAGACTTAGATTGGTACAAAGTCCCTAACTTGTCCCACAAAACCTTAGTCGTAGCTTCCCCTGATACATTCAACAATACTGAATCTGAGACACACAATCGTATTGTGCTCTTTGCCTTCTGATCCAACTTCTTCCATTCTTCATCAAACACTCCCATTGGTTTATTACCTGGATCTACCGTGATCCACTAATATTTATCCACCAACAGATCCTCCATCTTGAGTTTCCACAACTGAAAACTCTGACCATTAAATTTCTTGATCTCTATCTTTCCACTGCTCACCATCTTCTTTCACCACTAGAATCAATCTCATAGATCTCTCATTGAACAAGGTCTACCACAGGCCCGAGCGAAACCCCTTAGCAACAAAGGCATCCCCTTGAAGCCAAAACTGCTCTGATACCAAATGTAGGTTTTAAACCTATACAGAAATTACCTGCATACGAATTCTAAAACACAGAAAAATAAACAATGTGAGAGCATAACATATAAAACACATATACACAACGATTTTCCCACTAGATCCCAAAACCGGGACTACCAGCTTGATTTTTCATTATGTTCCTTTCAATGTTACAATACATATTTATACATGCCAAAGCATCCAATACCATGGACTGAAAACCATCGCGTCCAATACCATGGACTGAAAACCATTACGTCCAAAAAACATGTGCAAAAATCATGCACAAAACCATAGGTGGGTCTGCCCAACCTAACATAGGGTCCAAAACCAAAATTTTCTAGGGCGCTGCCTTGGACCCCATAAAGTGGGGTTACGGGTGCCCTTCAAACCCCCTGTTAACTACGTGGAAAGAATATAACACAACCCAACAGCTGTAGGGTAGGATCTTCCTGGAGTGAAGTGAGCATAATAAGCGACTGAGTGAACAAGTCAGTGCATTCCTTCATGGAACGTGTGATCTTTTCCCGGCCAGAGCTAATGAGGCTTTTGCGCTACTCGGTGACCTATGGTGGCGTCGAAGGTTGTGCCTATAGTTTCAGCTCTACAAGCTGCAAATTGAGCTCTAATTGAATATTCCCGGCCCCCTCCTTTGCTTCATGGAACCCACTAGCCAGCTTGTGGATTCATATGCCGATAGGTAAATCGGCCACAGTCTCCAGCTCAGGGGCCTGCGAACATGCTTCCCCTACCAGTTGCTCCACTTGTTGACTCTATGCAACGGCTTCGTCCCGTTGGAGGCTCAACTGTTCAATATTAATTCTTTGTTTGCTGAGTACTTGTTCTGTGTGCCTCTCCCTGGCACGAAGCTCTATCATGGCATTGTCCTGGAGCTGGTACAAGCTTTCGCACGGGAGGGCAACCAAATTGAGTCCCGACCTCGTAAGCCGTCCTACCATAGCTCTGTCCCCCTCATTTTCTGTTATCAATTCTCATGCTGGAATCGTGATAGTATGAGCCAGTTGGTCCTTCAGTAGTTGCTCAGTGGCTGACATACCTGTAATCCCATGAAGAGTAGTGGTTCCCGTGCGCGTTGCCCGTGTCCCAAGTTCTTGTAGCTACGCGCGGAGCTCCCCCAACACAATTTGTTTCTCTGACATGGCATTGTTGATTGCATCCCGAGTGGCTTCATGAATAGTGTCCCCATGTCACCGAGGTCGCCCTCAGTCAAGGTGGTCAGTTCTCTGTCCCATTTAGACGCCTTGGCCTTCTTCCGTGGTTTCGTCCATTCTGTCGGCATTGGCCACTTTAAGGGCGCACCCATGGTGGTTGATGGTGTTCCTTCCGTCCCTCTCTCCATGGCCGTCTCTGTGGGTACCTTATGACTGCTTTTTTCCTTTTTCGATGCAACCCCTCCTGCTGGTACCTTTTCTGTTGAAGTCTATGCCGCCTCCCGGGCCGCTCGAACCTCCGTAGCACGCTGTTCATTCTGCTTTTGTTGTGTTGCGTGGTTAGCTCCATCCTTCTGCTTTCGGATAGTAGCCTCATTGCGCCGCACTGCATCTAGTCCATGCCATGCTGGTGGCCAGGTATCCAATACCGCATCAGTAGCTTCATCAATGTCAATGAAAGGGAGTGTGGTCCATGTCTGGTCGGGGTCCTTGCACACCCGTATGTAGACAAAGTGCATGTCCGCTTTAAACTCAACAATATGCTTCACACTTTCATAGATTTCGGTGGACAAGTGGGGTTGCTCATTAATCCATTGTTGCACACTCACATCCATTAGTATCCAAAAGATCTTGATGCCCTGGATTCATACAACATCCCTTGTCGCCCAAAGGGAAGTGTATTTGGCGGCTTCTGGCCAATCCTGGTCCAAGGTGGGGAACTGGCTATCTTTAGGTAACTCAGTGGTAACCAACACAATGGACAGCAGCAGCCACGCATAATGGAAGGTCTTTCCCTCCTCTTGGACCTCCCGACAGTTGGTCAGGAACTCTTCACAAAGGAACTGTGACCAATTGAACCATTCTCCAGCTGCGCATTCCTCAGCGAGTGCAATGACTATGGCTGGAACCTCGGTGCCGCGACATTTCTGCATCACTTTCCCAGCCAACAATTAAGTAGCAACCCGAATTACCTTATTTGAAATCCTATCAATAACATACCCTCGCTGCCTGTTATAGACATTTTTGGGCATTGCAACCCCAATCATAAATGTCCATAAACCAAGGGCTCTTAAGTCCCTAAAAGTGTTGTTCCAACCCCTAAAAGAACAAGGTCAACTGATTACATCATCTCCCATAAGTTCTCCATGAAAAACTACTCAGAACTTGTCAAAACTGGACCATCTCACCTGCTCCATGGTCAAAGTGCGCTGCATCCCACCTAAATGCACATGGGAGGTGCGATGCATACTGAAAAGCCCTTCTATGGGGTGTGATGGGCGACAGTGGACAAATGGCAAGGTCAATCTGCGAGGTGGAGGATCATGGAATCTTCCAGAAAATTCTCCTGTGACACTTGCCTCTTTGCATTCGCCCAGGGATGAGTAAGAGATCATCAATCTCCAAGTGGAATCAAGAACTATCAGGGAGAGGACACTAATCAAATCTCAAAATCTGACTCACCCCCCTTGCAAACATCTATATATGGATCCCTCATCCCAGAGATCCGGAGGCTGGAATTTTGTATCTTGTAAGCAAGTGCTGCTGGTTTCTTGGTGTAACATCATAGTGTTGGGTGATCTAAGCTTTTCATGAGGTGAAGAAGGGCTTTCTTGTTGAGAGGATGATGCTGGGTCAGAACAATTGGTTGTAATCCTCTTTGCTATTCTTGATTATTAATAAAGCTATTCAAGTTTTCCTCCACATTCTTGTATGATTGATGATATATGCATTTGTGTGGTTAATATATATCTGGTCCTATATTGTTTATGATAGTAGATCTATGTTCTTGGATAGTGTTATGCTGCTTTGATTCTACAGGTGCTCTTTGAAGCTAGGTAGACGAGGAAGTGAGTGGCAAAGATCTATCGGAAGGGAGAGGAATCAAGCAAGGAACCAAGCGCAAGGCAGAGGTTGGTCTCCTTTATTCCCCTCTTATCTACTTCTCATAAAGGAAAACGAAAGTGGTTTTAGTTTGTTTGTTTCTAAGGTAGCTACCAGCCTTAGTGGGACTAGCAGCTCTGCATAGACACTAGATTTCCCGATAACAAAATGGCGACTCCACCGGGGAGCGAATAGATTGTTTGTTTGTCTATATTTGTTTGCTTTATAAACTTACAGATAGAGCCTGAAGTCAAGCCAGCTAGCCTTTGAACTGCATTTTCTATGCAAGTGCAAAGTAGATCAATGCTGCTTCAGTCTCTATCTTGATTTGCTATCCGGGTTTTGTTTATGAATTGAACAATCAATTTACAAGCTCTCTAATTGCCCTCGTGGTGGCTCTAGTAACCTCCTTAGATCTACCCCTATGATTTATTTACTGATTACAACTTGCTCGGCCTAAATCCCTGAACTGAGCTACAAACTGTGACCCGGAACCCAATTGAAGTCTCGTCCCTGGACCATCGCATTGTCTCTTCTTTGGAATCTAGATGCATCGCACTTCCCGTGTGTAGTAGGTGCGCTGCATCTCACTTTCCCTGTGTTATAGGTGCGCTGATCAGACAAGACCTCTTTTGCTCTTAGATTTTGGTTTCTGTGTTCACTCTTTTTAGCTCTATTCAGGAGTTTTGTGATCTGTAGTCAGTATACCTCTGTTGGAACCCCCCTTCCTTACCATTATTTCGCCTCCATTGTGCAAATAACTGTAAATGTTTTTATGTATTTCATGCCATTTTCAGTTCTCTTTTACAAAGAAGTAGTGTAATTGAACTGTCATTTCTTGATTTGGAAGTGTCACAAGTGTCGTTTTCAGTCATAGAAGAGAATCTGATTGTTCTTGATAGTCGATTACATTGTTACTCTTGTATTTGATTTGAATTAGTAGTTTTTCAAGTGTCGAAAGCAAGTTTTCAATTCCAAATCGCAAAGTGTCGTCATTGTCTTCATTTTGTCTTGAAAAGAAACTTGTTAGTAAAGCCGCTTTGAAAATAATTCAGATTTGCGCTTAGCTGTCTTTTTATCATTCACACATTAAGAAGGCTGAAAACAAATACATGCATGTGCATTTGCATTTAGACTGTTTGTTGGTTTGATTTAGGAAAGTGCATATAGTGTGTGCTCTCTGCTTTATGTTGAAAGAATATCATCTCTCTTTCCTTAGTAGCTAGGATTTTCATTGCAAAAAGAAGATTAAACGATTGTTTATCATCTTAGATTGCATTTTAGGAATTGTATATCTACATCATGCGGTGAACCTGAAAGGAAAATTTCTTAAGCAAGATCAACTGTAAAATAAATTTAATGAATCTAAAAATGCTTTGGAACCTAACGAACAACATTTAGAAGTCTAGGCTAGAGACGTATTCCGGCGTCGTAAAGCCTGGTAACTGTTGTTTTCATTGTTGGTTGGGTGATTCCTCCACTTTGAGATGATAAGTGCCAGTACAGACTTGTGCTCCCATGTACCGTCGAGTATATATTGGGAGACCAAAATAGGCTTTATCCTTTATCCATAGGAAGCCGTGTTTGCCGCCCTATCGATCGCAATGCACTAAACACAACATTCGGGAAGATTGACTGTCGTACCGTAAAAAGTATTCTGCAGTTTTGCAATTGATTTGGTAATCCCTCTGTCTAGATTTTCAGAGCAGTCTCTTTCGTTCATTTTCAGACTCCTTAAAGGAAAAGGTCCATGTGAGCACTTGTCACTTCAATATCATTAAAAATTGAAAGCGACTAGAGTCATCTTTTGTTTTTTCTTGACTCTTAAAAATTGAAAAAGCAAGTTGTGTCAAAGCGTCTAAACTTCATTTAATTTGGAAACATATTTCCCCTTGATTTTTAGTTGATCGAGTAATTCGCAATCGTGGAAGAAAGTCAATTGAAACCCCGTCGTTCGCGGAGGCTTACGAGTCAACCGTCTTTGTCTCCAGAATCAAAACTATTATGGACAAAGCGAACTCATTTAACCGGTTCCAAATCCCCTGGTAAAGTTAGAACAAGTGTTCCAACACCATTGGAGACTTCGGTTACTCCAAACATTTCTGGTATCCCTGCCTTTACAGAAGAAGTTCCGCAGCCACCAAAGGACAGCAGGGCTAATCCTAGTGTGAAGGTAAACACTTGTATTACTGAACCAACTCCATCTATAGCTGATTCGGAAGGTGTTATTCCCCAAACATCTGTCGCTGCAGATTCTATACCTTCTTCGGCTCCAGAAATATTTTACGGACCTGACGGTATTCCTCTTCCACCTGGTCTGATTGCTATAGAGGAGATTGTGGAGGATCCTCCATCTAGTACTCCATCGCAATTTGGAGTTGGGATCACCCTATATCATTCTTCATCAGAAATTAGTCTACCGTTATCGGAAGCTCATGTAGAATCGCTAGGAAATCTTTTGGATAGATTAGAAATTTTTGAACAACCGTCGACATCTAAGACTATGTCATCCGACACAGCAATGGCAGAACTTCCTGCTGTCACTCCAACAATTTTCACCGGCATACCTTCTGTCCCAACTATCTCTCAATTGCTAGATGGGGCCCACTCAAGGTCTATTTCGACAGTATGGTCTGTTCCCATTTGTTCATCCAGAATAATATCCGGGAACTCTTATGTTGAGTCTCAGAAAATTGATCCTTCACGGTGTCAATTTGGGCAGTCCGGTCCTCAAGGAAAAACAATTCCTTTGAGTACCGGATTACCACCGTATGGGGGGCAATATACCATTTCATTGTCTCCTTCGAGAGGAAAACCATACGAGAGTTCATAGCAAAATTCAGGTTATGCTGGAATTACATCTAGCGGTTGGGTGCCAATACTGCCTCAACAACCAAGAGTTGTATATTCGATGTAACAATGTTTACCTATGTCAAATATACCAACTACGCTGACTATTGTGACGGTGTCGCAAGTACAAGCGTTGTCTGTTGTATGCCAACCTCAAGTTTCTCAAGTTGTAATGCAACAGCCTCTTGTCCCTGCGACTCAACCACAATCTCCAACTAGTGGAATGACACAGGCCCAAACAGGTACAATTACCCCCTCATCTTGATCAAACGACCAGTATTGGACAACAACACATGGCTTCACAGCCATGGCTAGTGCAATACCAACAACCACAATTCCAACAAGTATACCAAGGATCTGAGCAACAAATCTTTGCGAATAATGGGCAGCCGTATATTCAAAACGGTCAAAATCAACCATTCTACAATGGTTATGCTCATCAACCTTACCAAAGTTACCAGCATCAAATGCATTATGCTGGTATGCAAAGACCAACTGCTCAGGCAATTCCATCTTATCCTGGGTATGCTTCGCCAAACCTGAATCAACAGTTACCCTTCGTGGCAACTTTAGAGTTATCGGATCTAAATCGGCTAACGAACGATCCAATTGCTTATGCCCCTTGGTGGCCAACGATTCCGCATAAACTTCCGTCAGATATTCCTAAATTTAATGGAAATCTGGGTGAAGACCCGTCGAATCATGTGATGACCTTTCATCTGTGGTGTTCATCACACACCCTAAATGGTGATTCGATTAGGCTTCGCCTTTTTCAGAGGATGTTAACTGGTCTGGCAGCGAAATGGTATATCGAATTACCTAGAGCTTCATTTGATAACTTTAGCGCCCTAGCCAAAACCTTTTTAACCCATTTTCAGTTACCCATAAGGTACGAAACAAGAACATAACTTCTTACCAATTTCAAGCAAACAACGACCACTCACATATCCGATCATATTCATGAGTGGCGACGTCGTCGTAGAATGGTAAAAACGTATGTTCCTGATCAGCTTTTAACTGGATGGTTTATTAAGTAATTATTACCTTCCAGTACAGAAGATGTGGCAAAGGGAGGAGTCGTCACTGAAGAGCAAGTTATTGCTCGTGCGCAATATTTAGACTTGATTTATACTTAGTCTGGCACGCTCTACGATAAAATCCTTGATGCTCCCAGATCGGAATTTTTCGTTCCTCCTCCTCCTAAATCGAACAATGACTCTCATGTCGGCGATGGCATGATTGGTACGACTGACATGAAATCAACAAAGGCTACATCTAAAAAGGCCCGTAAGATTTCTAGTTAAAATGCAAAAGAAGAAGTTCTCGCCTCAGAAGTAAATGTCGTCTCAACTGATAAAGGCAAAGAAACCAAGAAACCAGGAGGCAAGAATAAAAACAAAGGGAAGAACAAGAAACAGGAGGAATCATCACCTGAAAAATCTTCTACAAACCCTTCTGGAGATAAGAAACCAAATCGTCCATGTCTTATATGTGATGAGGGTCATTGGACAAGGGATTTTCCATATAAAGTTGAGCTTAGAAAATTCTTCAAGAATTCGAAAACCTCGGCGGTATTCACTGATCCGTTTCCAAATCCAGGAACAAATCTGGTTGCTAGTGACAATGCTTCCTTGTCCCAAGTGCTGATGTTGTCGGTTTCGAAACAACAAAATGATGCTTTGATAACGACAAGGAATAAAGATTACGAGAATCCACAACTGTCGAACAACAAGGATAAAGATCAACCTAGTAGTTCAACAACAACTTCGACAGAAGTTGCGCCACCCATCATTCCAGAGCTGACAATAAAGCCGCCAAAGGGAGTAGTACACAAGTCGACATTTAATCCTCGTGCCAGAGCACCACAACATTATAATATAGTGGAAGATCTGGCCCAATCGCCATCCGCTATGTCGACACTTGAGGTATTGCAAAATTACCCCTCCCAAAAGCAGGCTTTATTATTAATAATAGGTGGGATAGACCAAAAGGATTCTAATCTTGTATCCTTTAATCACAAAGGATATGATCCTCAGTTACCAGCTCAACTAGCTTTCCTCATTCAAGTGAAAGCCCTCAACAAAACTGTTCATTGAACAATTATTGATGAGGGGGCATCTACATGTATTATGTCGATGAGTTGCTGGAAAACTTTAGGATCTCCAACCTTGTCGCGATCTTCAACGACATTAAAAGCATTTGATGGATGAACATATACCCCATATGGGATTCTAAGTAACTTGCAAGTTGAACTGGGGGGGGGGGAATAGTAGAAAGAGATGTTGAAGTAATCGACGGAAACCATGATTACAATATCCTACTAGGAAGGCCCTAGATATATGATATGGTTGCGGTTGTGTCGACCTACTTTAGGAAGATTGCATTTCCTTTTCAAGGAGGAATTACAATCGTCGACCAACAAACATTTCTCCCCAATAGTTCCCAAGTTACCATGGAAGCCCCCATTCGCTTCAAAATATCGGAGTAGGCCTACTAAAAGACCCTATATTAATGGGGACTTTTTCTCTCCCGCCTCTAATCAATCTAGCGGAAGCGGTGATGGTAGGAAACTACAATATGATATCTTCTGTTCAAAAGATCTCAGAAAACGATATTAACATGGATCATCTGCAGGTATTGCCTCCAAGCCCAATAGAAATATTGTAGCAATCAATGTTTTTGGCATGGGAGGCAGACCCGAATCAATGCTCATCAAGCATTTGGAAAGATAGGTCTAAGGAATATGGCACCCCTTCAGATCCTTGTTCGCAAGTGCATTACACCAACGAAGGAATTTTTCAGTCAATGACAATTGACGGGGCGCCATGGGAAAATTACCACCATCGTTCCCATCTTCCGAATTGTCAAGAAGATACTCCTGATGACCTTCATCATCCTTCAGTTTTTGATTTCCTATCAAACACTGTAAATACGGTGGATTTCGAGGATGGTTCTTATCTCGTGTCGACCTCGTTAAAAAATGAAACTAGGAGTCATGAGTATAGTTCTTTTACTATGTCAACCTCATTAAAAAATGAAATGACTCCCTTTCCAAATTGAGTCTTTGATTACGATCTCGTAAAATCAAAGTCGAGTCTTTTGAAGATCTTGAAGGTAAACCTTCATTCCAACCACTGAGATGAATGCAATGAAGGTTGGGGTGCATGCACCTCGATTTGCGTTATTATGCTGGGGGCATGCAAACTTATCATGAGCAGTGTTACCGTAGGGTTCAAGCTCATTAAAAAATAAACCTGCCACGAGCAGTGTTACTGCAGGGTTCAAGCTCATTAAAAAATAAACCTGCCACGAGCAGTTTTTATGTGGAGTTCAAGCTCGTTAAACTTAAACATAAGTAATGAGAAAATGTTCCCCCAGGGTTTAAGCTCATTAAAAAATGAACCAATTTCCGGTAAATAACCATCGTGAATGTATTATCATCAGCCTTTGAAGCTTTGGTCGTGTTCTCATCATCACCTCCACTCTATTTTGGCCGATCATTCACCTCCATTTGATTGTTTACCCTTTTTGAGGAACAGCTGCGAAGAGTGATCCTGTTAGCCATCCTTGTGACACTGTCGTGATTGGAAAATTCCAAACCTTACCTGGAATTAGCTGCTACCCAAATTTATCACTCGTTCCTCAAAAAACGAGTCTCCTTTAAGCTCTTTTCAACTAACTCGTAAAATATGAAAAGATTGTCGAGTAATTGGCCTCTCTAGCTCGTTAAAGTGACCGGAAGTGCTATCCCTCCTTTAGATTTTAATCTTTTTGGACTTGAGGGATTATTACACAAAAATATCGAGCACTTGTTTTGTTCGGCTCGTTAAAAGTACCGAAAATTCATCCCTTTTGTATTGTTTTATACTTTTTCGGACTCAAGGGATTATATGACGAAAAAGGATTATTGGAGTTTTCTTTACGTCCCTTTTTAGACTCTCTAAAATTGAAAAGGACCGAGTTATCTTTGTCGTTAAACTCGTTAAAAGCGAATAGCGACAAACTTGGATTTAAGAGATCTGTGGTTTGCATCTTTTGAATCAGTTACCGGAGAATCCACAGTATGAACATTTTTATGCCAACTTTTCAAATCCCAAATGGGATCCATCATCAGGACTTATGAATGATGATAAAAGAAGAGCTGCTTAGAAAGAAATAAATACTAATGAGGATAAATTTTTAAGGATCAGCACAATGTCGGCTAGAATATATATCTATTTATTAATTTTATTAATTTAATTTTAATAAATTTATTTTATTTTTAATTTTACTTTTGAGTTTTATATATTAATATTTATTGAACAGTTAATATATTAATTCAAAACCTTAATGATTGAAATAGTGTATTGTATTAATATTTAAAATTTTTTTATTTAAATTTTATTTAGAAATAAATAAAATTTAAATAAAAAACAAGAACGAGTTTCACTATCGCTAGGCTCATTAAAACATAGCGATGGGTTTACCCGAAGGGCAAATTATAGAACAAGCATATGTTATCCTCCTCAAGCTTGACAAAAATAAAGAGGTACTAGTCAGCAATGACTGGGGAAAAATTGGGAAGAAAACTTGAAGAAACTTTATTGGTAGCAAGTAGCTCTTGAACATGACACTTTCACTCCGCATCCGAGTCGGGTTGGGTTGTTTCGTTCATTGTTCATATCACCATGGGTCCGTCACACCATCCACATTTGGGGTTAACGCTACCAATCCATCATGTCAGTGTCACCGATATGTTCAAGAGAAGTCGCTCAGAGAATTCACCTGTGTCTCATCCACTGCAATACATTTACGCTCCATTCTTTCATGATCGCCACCCTGAACCTTATATCACCAGATCGTTTTCACCTCCTTTAAAATCATTTGCTCTGTTCCATGTCATTGATGTGGGATTCACTAAGGCCCTCCTATGATAGATCGCTTCTTTTCGACATCAGCTCATTATCCAAGAAGTCGATCTAGGAACACCCCTTTCAGTACTTTGAAGCTTGCATGCCTCAATGGCAGGTTTCTCACTTCCAGCGACAGGTTTACATCAATGGCCTTAGACCGAGAGATTTTGCGTGGTGTTCGACGCCAAGTCCCTTATTCACACCACGTGAATTGTACTGTAGTACCTTGAGGGTCATCATCATTATCGGTGATTCCTCTCGTGCCTGTTAATAGCTTACATCATTGGCTGGTAATCAGACGATGTCTTTCCATGTTCGACTCTAGAACATCTCTCACATGGATCGACTTGTACTTTGAGTGAAGATCGAACGAGATTGAAGACCCTGGATCTAGTTTCATCCATCCGAGCTGCGATATATATTCAGGAAAATAAAGACATCAAATTTACATCATTACTTCACAGATAATCATCCAATCCAAGGGATGATGTCTCTACCAGAATCATCAGTTTGCACCCAGACGATTGTCTGTCTTATGTACATGAAAATGAATTTATAAAGCTGAGCATGGGAATGCCCACCTCAGCTAGATCATGAAAATATTATGAAGATAATGTATTGTATTGTATCTTATTACAGGTCGCCTTCCAGCTTGAAAAAACTTCGGATCCTCATGATAAAGCATTTCACCCGACATCAAAAGATTAACGACCTCATGCTTTAGGGGGCAACTGTTATAGAAATTTTTGGGCACTGCAACCCCAATCATAAATTTCCATAAACCAAGGGCTCTTAAGTCCCTAAAAGTGTTGTTCCAACCCCTAAAAGAACAAGGTCAGCTGATTACATCATCTCCCAGAAGTTCTCCATGAAAAACTACTCAGAACTGGTCAAAACTAGACCATCTCACCTGCTCCATGGTCAAAGTGCACTGCATCCCACCTAAATGCACACGGGAGGTGCGATGCATACTGAAAAGCCCTTCTATGGGGTGCGATGGGTGAGAGTGGACAAATGGCAGGGTCAATCTGCGAGGTGGAGGATCATGGAATCTTCCAGAAACTTCTCCTGTGACGCTTGCCTCTCTGCATTCGCCTAGGGATGAGTAAGGGATCATCAATCTCCAAGTGGAATCAAGAACTATCAGAGAGAGGACACTAATCAAATCTCAAAAGCTGACTCACCCCCCTTGCAAACATCTATATATGGATCCCTCATCCCATAGATCCGGAGGCTGGTTTTGTATCTTGTAAGGAAGTGCTACTGGTTTCTTGGTGTAACATCATAGTGTTGGGTGATCTAAGCTTTTCATGAGGTGAAGAAGGGCTTTCTTGCTGAGAGGATGCTGTTGGGTCAGAACAATTGGTTGTAATCCTCTTTGCTATTCTTGATTATTAATAAATCTATTCAAGTTTTCCTCCACATTCTTGTATGATTGATGATATATGCATTTGTGGGGTCAATATATATATGGTCCTATATTTTTTATGATAGTAGATCTATGTTCTTGGATAGTGTTATGCTGTTTTGATTCTACAGGTGCTCTTTGAAGCTGGGTAAACGAGGAAGCGAGTGGCAAAGATCTATCGGAAGGGAGAGGAATCAAGCAAGGAACCAAGCGCAAGACAGAGGTTGGTCTCCTTTATTCTCCTCTTATCTACTTCTCATAAAGGAAAACGAAAGTGGTTTTAGTTTGTTTGTCTCTAAGGTAGCTACCAGCCTTAGTGGGACTAGCAGCTCTGCATAGACACTAGATTTCCTGATAACACCGCCCCTTCTCAAGCTTATATTTGTTTTTCAGGGTTGTTATACTCCTATACCAATAGGTGTCACATTTCATGATTGACTTGATGAGCTCTGTAATATGTTCATCCCTTTCCTTGTCCCAAAGGTTTTCCATATTATCAAAAAATATAAAAATGTAAAAAGGGTATGCCCTAAAAGAATAAAATGGTCAAAAAAGTGAAAGAAATGAACCCCAAAAAAAAATAGACCAAGAAAGTGTGCAAGTCCAAAATGCCACTACTTTTTCATTTTCTGTAATAAGCATTGTGTGGAACTTGTTAATTTATGCCAGAATTGATGAATGGCCAAACAACTTAATCTTGGCTAGTTCATATTTGAATTTCCTGTTTTAGAGATAGAGAATAAAATCTGACCAAACTGTTTAATCTTGGAAGATAAGTAGATAGGTAGAGTAAATAAAAAGGAGCTCAACAGTTAAATCTGAGCCCTTGGATGTGATAAGTGTAGACTTAGGTAGGCTTACCATGAAAAGAAAATGAAAGTTGATAAGGGTTTGCCAGTCTAAGTGCACCCAAAGAAAGAAGGAAAAATGCTAGGCTAAAGTAGGCAGGGTAGGTAGATGGTGTTGCAGAATGATACTTGTGATAGATTATGTTTCTAAATGTGTCAATCTTTATCTCTATCACAAGTGCAATGGCGGACATTATACATGAAGCAGCTTAAGTAAGACAAGAGTCAATAACTAACTCCCCTTCATACTTTTCCCTAAAGATCTCACTAATTTCGCCAAAGTATTAAGATCTATTCTTAATATCATTAATAAACCACTCATTCCCATCCATCTCATTTCATAAAGTCGCCTAAGTAAAACCCTATTTTTCTTAGGAAAATGGCAAAAAAATTCTCATATAAATCCCTTTACCATTTTAGCGTAAGTTTTAAAATGTAAAAATTTTACATTTTAACTTAGTGCAGGTCCATTATATTTTTTTAATGTTTAACATACAATATATAACTCCCGGATAAACTTTTACCCATTCCCGTACTATGTAACTATATTAAAAACCCCGACTTTTACATATCCCACCCCCAGTCGAATACGACCATTAACATAGTCTAAACAAGGATTAATAAGTTGATCCGAAGTCTATTGAAAAAACCATCCCCGCCGCGCGATAATGGAATTAATTAACCATCTGGGTTAATTAACAACCAATCCCGACCAATCAAAATAGCGCCCAATACATTTAAAACATTATTTTATTGTGTTGGCCCCGCTACTTAACTCTCTGCCATGTTCCCTGCTCGTCAACTGTTCGATCATCCACCACAAGATCTGACGGCGTTCGTAGCTCCCGCCCCATGAACTTGCGCACGCGATAGCCCGTGGCGAAAGTTGTTTCCCTGCTGTCCCATCTACCACGCGGCACTTTATAACAGGATCGCACCATCTCGTACGTAAACCACCTTTTCCCGTAAAGCGATGCGGGAAAAACCGTTTACCACCCTCTGCTGATGTCAGGTCTAGTACTGCTTATAGCATCTGCCCACTGACGTCATCCACATCATCCGCCATGTCATCCTAATTCCGCTGACGTCACTCTGGTACTACTTACGTCATCCGCCCAATGAATACAAAAAACTCCCGCCAAACCTCAGTTTTGTCAAATAAACAATAAAAATGCCATTTTTTCACTGTAATGCATTGCGCCCCGCGCTCTCCTGCAAAATAAAGACCGAAATCAAATGTTCCAGTTTCAGGCCGACACCCGACCAGAAGAACTACAGAACGAGCTCGCAGCCGGCCATTCAAACCCACCATTATACAATTTCTCTACCTTTTCAGCTATCTCAGAAGCCATGAATTGGTGCACCAATTGCCAGAACTTCTTAGCAATCTCCACAGAAAGATCTAAATGTTATGAAGTAGAAGGCTCAGAACAACCTCCAATGTCCCAAACACAGATGAAGTTGTTTGCCAGATTGAGCTATTTACCAGACAGAGGTGGACAGAGATAAATAGGTCAAAGTGTATCGGATCACAGTCAAAGAGTATCAGAGCAGTTAAAGAGTATCAGTTAAGACAGGCAGCCAGCACAGAGTAACCGAAGAAGACAACTGCAATCCAAATCCTAGGGCCTGCCTCTAGCACATTCAACAAAAACAGGACCAACACAACATCAATTCATCTTTTCCCTATTTTCAAGGCTAGCTGTTTCTATTTTCTTGTAAGTTATTATTAGTCATCCTAGATATTATCTCACTGAGATATTTGTTGTATAAATTTTTGCATAAATACCCCCTCAAATGGAGTATTATGTGTAGATTCCTAGATTTTGCTGTAATATTGAATTTTTGGAATAAAGATCTGTTGGAATCAACTGTTGCATGGCTTACTGGATGAAGAATTGAAGTAGAGGACTTGTCACAGACTTCTTGAATCAAACATTGGAATAATAAGTCCTCTATATCTTTGTGTTTTAAAGTTTTCTTAGTTTATTATATCATCTATGTTTCACAATCTGAATGATAAAGAAAAGATTTAATTTCAGAATATGCTTGATTGCACTCTGTTTTCAGTCATTATTGTTCTCTGTGTTTTCTTCAGAATTAGGATAAGCAGTGAAATCTTAATTGCTCATGTTTCCTAATTATTTCATGTTGATTATTTGTTAAAGAATACTTAACTGCTCCTTATCAGTAATCATCCAATTTCCCTCTTTAAATAGGTTGAAGGATCCTTAACTGCCCTTCACCCATTTGAGCCCATTCCATTTGTTTCAAGTCTTTATTTGTTCCCTGTTTAACCATCTTTCTTTGTGAAACCATCCCCTATTAAGAAACCAAATCCAGAAAGCCATCTTCTTTGACTCCATTAGCCCAATGGATTGAACTACTCTATCTTACCTCTTCGTTCTATTGAATCTCACCACCCAAATTCAAACAAAACCCTTGAACTTTAGAACTAGCCTAATAACTTTAAAAAAAAAAGCTAAATCATAAAGAGAGAGCCCTCTCTAGATACAAATTGGCTAGATTCTATATCTAAAAGTTTGGTTTGTGGTTACCTCAACCTCCTTTCCCCTTCTTACAACTTCTGGGAAAACCTTAGAGATAACAAGGGCTTCTATCATTGTTACATTTCCATTCTTATCGACAATTTCCCTAGGGTCTCTCCCTTTGCAGGGAAGTGTCTAGTCAATTTAACGTCTTAAATTTCTCTACATAAATTATCAATCTGGGTATCGTAAACTGATGAAGTGTGGTGCACCATATGTGCTTAGTTAACCTTTCTCTTACTTCGTCGTTTTATAGTTTATGTTGTTTTTGGGGTTTTGTTCTTGTTACTTTTCTAAAGTGTTTAATGCAATTGGAAGTCCTATTCTAAGGTCTTAAGAATACTTTTAAAGGACAAGTATGGATAAAGATTTCAAGACAAGGCCTTTGTCCCTAATGGTAATTTCCAAAACTTAGCACTTCAAAAGAACTTAAAACATGTTATTGATGGAGTTAGTATTTAAACAAAAGTGTAAATATACAACTAGTTCAATCAAAATAAAATGCAATAATCAAATAATGAGAGAATGACTATGAGACCCAGTATCCTTGTTGCTTCAGCAAGATGATTCTATCACGTCATTAGTTCATTAAAAGGCTATGTGCATCACTAATCTACAATCAACTTGAAAGCAATTTATGTACAACTAATATACATGAGAAAAATGTAAAACAACAATAATCAAAAAGCTTTGTTATGTACAGCTAATATACATGGTGAAATAAAATGCAAAATTAAATGACAACTATACAAGGCAGGGGCCCTCTACCACCTATGAAATCAAATGCTTAAAGGAAAATAATGACATCAAATAAAGGACTAATGACATCGGCCCAGTATCTCTGCTACTGATTTAAAATGAAAATGAAATCAACTTAATCTAAGCAATGTGAAATCTAAGTGACACTACATAAAGGAGACAAATCACACTACTTTAACCTTTTTGCCTTTCAGCTAGATTTATCATGTGAGAACAGTTATGAACAACTCAGCAATGTGAGTCTTAAAGCAAACTAAACCAAGCTGTACTAAGTGATATTTTGGCTCCAATAAAGTTATTTGATTATGGAAAAAGAACCATCAATAGATGAACAACTTGATATCTAAGAGCATAAAGTAAAGTGCAAGTTAAAGAAATGATACTAATGAAAATCAAACTACAGAAAAATAAAGGTCAGCAACATAGACAAGATGATCACACATGCCACTAGTCATGAAATCAAAGCAAAATTGAACACACTTGCATGAATTAAAATTGCATGAATGAAAAATCTAATCTACCTTGCATTCTACAAAGCAATATTTACAAAATGAAATCTACTCTACCTTACATTCTAATATGCTCCATGACATCTACTTCACATCTCCTTCCATGTTGAGAACATCAAAGCTTTATTCAATTTCTTCAAAAGTACAAAGTACAACAAAGCTCTCCAAAGCTTTCAAAAGTCATCAAGGAACTACAAACTTAAGAACTAGGGACTAAAAAGACTAAGAAATGAAGGAGAGAGATCCCCTATTTATACAAAAAGATGAGAGTCATCTCATTAATGATAGTCCATGAATCTCTCCCTCTACCTCTAGAGTCCTAATCAAAATAGGAACTGATAAGACACATGTCTTTTTAGAGTTACAATACAATTAGGAGATGTGACACATATCCTCATGATCCCATGATTCTTTCCAACCAAATTCGAATTTGGCCTTAGAGTGCCACATAAGGGTCTTCTAGAAGCCTCCTTTCAACCTAAACATGTCAACAATCTCAACCCATTTGTTAGGTATAAGCATATGCACATTATTTTCTAATGTTTAACCACAAATTCACTTAAAAGGCTTAGAAATAATAAAGATTGGAAAAACATAAAGATGACCCAATGATAATGAAAGTGGGATGAATGTGGCGACATAGTAGTGAAATGGAGATGAAATGGAGGTGATATAATGGACATAATAGTGAAAGTGTAATGGAAATGAATGACATTTTCAAGGCTCAGCATACCCCCCAACTGAAGCTATTGCATGTCCTCATGCAATATATATTACATTAACTCTTTTGATCCTTGAGCTTTGGCTTAACTTTGCATGATATCATTTGATAACTTCATATTTCTGCAAAGTGTTTTACTTGAATTGCAACATGGTTGGTTCTTGTGTTACAACCATTTTTTTCTTTGTTGTTGCCTTCTACTTTGATCTTTGAACTTTGCATAATGATATTTTGATTATTGTTGCAAAGTATATCTTTATTGGATTGCATGATGGTTGGTTCTTGTGTGACAACCATGATTTTGTTTGTATCCAATTTATCCTTTAAGCACTTTTTCAAAAGCCATTGTATGCTCATAATAGAAATGTAATAATTAATATATGTTGGAAGTATGTGAGCTCCTAAATATGATATGGACATGGCAAGATATGAATATGAATGTATTCCACCCCCCAACTGATGGTATTGGCAATTTTATGAAATGAGGAAGAGAAATGTTTTTCCAACAATTATCATTCTAGCTTTTATGGAATTCTATGGTCAAAAGTTAGAAAATGCCGTACCTTCACTTACCCTTTGGAATGGATGAGTTGTATGTGTAGTGGCTGAAAATTTCTGATCATATTCTTCTTCAAGTGGCTGAACAAGAGGAGTCATGGATAGAGAGATAAGATGACTTTTTATTGCTTCTACTAAAACTTGCTGAATCTGCTCCAAAATGCTGAAAATAATAGTCTTCATGTCTTCAAAACTCATTGGCACAATTCCTACTATGTGAAAAGATGTTCTGATGTCGAACATAGTAGGAAATTGTTGGCTTAGTGGCCATTAATGGATGCCACTAGTCAACACGAGAACTCTCACCATTGATGACAATGAGAGTCAAGATGCCCAAACACATCTTGCTAGGTACGAATGAATTTGCTGAAGTCGAGTCACCTAGAAGATCTAACGAACAAGGGACATTAATGTATTCCCATTGTTTGTCAGCATGAGGACTTGCCATTAAGGCATGCAAGCCTCAAGGTGTTTTTACAAAGAACTTAGACTCAAAGGACTATGGACTCAATAATTTGCATTGAAGCAGGGCTTATTTGCGGAATGAAAATGATAGGAAATGGAAGATGAAAATGGAAAATGGCAATGGTAATGAGCAATAAGCATATGAATGAGCCTCTTGCTTTTATTTGTGGGTTATGAATGGACAAAAAGAGATGGAAAGTGTATGTGAATGAAAATGGAAAATATGGAGGAAAATGAGATGAGGTATGGATGTGATGGATGGATATGATGGAGACAATAGTATCTGAAAGTTTTTCAAGTGTTTGGATCTGATTTTGCATCAACATATTTCCTCTTTGTTGCTGATCATCCTCTTATGAAACAAATTGGTCTCTTAGAGAGACATCATTCTCTTGTAGTCATTTGTCCTTCCTCCTGCAACCTGCAAAAAAACTAATACTTCTTCTGCAATGGAATGTAAGATTATCAAAGGAGAGAGATGGCCAATCTCTCTAGTTATGATATTTACACAAAAAAAACTAAGAATTTGTATTAGTGAAACAAGTTCTCAAAGTAAAAATCAAAAGAATTTATACCTGATTTGGAATTAGTGCCTCAAGTTGATGTTGCTTCTTTTCAGCAATTTATTTCATTATTTGCCATTTCAAACTCAAATGATTGATTTCTCATTGTGTAGATCTTGTTGAGATCTTTCCAATGGTACTTAAATCATCAAAATCTGATTTTCTATGAAAAAGTTAGGCTGATTTGAACAATGAGGTTTTTTCTGGCCGCGGAATTGGACTTTAGCTGCGGAATGTGCACAGTTCTGTAGCTAAAAATCTTGAATAAAAAGTTAGCCATTCATCTTTCATCATCAATCCAAAATTAATCAATACCTTCAGAAAAGTGAGCAAATAACTTATTCATTTCATTGATTCAAAATTATTATTATTTTCTTGACATGCAGCGACTTAGTGTGGCGACTTTGTGATAACACTCAACTTGACTTCCCTTTGACCGGGGTCTTTTTCATCAAATTTGATCGAATGAATAGGACATCATCCATGTACCAACATTCCCCCAGCTACCCATGTGATTTGTTTTGCTTGATGACACCTGCAACCTAGAGTTTAACAAAACAGCTGCGGAAAGTTTGGGCTGGCTGCGGAAAGTTTGGGCTGGCTGCGGAAAGTTGTGCTGGCTGCGGAAAGTGGCTAAAACAGTCGATCATCAATTTTAAAAAAAAATTATTGTCTGCAGAGCAAAATAGTTTTATTGATGAAAAAAAACAGTCTATAACCATTTGGCCCTTCTGGTTCTACCTTTAGTAATCGACCCATCCTTTACTCTATTTAAAATTTGTCTGTCTGAGAGGATTTAACAGAGGTAAGACAGCTGGGTTATGTTGTAAGGTTTATGGAAGAACAGTGGCTGAAAATGTACTGGATTAATTAACCAAATATAATTGACAACCATGTTTTCTATTAGACATCTTTTCACTGAAACTCATATGAAGTAAAACTGTAACCAGCATGGCCTTCATTTGTTGCCTTCAGCTCCAACTTTTGAAATGGACTGTTGTTTGGGTCGTAGTAAAAAACCATTTACTACACTATCACTACGAGAAAAACACACATAGTAAAATCTTGCAATGGTCAATACCACAGTCTATAATAGGTAGCGGGAGTTATGCGGTGGAGAAGAGCCGTAATGAAACTGGTCACTTGGTTCACGCCACGTCTATCAATCGGCTGTGAAGAGTCGTATCCAACCAGTTCATGTAATGGAACGTCGTCTGGGATTGAAACTGCTGGTTTTAATGAATTGCAATGGGTGGCATATGGGCAGAGGATGTGGTGGCAAAGAGTCCAGCACATAATCAAATTGGAATTCTCCTTCTTCAGGCACGCGGAATACATCAAACTGTCAGTTAATAACTCAATTTTTTCACGCGGCGGCAAAAAAGAGGCTCCAAAGAACCGAATATTTCTCCCAGACCGCCACAAATTTCTTCAAACGGTTTCTGGGTTATCTAATTAACCCACCTGGCAAAAAAACCCATGTTTTATTTTTTTGAAATTCGTCTCCATTTGGGCAAATCGAACGTTTAAAATATGACATTTTTCTGTGTTTACGTTTTTCTGAGTTATCATTTTTTTACTGTTCTGAATTGTTGCATTCGGCCTTTGAAATGGTGGTTTTATTTGCTGAACCTCACGCCATGCAGCATTATCGACATCTCAATCTGGCTGCATCAACCAATTCCTTATGTCGGCTCCAATCTAACTAGTAACAGGAGAGAAAGATAGATCAAATTGGGTGGGTAGAGTTGGCTTGCTTCCCAGAGAAAGCCCACAGACGTCTATGGTCTCTTGTTTCTCTAAAAATATTCTGGTGGTGGCTTTTAAAACCGAGATGGTCCAAAAAGAAAAAGGGTATTCGAAGAAATCTAACGTTTCTGTAAGGAAAACAGCCTTTTCCAAATAGTGGACCATTACGTGCAATAAGAAGTTTATGAAAATTATGAGAATCTTCTGGAAAAACCAGCATGCAACTATTCTAAGGTCACAAATCAGCGAGTTTGGCTTTCACCAAGCTTCAATATTGGAGAGATTATCCAATTCACACATGTGGTCTTTTGGATGAAGTTAAACGCTCTTGGCCTGAAAAGGCTATGGAAATTACAAGAAAAAAACAACTTTTGCCTGCCATTTCTTTTATTGTCAAGTGTATGACACAGATACGATAACAGGGATGAAGCACTGGGGCAATGATATCATTTTTTTTTTTTGAATTTTTGAATTTTTATATTGCTTAGTCATCCCTGCATTTTCATTTTATTGCACTAACATCTTGACTGTAAATTTGAAAAACAGAGTGGTGGCTGTGGAAACTGAGCACAGCAACCACTTAGCTAAATAGAGATAGTTAGGCAATCTTAATGGAAATGATCATGGGGAAATAACTTTTATTGATGAAATGGATGGCATGGAGTGAAAATGGAAATGAAATGAAGTTTATTTTTTCTCTTCTCTTTTTTTTTTCTTGAATCAATTGAAGTGATGAAGTTATTTTGTCTCCTATTTTTTTTTAACAATTCTTTTTCTGATCCTCCAGATCACACAAAGTGCAGGAGGAGAGCATACTCAAGAATTATTATTTTTCCTTTTTTACTTAACAATCCTTTTTCTGATCCTCTAGATCACACAAAGTGCAAGAGGAGAGCATACTCAAGAATTATTAACCTTTTTTTTCAGATGTAAGAAATAAGGTCTCCTAATTACACTTCCCCGGCAACGACGCCAAAATGTCTAGTCAATTTAACGTCTTAAATTGCTCTACATAAATTATCAATCCGGGTATCGTAAACTGATGAAGTGTGGTGCACCATATGTGCTTAGTTAACCTTTCTCTTACTTCGTCGTTTTATAGTTTATGTTGTTTTTGGGGTTTTGTTCTTGTTGCTTTTCTAAAGTGTTTAATGCAATTGGAAGTCCTATTCTAAGGACTTAAGAATACTTTTAAAGGACAAGTATGGATAAAGATTTCAAGATAAGGCCTTTGTCCCTAATGGTAATTTCCAAAACTTAGCACTTCAAAAGAACTTAAAACATGTTATTGATGGAGTTAGTATTTAAACAAAAGTTTAAATATACAACTAGTTCAATCAAAATAAAATGCAATAATCAAATAATGAGAGAATGACTATGAGACCCAGTATCCTTGTTGCTTCAGCAAGATGATTCTATCACGTCATTAGTTCATTAAAAGGCTATGTGCATCACTAATCTACAATCAACTTGAAAGCAATTTATGTACAACTAATATACATGAGAAAAATGTAAAACAACAATAATCAAAAAGCTTTGTTATGTACAGCTAATATACATGGTGAAATAAAATGCAAAATTAAATGACAACTATACAAGGCAGGGGCCCTCTACCACCTATGAAATCAAATGCTTAAAGGAAAATAAAGACATCAAATAAAGGACTAATGACATCGGCCCAGTATCTTTGCTGCTGATTTAAAATGAAAATGAAATCAACTTAATCTAAGCAATGTGAAATCTAAGTGACACTACATAAAGGAGACAAATCACACTACTTTAACCTTTTCTTAACCTTTTTGCCTTTCAGCTAGATTTATCATGTGAGAACAGTTATGAACAAGTCAGCAATGTGAGTCTTAAAGCAAACTAAACCAAGCTGTACTAAGTGATATTTTGGCTCCAATAAAGTTATTTGATTATGGAAAAAGAACCATCAATAGATGAACAACTTGGTATCTAAGAGCATAAAGTAAAGTGCAATTTAAAGAAATGATACTAATGAAAATCAAACTACGGAAAAATAAAGGTCAGCAACATAGACAAGATGATCACACATGCCACTAGTCATGAAATCAAAGCAAAATTGAACACACTTGCATGAATTAAAATTGCATGAATGAAAAATCTAATCTACCTTACATTCTACAAAGCAATATTTACAAAATGAAATCTACTCTACCTTACATTCTAATATGCTCCATGACATCTACTTCACATCTCCTTCCATGTTGAGAACATCAAAGCTTTATTCAATTTCTTCAAAAGTACAAAGTACAACAAATCTCTCCAAAGCTTTCAAAAGCCATCAAGGAAGAACTACAAACTTAAGAACTAGGGACTAAAAAGACTAAGAAATGAAGGAGAGAGATCTCCTATTTATACAAAAAGATGAGAGTCATCTCATTAATGATAGTCCATGAATCTCTCCCTCTACCTCTAGAGTCCTAATCAAAATAGGAATTGATAAGACACATGTCTTTTTAGAGTTACAATACAATTAGGAGATGTGACACATATCCTCATTATCCCATGATTCTTTCCAACCAAATTCGAATTTGGCCTTAGAGTGCCACATAAGGGTCTTCTAGAAGCCTCCTTTCAACCTACACATGTCAACAATCTCAACCCATTTGTTAGGTATAAGCATATGCACAATATTTTCTAATGTTTAACCACAAATTCACTGTAAAGGCTTAGAAATAATAAAGATTGGAAAAACCTAAAGATGGCCCAATGATAATGAAAGTGGGATGAATGTGGTGACATAGTAGTGAAATGGAGATGAAATGGGGGTGATATAATGGACATAATAGTGAAAGTGTAATGGAAATGAATGACATTTTCAAGGCTCAACAGGAAGCTGCGAGATCCTATGAACGATTTCGACGGTGATGCAGACAAGTTTATCGATCCATAATATTCCATCATGGACGAAACATAGCAACTGCTTGATGATCAACATTGTGATAGGGGGCCGGAGAAAGTGGGGGATGGAAAAGAGACAAAGCAACCCAACCTTTTCCACCTTTCGCAACCACTCCTTTGGCTAAAGGGTTGTAACTGTCCCTTTTGCACTCTGCTCCATCAGTGCGCTAGTCGCCAAATGGGGAAATTTTGTTGTATCTGCCAGGTCCCAGTCTTCAAATTTCATTGTCAAAATACGACCAACCACCGAGCTTTCAACTGGAACCCCTTTTGGAAGAGACGAGGTGATGAGTATATTATCAACTTCATCCAGATTGGTAGGTACCTTAGCCTTCCCTTTGCTTGGAGGCACATACTTGGGCCGTCGTACTGGATAGTATCCTCGTCAGGGTTTATTTCTTTGACATATGTTGGAGAGCCTACTTCCTCCTCGTCGCTTTCAATTGTGACAGTTTTGCTCTTTTCTTCCATTGTGAGCTTGCTAAAGTGCAGATGTCGTGGAGACCTCCTTACTGATTCTGGAATCGGGGGGTCCTTCTTGGTCCGCGGTGTCTGGGATGATTTAGGGAGTTCGGCTACCTGCGGTGTGGGATTCTGTGGACTCTTTGTGGTAGGGTTTATTGACCTAAGGAATGACTCTCGGTATTCCTTTCGCAGTGCTTGAAACCATGAGCTTTCCTTCAATACTTTGTCATTCATCTTGCTCCTTTCGGCAGGAACCCAGGGTGGCCAATTCTTCACAATATGAAACTTTGTGGCATGCCTCTTTGCTTGCTTGATATATATGATTTCAAATTCGAAATTGGTCGTTTGCCCCCCTCGTGGCTCATTAATGCAAATTTGGTGGTTATCCTTATGCCTTAATTGCCCGCTGCCCACTCCTCTGTGTCTTAAATGGTACATCTTATCATGAACAACACCTGCAACGGTCGCTTTCCATTCCCTCCTTACTGCAGCGCAGCCCCTGGTGCGTGTGTGCGTCCTGTGCAGTTGACCGTCCTTGCACATCTTTTCTGCAGCCTGTTTTATAGTCCCACACCCTCTTCCAACTGCATGGAGCGCTAGGACTGGGCCTTCTACAGATAGTCGGGTGGTCGCACTCGTCGTGTGAGCCTTCCTCTTCCCTACTAGCCTGGGCTACGAGCACCATTCACATTCCTTTGAGTCTGATGGCGTATTGTGGTCTGTGTTTCCGTGTGCCCTATGGTGCAGGCGCAACCATGCTAGCAGGGTCGTGGGTTGTCCGAATAGTGTAGGAGAGCCAGCCATGTCTGGTCCCTTCACTAGCTCTTTCGCATAGCCTGCGTGGGTGACTTCTAATTGTAGTTTATAAATTTCTTCATCCAGCCTTGCACTTTTCTCTCAAAGTCTGGCCCCCATTTCTTCTAACTTACAAAGTTGTATTTTGCCACGCCGAACGGTTGCCCATAGCTACTGGATTCCTTCGCGCAGGTTTTTGTAGGCAGGATGGACTATAGAGGTAATGGTTCATCCGGTCGTGGAGAGAGTTCCCTTCCTAGCCTAGCGAGCTCTTGTTCCACGCAGATTCAGTTGGGTTGATGGTCATGCAACGTACAACCGTACCCTTCGTTGTTGATGGATGACTGCCCTGCTCCAGCATGGCTACCGTGCACATCCTCCAATCCATACCCGGAACCCCCTCCTACATCTCAGCTTCTGCGCACTCCATCTAGGTGCATGCAAGGCTTCTTCCAACGCACTAGGCTACTCCTAGTCTATCACTAAGGTGCCAAGGCTGACGAACTGCCCCTCTTTTGTGGTGTCGTTATCCGTTGGTCGTTGTCTTTCTCTTGTGGTCACGTGTCGCAATGATATAATCATCATATGATAGTTAAGTGTTGTAACTTTATGCAATCGAATCTGCCATTGCTCAGTCTCCTCATCTGAATCTAATGTGCAGGAGCTATTGTGCTCCCATGAGATTCTTCCATCATCTGTGGGATTCACCTGATCCTGGTCTTGTGCTGTTATCTGATAGATGCAGTCCAGCTCATCATCACTCTCCTCATCACGCACTGGTTTGGTGTAGCGCTCTCCTTCAGTTGGGTCCAATGAAACTATTACCTGCAGTGACTTCTTTTCAAATTTCATTTTCTATCTTTTTAAATTGATGACCCATTCATGTCCGTGGCCCAATCGATTTTGAGCAATGCAGGGTAAGGATTACTATCATCAACAATTTCTATTACCTCGAAGTCGATCTGCGTACTTACGCCTTCAATGTCCACTATCACCCCTTGCAGTTGGCCCATCAGTAAGATCTTTTGTTGGTTGGCCATCCTTAGTTGAATCGGGGACCACTGTAGTGCGGGCTTACCCATGCATTCCCATGTTTTCTTAGGTAACACGTTCGCATCCGAGCCTAAGTCCAGAATGACTTGGTCCATCTCATATTCGCCAATTTGCACTGTCATTCTCATCTCTCGTCCGGTGCACAAAGCATGTCTTCCTAGTTTCCAGACTACGCGCAGCTCACCCGACCTGGCGCACTTAGTGATCAGCTCTTGTATTCCTTTAACGGCTTTACTATCATGCAACAACTTCATGCAAGTTTCTAGAAAGGTAGTAATCATGGAGGGATCTAGTCCTGGCTCAATTTGGTCCCTCCTACCTGGAGTATAGCTTTCTATGAAGCTCTTCTGAGCTTCCTTAGGTGTCCTCTTCCCTTGTTCCATCTTAGAGTCAGGTTCCTTTGTAGGGGCGTTGCACCCCTTCACGTCTTCTGCAAGCTCTTTCCGCACGTCGCCTCTTGTGGTTGCGCCACTCCTCAATACCATGTTTATACTGGGGTCCGCTTCGCGTGGTTCCAATCTCATCATTTGGACATTTTGAGTTGGGGTGGGCTATAACACTCCCTTCTCATGCATTTGGGCAATTAACGTTGGACAATCTACCATTTCATGATCAAACTACTCACAATATGGAAAAGAGATCATGGTCGAGTTAGTGTATTCGCGAGCATAGTGTCCTGGCCCTCCACAGTTATAATAGATCAGTTGTTCGCGGCCCCGCCCGGGCCCCATTCCTCTTCCTCGGCCATGTCCTTGAAATCCTCCGCGTGGCCCTACGGCTAGGTCGAAACCTCGCACTTTAGTCCGCACTTGGTAGGCTGGGGTCCTTTCCATCATTAAGTCATAACTTCGACACGTTCACTCATCGTGACCCACTGATCAACAAAAGTTGTAGTACAGCTGCTGCAGGGTCTGGGTATACTTCTGAAATAGGTGGCAGTTATCTGTTGCGTGTTTTCCACCCAATTGACAAATCGCACACCAGAGTGCAAGTGCCGCACTTGGTCCTGCTTGTACCTCTAGTTTTAACGGCATCGGGCCCCCTTGCCAGATAGTTCACGAAGACGGGGCAATAGTATTTTTCTTGCACTTGACTTTTGCATTTAATGCATCCTACCTCTGTACACACCTCCGATTGGGTCACCCTTTCTTGCTTAAATCTTTGCATCTCTAAGCTCAGGTTTTGTAGTTGTATGTGGATCTACTGAACTCCCAACACTGGATCCTGTATTGGGCTTTCGTGCAATCTCATCATGGTTTCTAATGCTTCAGCTTGGGTTGAGATCTTTTGCTGTGATAGTGCCATCCTTAGATGTGGTTTCAAGGATGCCACAAACCATGCACAGTGTTGTACATCCGTCAATGTCATGTTAGCCTCATGGATTGTGCTCTTTAATCTCTGATCCAAATCCCACGGGGTTTCACCCCGTAGCATCGCTATCTCTTTGAACCCAATGACCGACTATGTCTCTAATTTTGGTCGACCAAATTCTTTATCCAAGGCATCTTGGATCACCATTATTCCCACATTCAAATGATCACTTGAGTACTTTATACACCACGTCAACGCGCGGTCCTGCAGTGTGCTAACTAGGGTAGCCTTTTTTATGTTATCATCCATTATGCCTTAGGCTTCCCATACAGCCTTTACCACAAACCAGAACTGAACTGGTTCCTCATTTCCTGCACCCTTAAATACCAGCAACTTGATTGCGCTCGCCATCCCAACCTTCAGTGGTGGTGGAGGTGGAGGTGGAGTGGGTGAAGATGGCATGGGTGAAGATGGATTTGATGTCGAAGAAATAGGTGATGGCATAGACGGAGGTGGTATCAGTGGAAAGCACTGCTTAATCAACAGGGCCGCACTTCTTGGAGAGAACATCGTGAGCTCCTCCTCACTCTCTCGCGAAATAGAAATTAGTGGACTGTTCTCTAATCCTTCAGTTCCTCGGTAGCCTCTTCCACTCCACGTTATGCTAGACATTAATAAATGCACATAATTGTTTTTCACACAACAACATCTTAATCCAAGTGTTCAACGATTTAATATACTTACCCCGCGGTCCTTGGAGAAAGCGCCTTTCTGCTTCACTATAGCTCATGGTTGTGTCTATCGCGAACTTAGTAATAAACCCTCCTATTACCCGCTCCAACCAGTGATCTACTGTGCATGCGATTTTATCTACGGATGCTTCTAGCTTGCGCACCAATTCTAGAGTCCACACAATAGGTTGATCTAGTTTGCACCTTCCCACATTATCGGCTAACCTCGCGATCCACTCGTACAACTCTATCGGGAATGTTATGAAGAATATTTCATGGATATCTGTGTATATGTAACAATCCAACCACCCTTCCTTCGATATCTGCGAGTTTCTGTTTTCTTGAACCACAAACTTGTGAAGCTTTTGATCTAGCCAATCTTCAAGCTCTTTCTTCGTAGGGTTCCAATGTTCTGACATCAGACATCCCTTAGGCAGATCCTGGTCCTGGCAACGGAACCATTTGTTGGTTTATATGGGCCTGACCCAGGTTCAAAAGAGTTATTTAGCCAAACAAATCCCGCAACTACCGGCCCTTTCAGCAACAACCTGCGGAGTGCGGACTGAGGTCTCACCCGAGGTAGCAGGGGAGGGTGCTGGAACCAGGTTTCCACACCCTTGGGATGTCTTGATGTGGTCTGGAGGTTTCGCGCACCGTTCTGTAGCCTCGCGCTGCTCTGCTTCCGCGCAGATCTGAAACAGGGTTATTCCTCAATACTAATTACTTAATGAGTTATTATAGATCAGATCTACTTGTAACAGTCTTTAAGCAAACATTTAACAAAAATAACCAGTTCGCGCATCCAGAAAAGATACGGATTTTCATAAATCCATAACATAAACATACACGCATAGATCAACATACATTAGCCAGATTCGCAATAATTCAGATTTAACACAGAAATTCAGGAACAACTTATCTTCATTCAATTCCTTCACCAATACATCCAGATCTGCCCTGTGCACTTAGCTGCAGGGGTCCGCGTATACAACTGTGGACTCTACTAGGCCTTTTCACACACAACTGTAGAGCCTCTATCTACCTACTAATACCCTTGACTCGGACTTACGTGCACTTCAAGAATTCGTTTCTCAAAAACCCATTACATATCAGATCCAAAAGTACATACCAAGAAGCTACCTTCTACCCATAGAGCCTCGCTCTATTTATACATTCCTATGGTCCGTGGACCATGGACAAGCCGACTTACTTCCTATTATTCTATATTATTTCTTGGGTGGACAACCCTTTGACTCGACTTATTTACAATTCGCGCTCCGCGCACTTCGCAGATTATTTACCATACCTTTCCCAAAATTACGGGCCTTGAGCCCCAAAACTGTTATGCGGGCCCTTTGCTACCCAACAACCATAATCATCAAGTTAATAACATATAACAACAATAAGCTATATATCATGCTCATCAACAACATATAATCTAATCATCAAGTTATCTAACATAAAACAACAATAACAATGCATACAACCACATGTTACCATCATTCTTGGCTAACCAACTCATGTGCATATGACTACACTAATCAACTAACATCTATCATGAATGTAACCATAACATCAAAAGACATGTACATAAACCTATTGTATATAAACGTAATGCATATAACAATCCTTGACTTACATGCATGCCAAACATACAATACATGTATGACGATATGCTCTTACCCCAAAGTCCAATGTTGCAACCTCATTATGATGATCTGCATCTCCTACTCTATCTCAGCCAACATATTAACATCATAACAACAAATAGCACCATGATGACCTAAATTTGCATACAATGACTTCACAAGGGATTTTTTACCTACTATTCATGCATACTATAACCAAGACCATACATGCATAACAACTGCATATGGACATATAACACATGAGTACCAAACCATATAAACATCATTCTAGCTAGAGTCCATTCATCAATGCAGGACCATATCAACTTCACAAACCATGACCTCATGCATGAAAACAACCATTACTCCATTGTACGCATTGCCACATGCATAAGCGATGCATAATCAACTACACATACACATGAATGCATGTAGTCAAGCATAAGCGATCAATACTTGTAACCAACCTACAAGGCTGATACATGTAATAAAACATACAAGAATATAACCTAACATACAAGGATGTAATCAAGCAACATACAACAAAATGTAAGCAACATATAACAATATGTAACTAGTCATATACTCATGAAGATGCATTCCACAAAATCAATATCAAATTCTCCATGATGACCATACTACAACCATAATCAATCATCAAGCAAATGCAACAAGCACATGAAATGAAAGTGTAAGAGACACACATGTAACTGACATGCATGCATGACTAACACGCACCACCCATCCAGTCCTAGAGTTGAACCATGCTCTGATACCACTCTGTAACACCCTCCTCCTACATCCACCCAAGTAACCATGCCAACCAAGGTAAACATGAGATGAGAGGCTACTATGATCGGATTCAACCTCCTATGTGACCTTAAGGAAGTGGAATCGATAGAAACACCACACACAGTGATCCAACATCAACAATAGAACCCTTAGGAGACATGTGAGCCACTCAGACAAACTATCCCTAGGTCCCACTGTTCTTCTAGATCTCTTAGGCCATAGTCGCTCTCATTCTATGGGAAATGGAGCAACCAACAACCTAAATTCACTCTCATAGGCTTGCCTGCCAGTGACCAGAGACCAAAATTTCCAGTTTTGTGTCAGCAACCATGAGATTTAAGCCACTTTTTCAGGCCCAAAGCCCAGACCACTGCCCAGAATGGAGTGATAGCTTAGAATCAGTAAAAATACAAGGAAACAATGATGCAAAAGCAATAAGATGAACAAGACCATAACCCAACCCCTACTAGAAATGACGGGTATTTCATCAAACATATCATCAACATGTAACCTACAGGTGTAAACAACATAATTAAGTGTAGGGATCTCATACTTATCTGAGGATCACTATGAACCATCGTTCTCTCACGTCATTTGTTGCATTATCATCTATTAGGTCATAGAAAGGTTATCCATTCATGTACAAGTAAAAACATGCTAAGATCCATACATAGTTGTTTTCTTAAAATATACATATAACCAACACAATAGGAACATAAATACCATAAATATATCAACCATCAAAATCTACATATACATTAGTACATTTGTTGAGCCCTGAAACTACATCTCTTCTACACACTTTTCTAGACTTTTTCCCCTCACTAGTGCCTCACAAGCTATCAATGATCATTACATATTGATTCTGAGAGTGCATTTAAGTGGTTTTCTAACTATGTTTTTGTGTTTGCTATTTGACTTAGATTTTTCTCATCAACTGCGGAATGTAGCCACTTTCCGCAGCTGGCTTGAGATTCCGCAGTTGTTTTGTTGATCTCTTGGTTGCAGGTGTTAGCTAGCAAAACAAGGCATGTGGGTAGTTCAGAAATGATCTGGACATGGACCAGGTCCTATTGGTTTAGCCAGATTCGTAGAGGAAAGCCTTGGTCAAACGGTGGTCAAACGAGGAGTTCTACAGCAAACAGGACTCTGTTTTTCAACACGTGAAGGGTCTGAGACCGTTCCTAGATCCATGGATTCATTTTGACAACTGTAGACTGCCTCCACGACGCAAATCCAATAGCCACCTTTTGGTAGATTGAATGATCATGGCAACCAACACGCTAAGCTCACAGGTGTTGTCTTTTTACGTGTCTTATGCTGAAGGAGTTCCATAGGAAAAACAGTTATGTAATTTCCTTTATAAATAACGTGTTTACAAACGCATGTAGCTAGTTTTTGATGTAATCTTGTTGTTAGTTCATGTACTGTGCCGTGACACTGGTCCTGCTATTGTAACGAGAGGATCCTTCCTCTGTTTTGCAATATAATAAGACTCTATTTTATATGACTGTGTGAGCATAATCTCGGACTGACAGCGTGTTAACCAAGGCCGTGCAGAGGGCCCCTGCTGGCTAAGGTTTCGTTTCTTTATTTCTGTAAAGTTTTTGTATGTTATTGTCTTATTTCCGTTGTAGATATTTCGTAGTTTGTCCACCTGTGTATATTTCATATTTCAGTTATGATGTTAATGTTTCATTCCTGTACATGATTTTCCAAGCATTGTATATTTTTGCTAACACTGATCAATGTGTTTCAGGATAGGCTAGGCTCGAGCATTTTCATACAATTTTTGCAATAAATAGTGACATGAGATTGGCCTCTTTGTTGACTTTGTTTTTCTTAGCTTTCAATTTCGGTTATGCTTTGATTTCAGTCTTATTCATTTGCTGTTGATAGTTAGTTTAGATATCAAATTCTTCATGTCATTTAACGTTATCTCCAGAGCCATGGCTTAACCCCGAAAAGCTACTTGGCGAGCTATCGGATTATGAGTGAGGTGATTTGATTTTACTTTCATTTCTGCAATTAGATATCAGGTTCTTCATGTTATTGACGTTATCTCCAGAGCCATGGCTTAACCCGGAAAAGCTACTTGGCGAGCTATCAGACTATAAGTGAAGAGACTTGATTTTATTTTCATTTGCAAGTAGATAATTTAGATATCAATTCCTCATGTTATTGACATTATCTCCAGAGCCATGGCTTAACCCCGAAAAGCTACTTGGCGAGCTATTGGACTATAAATGAAGTGAATTGGTTTTACTTTGATTAGTTTGCAGTTTTTGATTTCTTTGAGTGCAATAGCTTAACTTTTATTTCTATATTTAGATGAGTAGCAGAGATAGTGATTTCATGATCAGTAGTTTATCATTTGTTTGATTTGAATAGCTGCACATTTACATTCTTGTTCAAGTACTAATTTCATCACTAGTATGTTTTGAGATCCTCTGAAGTGTTAAGCTTTGGAAGTCATCATAAAGGACTTAAAATTTATCTCCATACTTTCCTTCTAAAGTATTCGTAAAACTTAGGAATAGGATTTCCATTTGCATTAGGAGATAAACCAAGACAAAACCCCCAAAAACAAAATAAAATTAGAAACAATAAAAAGTAAGAAAGAGGTTTTCTTGCACATATAGTGTGCCACACTTCATCAGTTTACGACTCCCGGATTGATAATTAATGTAGCAATTTAGGACATACTAAATTGACTAAACATTTTGGCGTCGTTGCCGGGGAAGTGTAACTAGGTAGCCAATCTCTTACAAAAAAAAAAGAAGGGAAAAATTGATAACTTCTTGAAGTATGCTCTCTTCTTGCACCATGTGTAATCTGGAGGATCAGAAAAGAGAGTTATTAGTTCAATAATTTCTTGATTATGCTCTCTTTTTGCACCTAGTGTGACCTGGAAGATCAGAAAGAGAATTATTAGCCCAACTTAAAAAATAAAAATAAAAATAAAAAAAATGACATGCATAGAGCAAGAGATTCTAGGGGAAGGCTTATAGCTAGGGCCAAAAGTTCGATTTGCACAACTCCAGCTACTTCAAGGCATAGACAAGATACACCTCCATCATCTCCGACTCATACTCCCAGCCTTAGGATTCCTGGAATTCAAGGGGCAGCAGCCGAATTAGGAGATTCTCCCACACTATCTACTAAATATTATCTAGGAGAAGAACCTTTCTTCACTTCTACAGGGGAACATATTGTAATCAAAGAAGTAGAATCACTTGAAGAAGAGGGAAAGGGAGAAACTCTCCCTCATTCACCATTAATAGAAGAACCAGAAGACTCTGAGAAAACTATCATGACAGAAGAAGTAGTAGATGGATTTGGAGGAGGGGGTAGAGGTAGAGGAAGAGGAAATAATGGAGGAGGTAGAGGTAATAATGGGGGAAATAAGGAAGGAGATAACTCATTTGGATTCCCTATAGCCGATGAGGAAACTCATACAACAACGAAAAACATTTCACCATTTGTCCTCCCAAACTTTTATGGGTTGCGAAGTGAGGATCCTGAAACATTTCTATTTGAATTTGAAGTCTTGTGTCAAACCTATGACTATATGGAAGACTCTCAAAAACTCAAATTGTTTCCTTCAACATTGAAAGGAGCTGCTTTGAAATGGTTCATGGGATTAGTCATTCAATCTATTAGGACTTGGAATGATATGAAACAAATATTTTTGGATAGATACCTGGATTATTGTATGCCCACCAATCATAAGAATGAGGTATTGAAGATGATGCAAAGAGAAGATGAAAACTTGGAGGATTTACTTGAAAGATTTCAATACAACTTAAAGAGAGCAAAAATGAGTAATTTAAATGAGGAAACTCTGAAAGCCCTTCTATTGAAAGCCATAAGAGATGAATGGATAGATATTTTAAACATGATGGGGAAGGGAGATATTTCTCAACTTCCACTTCGTGACATAGCAAAACTATGTGTCCATATCTCAAGGGGAAATCTAAAACTGGAAAAGGTACGAGAGATCCTTCTCTTATTAGAGCAAACAAATCTGCAACTGGATTAGTAAGTAGGGCAGAGATTGGCAATATGCTTAATGAGTTCAAAACTAATATTTTAGGGAGCCTTAGTGAACAACTAGACACCCTTAAATTACAAAACAAGCAGAAAGCAGAAGTTGATGCCTTGGCCATTTTTTGTCCAAGATGTAGAAAGAAACATGCTCTAAGGGAATGTCCCTTGGATGCAAAAGTTGTAGAAACATGTATGATTTTCTCAGAAAGTCATGAGACCAAGGATTGTCCTTGAATTCCTGGGCTCAACGATGTCTTTCAGGAAGATCCTAATTCAGTAGAGTCCCTTTGTTTTGTTTCTAGAAGACCGTGGTAGGGGCAACAAAATCAAGGAATTAACAATCCTATGAATTTTCAGCTCCTGCCAAATTGGAATTCTTGGTAATAACCTTGGCCCCAACCTAAAAATCCATACCAATCATGGGCGTAAGGGATGCAAAATCCTTATGGGAGTTTTGCTCAATTTTATCAATATCCTCCATCTTTTCGAAATCAACAAAATCCACAAATTCCAAATCAAAACCCACAACTTTCATTGCCATTCCCACAACAACAAACTTCTCAACAAAATCCAAATTCTCAACTCTTGCTTCCATTTCAACAAAAGACAAATCAACTACCAGCCCAACTATTGCCAAATCCCAACAACAAAAATCCTCAGAATTCTTACATGGTAGAAGGACAACAATTTCCTACCTATATGATTGTTCCTCTTAATGATGTTCAACTTAGATCTGGTAGAGTTTTAGAAAAACCTTCTATAGATGTTCAAGAACAAGGTACCTCTGAGTAGGATTCTCTTAAATTCAATAAAGGTTCTGAGGAAGCATCTCTTCAAAACCCAATCATTCAAAAATAAAAAGAAAAAGAGTCAACCCCCATAACTCCTATAGTTGAGCAACTTGCATCTTCATCCACGCCTTCTTTCCCTGAAAGATTAAAAATTGACAAAGGGGTGGAAAAACAAATCTTGTTGCCTGACTATGATTTTCTAGATGAATTAAAAAATGTCTGTATCAAGATTCCCTTGCTACAAGCCATTAGAGAGATTCCTATTCTAGCGAAAACAAAGGAGTTGAGTCTTAAAAGACTAGAAAGGAAACCAAGAGATACAAGAAGAATCCACCTGGTAGGAAAATTGCAGATATCATGATGGGAAAGATTACCATGCAGAAGTATGTGGATCCAGGTAGTTCAATTGTCAAGACACATATAAATGGGATAGAAATTCCAAACACTTTGATTGACTTAGGGGTTGCTATCAACATTATGAGTAGACAGACTATGGAACAGCTTAAACTTCCTAATCTTCTTTTTACATCCACCTTACTGCAACTTGCAGATAGATCAATAATCAAACCAGATGGTGTACTAGAAGATATTTCAATATCCTTAGATTCTTGTGATTATCCAGTAGATTTCATGATTTTGACTCCCAAGAGTAATTTAGGAGGGCATCCACTCATCTTAGGAAGACCTTGGCTAGCCACAGATGATGCTTTCATTAGTTGTAGATCTGGGGACATGTATATTTCTGATGGTAGTTCGACAAAGAAATTCAATTTGTATCCTCCAGCAAAGGCAATTACAGAAGTAGGAGACAATGAATGGGTCGACGATGAAGATATTATACAACCTGTCTTTACTGTCTCTGAAATTAGTGAAGATAGTCAAATTTTGAACACATTAGAAAATTTTGAAACATCTTCAGAATATGACCACACACAATTTCAGTTAGATTCTGATATTGAATATCTATCATCAAGACAAATGTCTCTTTACTCTATGGAAGAGTTTGGTAGCTCTACCATTGAAATTTTTCCAGGAAAAACATTGAATATCAACAAAAATTTGGAAAAGTCACAACAGGAAGAGCTCACCAAAATCTTGCAAAAACATTCTACTGCATTTGCATGGGAGTATACTGATATGAAAGGCATTGACCCTAAGACTTGCATCCATCATATCTATATCGAGGAAAATAGTAGATGTTGGACACCTAATCCTGATGGGTTAGTGTGGAAGTCGAATGGACAAAATCAGTCCAAGAGACCTTGGGATCTGAAACCCAAGAGTCATATGTTGTACTATAAATGTATATCTCACGTTAATAAAAAAAGTACTCACTGATTTATCTTTCCTATTCTTTGTTGTCTATGTGTGTTTAACATGGTATCAGAGCGGGCGATCTCCTGCCCTGCCCTGCTCAAATATGAGCCACTTGTTTTCCGTGGCCTTTCTTACATGCCAGTCATGTACATTCATATAATTGTCAGTACTGCTATATTAGGAGGTGCCTTCCCTGCGATTCTTGACCTACCACTCTGTTAGTCCACTATGTTGCGTTAAATGATACCAGGTATCGTATGTTACTGTTGAATAACGCATCTGTCATAACGCATATATTACGATTCTGTCATAACCCATATGTTAAGAATCTGTCATAACGCATATGTTACGATTCTTTCATAACGCATATGTTACGCATCTGTCATAACGCATATGCTAGGTTGAATAACGCATCATTTCCAAACGCATCTGCATAACGCTCTCGCTCCATTTAAAAGCGCTGCACCACCTGCGATGTACTTTTATTCTCTGAAATTCGAGGATTTTCCGGGATTTCCTCAGCTGGTCTTTCTGCAATTGCTTCAGGATGTAAACGCATTGTTGAGTTAGATATCAAAAGGTGCTACGGTGTGGATGATGTTGGAATATTGGCTGTAGCCAAGTCCTGTCAAAATTTGCGACAGATGAATGTCTCATACACTGGCAAGTCTTTGATGCTTACAAAACGTAAAGCTAGTTTATTTGAGGAGTGTAACGGCCAATGGTTTCATGTATTTTCTGCTGGCTTGCAAAAGTTTGAAGAAACTTAAGCTTCTTCAATCCTTAAAGTTTAATTTACCACGAGTTCTGATTGAGATGTTGGAAGCCCGTGGGTGCAATATTCGATGAATGGACAAGCCTTCTGTAACTAAGTGTTAGTACTTAATTTTTCCGGAAAATGTAATATATATCTCAGAGGCTCTTTTAGCAGTAGTGTTTGTCCAACTCTAAACAAAGCAGTTTTGTGTAAGCGTCCTGAATCTGTGAGTAATGTAGTGAGTGAATTATCCCATACAGTTCATCTTCTGAGAGATAAAATGAGTACCTGGGATATATAGGTACATTGTACATTGAAGAGTATTTGTGGGATGCGGAATCGAGAAGCGCCCTGTGGATTCACCTTCGAGCTCCAGAGAAATTTTAGGATCTAAGTCATTGTCGTTGTGCTGTTGAAGGACTGCTTTCTTTTCACCTGGACGCAGATATATTTGAACGTTGAATGTACACTGGTGAAGCTGACTTGGGACAATCGAATTCGTGCCATGGTTTATCCCTTGGTTGAATTCTTTGTGCGTTGAGTCTTCCTTGGAATGCCTTTCTATTCTCTGCGATGAAGTATATTGTATTACAGTGATAATGCATTGGACATCCACCGTTGTGTGAACTCTGAAATGTATTGCTTTGCGTGGATAAATTTCGGTTTCCATATGCAGTGGCACCTGCTGAATCGCATTCTCTTTTCTTTTTCACTTTATTCCCTTGCCGATGTTTCACTGTTTCTGCTGCAACAACGGTGAAGGCAGGAGTCTCATTGATAGCTGCATTGTTCTGGCCCTTCCACCAAAGCCGCAAGTTTTCTCGACTGTCCAGAAGCAGGGACTGCAGATAATATCACTATACACACCGCTATATGTAGCAAGGCAGACAGTCGAAGCCAAGAAAAAGAACAAGCCATTTTAACGCTCTCTATCTATCACACAGCAAAAAGACGCGAGCTCCCTTTGATTCAGAGGAACAAACCACAGTAACCTCGATAGCTTGTTACAAACACAAGGTGAAAACACAAATAGGCGAGAAGTAAAAACCGATTGCTGTGCATCCCTTGGTACATTGAGAATTTAGAGGGTCGAAAGCACTCAAAGGTGCGTTGGTTGATGGGCAGAGACAAGGTTTGATACAAACCTACTTAAGCTAATTTTGATGCAGTAAATATTCATTGTTGGCCATTTAGAAAACATTGCTTGTATCTTTATTTGATCAGTCATGGGGACTGTTTATATTCTTTAAAGTTGCAGCAATTTGGCATTATTTAAGAATTCATGTGGTGTATTGTGCGCTGTATTTGAATGCTGGACTTGTAAAACAGCATAGATTATTCCAGCAGAGAATTATATGTGCCCTATATCGGTTTGGTTTCTACATTACAAGTGATGTTTTTTATATTTGGAATATTCAACACACTGGGATTTGTCTAGTCGTGTTAGACAGCTAAGCCTCCATCTCCATTCATCAATATTGGCGACAGACGAATATACACTGGGCATTCAGATAAATCATTATCAAAAGCATGTGTTGACACCTCTTCTCCATTATACACTGGGCATTCAGATAAATCATTATCAAAAGCATGTGTTGACACCTCTTCTCGATCTGGAATCAAAACTTTGGGTCAACTTTCAGCAGAAACGCATAAATATCAACCTAGAGCTGATAGAGCAGAAAAAGCAGTGATACCAATTTCTTCCAGTGGTTGATGTGCATCTCTAGCCTCTTGCTCAGGTTCTTCATTGATAGACTCAAATTCCTTCTGCTCTGCAATTATTGACTCCTTATGATATTCAGCATTCAGTGTTTTTTCTAGAAGTGATACCCTCTTTCTAATAAACTCAAGAAGCCTCTTTTGTATATCTCTTAATTGGGCAAAAAGATTCTCTGAAGATCCAGCTTGAGGCAGCTGGTTTCTCTTCTCAGTTACCAATGTTGCAGTTGCTGTTGCCCCAGTTGTGAAACTGTATTTAAAACTCATTATAGTTTCTGTTCCTTGATTCATTTGCTGCACATTTACAAAGGATTTTTCTGTGTCTTTGTACTGTGAGAGGGTGTTATTTTTACTCATTGGGTCATAGTTGTAATCAGTTTTTTAAAGGGGTGTAATTTTGACAATGGAGAATATGCCTCGAATTACTGAAATATTAGAGTTCTTAAAAACTCTCATACATTCCTCAGATCATGATACAGTGAGAATAAGCAAAGCTTCTCTGGTTGATATTAGAACCTGTTTGTATAATGTACAAGAGAATATTGAGTTTTTGCAGCTTGAAACAAAGCTACAGCAGGAAGAATTACAGCAGTGGAGTCATCATTCTGAACCTGTTTCTGTTCAGAAGATTGAAACAGACTCCCATAAACAGCAAGACAATAATATTACAGTTCATTCAGATCTAGTGCCCAATAAAGTAGCAGCTGTACATGCAGATGCAGAAACTCAGTCTGCACTTCCCAAGCCCATCATCAGACCTTGGGAACAGCTTGTCCACAACAAGCACAGAACTGGTCTTGGATATGACAAGGACTTGTCCTTTCATATTCCAGACTATGCCAAGCCCATTCAGTTTCAGAGTGCTGGATTCATTCATGACAGTTCACTTGCTCCTTATGACAGTTCAGTTTCAGCTATTCCAGATTCTACTCCTCTTCCACCGCAACAACAACAACAACAGATCGTAAAATGCCAACACTGTGACCGAGTTGGCCATCTGAAAGATCACTGTTTTGATCTTCATCCATGTAAGAACTGTCATAAAACTAGCCATTCTTCACAAAGATGCTTCAAAAACAAACGTCCTGCAAAAACAAAGATTCATCTTGGATGGATCGCTTCTTGGCAATGGGCATCAACAGCCAAGAAGATATTCCAAACACATGTCAGAACTTTTTCCAGAATATTGAACAGTCTTGCAGTTGAGTTTTCTCCATCTTCTCACCTTGTATGTGACAGGGGGGGAAATGATGGTCATCTGCAAGCTTCAAAGCCACATCAAGCGAGCCTAAGCCATAACCTGCCACACCAGTTTCAGAGTTGTAGCCAGAGACAAAGATGCCTGAACATGCCTTCAGTTGGAAATCTGGGACACTTCCTCTAGCAGAAGACTCCAGCTTCTTGCCAGTTTTGGAAGATTTCCAGGAATCGGAGAGTTGTTGGTCATCGTTAAACCATCACAGATTAAGAAAACTTCCTCTAGCAGAAGACTCCAACTTCTTGCCAGTTTTGGAAGAGTTCCAGGAATTGCATTAAGCATTCCAGAGTTGTTGGTCATCCTTAAACCATCACAGATTAAGAACACTTCCTCTAGCAGAAGACTCCAGCTTCTTGCCAGTTTTGGAAGAGTTCCGGGAACTGCACTAAGCGTTCCAGTGTTGGTGGTCATCCTTAAACCACCGCCCTTTATACCAACATTTCATAGAGCACATTCAGCCTAGTGCTGCCATGCATTTTTTTCACATTTTGTATTACAGCTCTCTTCTTGGACTCATACATAACCCTTCAGATTAAGGGGGGAATGTTGGACACCTAATCCTGATGGGTTAGTGTGGAATTCGAATGGACAAAAGCAGTCCAAGAGACCTTGGGATCTGAAACCCAAGAGTAATATGTTGTACTATAAATGTATATCTCACGTTAATAAAAAAAGTACTCACTGATTTATCTTTCCTATTCTTTGTTGTCTATGTGTGTTTAACAGTAGACCAATCAGACAACCTCAGAGAAGGATGAATCCAAATCTTAGGGAGATAGTGAAAGAAGAGCTCCAAAAACTACTCAATGTAAATTTCATTTACCCAATTTCAGATAGCCGATGGGTTTCTCCTTTGGTTATAGTACCCAAAATGAATAGTAAATGGAGGGTATGCATTGATTACAGGGAATTGAATAAAGCAAATTTGAAGGATCACTTTCCCTTGCCCTTTATCGATCAAGTATTAGATACATTAGCAGGAAAAAAGTATTTTTCATTTCTAGATGGTTTTAGTGGTTATAATCAAATTCAGGTAGCACCTGAAGATCAGGATAAAACCACATTTACCTGGCCATGGGGAACTTTTGCTTATCGAGTGCTTGCTTTTGGATTATTTAATGCACCTGCAACATTCCAAAGAGCAGTACTAGGAATTTTTTCCGATCTAATCCATGATTGTGTAGAGGTATATATGGATGATTTTACATTTTATGGTGATTCGTTTGAAGAGGCATTAGAAAATTTGGAAAAAGTCCTTATGAGATGTAAACAAACAAACTTTTCACTAAGCCATGAAAAATGATTTATGATGTTTACCGAAGGTATTGTTTTAGGACATCATATTTCAGGGGATGGGATTAAAGTTGAAGTCATCTCCAAGTTACCTATTCCAAATTGTCAAAAAGATGTTATAATTTTTCTAGGATTTACTGGATATTATAGAAGATTTATAGAAAACTTCACCAAAATAGCATCTCCACTCTTCAAACTGCTTACAAAAGACTGTGAATTCAAATGGGGTCCTGATTGCCAATCAACATTTGAAACTTTGAAAACAAGAATATCTGAAGCGCCTATCTTGAGAGGACCAAATTGGAAACTTCCTTTCCATATTTCTACAGATGCTTCAGATACAGCTCTAGGGGCTGTATTGGGACAGAAAGATTTAGTTCCTTATGCCATTTGCTATACCAGTAAAAATTTAACTCCTACTGAGTTGAACTATACTGTGACTGAAAAAGAGTTCTTAGCTATTGTTCATGTAATCAATAAGTTCAGACATTATATAACAGGCTATGAAACTTTTATTCATACTGATCATTCTACAATTAGATATCTAATGAACAAACCCATTACTAATGGCAGAGTTACAAGGTGGCTCCTACTTTTACAGGAATTCAATATTACTGTGTTAGATAGACCAGGGAAACAAAACACAGTAGCTGATTTCTTGTCTAGGATTTAGAATACTAAAGAAGATTCTCTTGTAGAGGACAAGTTTCCTGATGAATATTTATTTGCAGTAACTACTAAGACTCCATGGTATGCAGATATAGCTAACTATTTGGTTACAGGGAAACTACCTCCACATTTATTTCCTAGTGAAAGAAGACAGATTATTCAGGAGAGTTCAAAATATTCATAGATTTCTAACGAATTGTTGAAAACAGGGATAGATCTTGTGATCAGAAGATGTGTTAGGGAAGATGAGATGTCGGATATTCTTAGAGCATGTCATGATGAACCATGTGGCAGACACTTTGCTGACAAAAGGATAGCCTATAAAATCCTCTCTTTAGGATATTATTGGCCATCCCTCTTCAAAGATGCAAAACAATATGTCAAAAGATGTGACAGCTGCCAAAGAGTAGGGAAACCTACCCTCTCAAATGAAATGCCATTACAACCACAGGTACTCATCGAACCCTTTGAAAAATGGGTTTTAGACTTCATTGGACCTATTAACCCACCATCTAAACAAAGAAAGTATATATTGGTATGTACTGATTATGTTACTAAATGGGTAGAATCCAAAGCATTATTTTTTGCTACTGAGCATTTGGTTGTTAGTTTTCTTTATGAGGATATTTTTACTCGCTTTGGTGTTCCAAGAGAAATTGTGACCGATCAGGGAGGTCAATTCACATCCAAATTGGTGGAGAAGCTGATGGAAGAGTACAATGTCAAGCACAGAAAATCTACTCCTTACCATCCGCAAGCAAATGGTCAAGTGGAGTCTACAAGCAAAGTTATTTAAGGCATTATTACCAAGACTGTTCATCTACACAGAAGAGATTGGGAAAAAAGGCTTCCTGAAGCCTTATGGGCCTACAAAACTACATGGAGGAATACAACAGGACATTCTCCCTATGAACTTGTTTATGGGAAAGAAGTTTTGCTCCCCATTAAGTTCCAAGTTAGAACCTTCAAGATGGCAGTTCAATTGGGAATGGATCTATCAAAAGCCCAAAAGCATAGAATGGAGCAGTTGAATGAGCTAGATGAGATTAGACAAGAAGAAATCCTAAGAACTGATATAGTTCAATATCAAAGAGCTAAGTGGCATGACAAATACATCAAGGAGAAAAAGTTTCAAGAAGGAGATTGGGCATTGCTATTTGATTCCAAGTTCAAAGATTTCAAAGGTAAATTTCAGACTCATTGGCTTGGGCCATATGAGATTGACAAAGTCTTTAGCAATGGAGCGGTAAGAATCAAAACCATTGATGAACATCAAAATCCTCTTATTGTGAATGGCCACAAATTAAAGATCTATCATAAGCCACTCTCAAAGGAGGAATTTTTCAAAATCTTTCAAGATAATTCTACAATAAGGCTGGTGAAGAAGAATCCTTCTTCTCCACTAGCCTAGTCTTTGTTCTTTTCTGTTAATAAAAATAAAAAATAAAAAATTATATAAGCCTGAAAACCAATCACTGATTGGTAGTCTTATACAGAAAATACAGGGTGAAAATCAGAAACTTCTGACGCCTTATATTTTCCAAAAAAATATCTCTCATTTTATTCATAGTTTCATGTCATTTCATTTCATCATTACATTCCGCCAATAAAATCCCTTTCATGAACAAGTTTTCATATATCATTCACTTAGTCATCATTCATTTCCATCCATATTCATTCAGTCATATGTTCACTATGTCAGTTTCTACAGCTGAATTCAGTTTCTGCAGCTAAAAATTGATTCTGCAGCTAGTTGTTGATTCCGTAGCTAACACTCTGTTATTCAGCACTAACAGTGAGATGTTAGCCAAATAATGATGAGAACCAAATGCAGGTATGACAAAGAAAAATATGTTGAAGATATAAATCACCTAAAATACCAACAGGAAGCAGTCAACCAAAGGTCAGTGGGCGGAAGTGGTAAGATTCTAAGGTAAGCAAAATTAATTTCAAATAGCATTTTAAAGCACATTCTATATAGTTATGAAACCACCAGCTCCATTATGTGTAATGATTAGCATTGATAGCTTTCATAACCGCTCCATGGCCTTTACATGATTCCTCCACGAACTTTGCATTAATTTTTAACGGCCTCATGATCCGCCTCCGAATTTAACTCGTGTTTATTTGTACATTGGCATTCCACCTGCTGAACCGGGTAATTATGAGGACGTAATCTATTTGATCACGGCTCTGTCCCGCCGCACAAATCCGCAGTCATTTTGAGAACATGCTCATGCCTATTCCGCAGCCTTCTAGTTCAAAAGCTGAGCTCACTCTATTTCCATACTATCCCATTGAAGTTGCGTTTGTTATTTCTAGCCTGTTTACATCTCCGTGAACTCATTCTCATTACCTGTTCTCTGCTCTTCCGTTTATAACTACTGGTTTTTCTCCACAAACCTTCTCCATTCCCCACTAACACAATTATTTCACCTCTGTCAATCCATTACTCATAGTCCATCACTCACAGACGTATTTTAAGGCAAGAGGAAGGAATGGGTCTTTTACTAAGAGCAGAACCAGAAGGGCCTAAATTCATGGAGGGGTATCCACAATTGAAAAGAATATTAAGGAAGGCACGGTGGCTACAATTCATCCAGAAATTTAGAGGTTACAATAAAGAAGTTACGAAGACATTTGCAAGGTCTTTTAATGGCCTGGAAGTTGAGGTTGGAGATCTTAAATTTTCAGTCACAGATGCATCTATCGCAACAGCAACGGAACTCCCACAGGAGGGGGAACGGTGGTTCAAAAACAAAAACTTTGACGAGAGGGCCTGGAGGATTTTCCTACACAATCTAGGTATGGACATAACCATTTTCAAACGTGGAATCCCTGTCTCTGCTCTAGAGGAAAAGTGGATTAGTTTATTATTGATAATCCAAAATTTTATTACATGTGAAGGACAGTTTGGGTTCATGTATATGTACCACTTCCGGTTGCTAATGAATTTTATAGAAAATCAAACCATCAATTTGCCTTACTTTCTACTAAATAGCCTGAAAAAGATGTCCATAACTGTACAAAAGAATCTGGAGGACATAGAACCCCACCTTTACCATCATGGCCTTGTAAAAATTTTGATTGAAAAACAGTTGAAGGAAAAGAAGGACACCTGGGAACAATTCTTGATTAGAAACTTCTTTCAGGATCCACCTGAAACACCCGAAAGTAGCTCAGCAAGGAAAAGTAGGAGAAGGAAAACAAGTGTGAACATTCAGGACACTCCTACTAACATAGCTAAAGAAACTAATAAGGAAGAGAAGCTGTCTGAAAGTAGGAAGGAAAGAACTGAGGTTAGGAAGCAAAGAAAACTAAAGGGGAAAAGAAATATTGAAGCTGTCTATCAAACCCCAGAACCTTCCTTAGAAGAGGACCAAATACTTTCTGAAAGACTAGTTTACCTTCAGGAACAATCAGCTATAGCAAAGAGAAAAGGGAAAGAAAAACAGAGTGTGGAGAAAGGAGACACTAGCTCACAGAATCTAAGGAGGAGCTCTAGACTTAAAGGAAAACTGAGGAAAGTACAAACTAAAGGGCCCCACTTCATTGATTTAGGAGGGGAAACACCGGAACAACCTCTAGCAATCCCTCCTGGTCGTAGCCCACACCATACTCCTATTTCTCAACCAGATTTTGAGATCAGTCCTTCTCAGCTAGATTTTGAGATTAGTTCTTCTTAGCCAGATTTTGGGGACAGCCCAAGAAAGACTACACCTGAGATAGATCCTGTTATCACCCCGAGAAACTCTCCTAGGTTGTATATCAGAGAAGCTCGGGAACATTACAAATTCAACAAAAATGTTGTAAAATGGTGGATGAATGTAAGAAATGTTGCGTATTCAAGCCAGATAACCACTTCTACTATGCTTAACCCAGACATGGGTGAACACCCCCAAACTACAAGGCTTTAAACCACCAATTACTCACAATTTTAGGGAAGATGTGAAGATGGAGAAGATTGATTACACCAACAGATGCACAGGACCCTGAGATGGCTAGCTGAAACCAGTTAAAAGGTCTGTCAATCTATTTCTTAATGCACAGACATGATGGCAGCTCTTTGGCATTAAAATAACAGAAACCTGCATACAAATTCAATGATACAACTAAATTGTAACACAAAGGTGAGATGACAGCCCCTCTAATGCTAAACATCAATAACACATGAAATAATGCATAACAGGCACATCCTGGAACAAAGAAGAAGAAGTGGAAAGTGAGAAATTAACAGCAAAAGAAGCTTGTATTAGCTGGAAATGAAGACCAAAAGCTGCAGGTGTCACAGTAGTTACAGTCTCCAGAAGTTGAAGTTTACACTAAAATAACATTCATCAACCTGATTACATCTTGCTTTTTGGTATATATAGAGTTTGTTCACAAAAAAACTCTGCTAACCTATGCGTGGAGGGGTCATAACTGACCACCAACCACATTTACAATTAGATATGGGCTTCTGATACAATTTGATTGTTCTAATGAATCCATTTGACATTTACTGGTACTTTGTTGTCCTTTCTGAATAGGTGAAGTATTATTTGCATGAATTTCAATAACTACTGCAGTCATTGAACTTCTCGAGGATCGTCCTTCTCATCCTTGGTCGTGCTGTTCTTTGAATATGGAAGCTGAGGATTCAATGTGCTGAGTACCGGATCATCTCTTCCTTCTTCCCGTGCACAAAATAGGCTAAAAACACTGAAAAATATATTGAAAATGGATGATGAACTGGGCATGAATGCTGACCGTTGGATAGCTCAGATGGACGGCCTAGATCTCTTGGAGGGCAGCGTCGGGAGGAAACAAAAGCGTGATGGAATATTAGCCATTAGATCTGGAAAATCAGACGGCAGAGATCGACGTATGAGGGTTATCGGGAGGCATGTGCGCGGGAAGAACGAGGACCGTCGGATCATGGACGGGGATGATTAGATGGCTATCGGAAGTGGAAGCAGTGTGATGGCTAAGGAGCGGGGGGTCGTACGGGAAGGGCAGCAAGAGGTTTCCCCGCACCGCTCTGGGAGATCTGGTGGTTTCCGTACTGCCAGGCGAAATCCTGTAATATGACGACGTGTGGCTGCCAAAACCACCGCCCCCGCGGGTTAACGGGCATGCAAGCTCACGGGGCGGGGGCAGTGAAAAGCGTCAGATCCCAAGGCGGAGGATTGGACGGACCAGATTTAATGCACAAGTTTAGAGTGATGTGATAGGCGAGGGGCAGTACAGGTGCATGGTTATATGTGTTAAAGCCTTAGCGCCTGGGGCTAAACAAAAATGAGTTTATTCGGGGTTTAAACAGGTTATCGGGTTTTATAGGTTTTAAACAAAAAGAAGCCCGGGAGCCCGAAAAAGGGTTTAGGCGGGGTTTACAAAGGACTATAGAGAAACATGGAAATAATGGGTTAGGGGAGAAATAGGAGAATGGAAGAGGAGGTGGAAACGGAGGTGGTGGGAGCTATAAGGGAATAATGCAAATGAAGAGGAAGGATAAAATAAATAGCTGCAAACCCTCTGCAACCCAAACTAGCACTGTCTGACCTGATTTAATCCATCAAATGTTGCAAACTGTAGCAGAGCTAACAGATATAACCCGGAAATATGATTTTATTGAGTCGTTGGAGAAGACTGCCATAGATCAAGGCACTTCATCTACCCAGCCTAATACAGCCCAGGAAGCTCTAATCCAATCACTAAAATAGGAAGTTTTTGAATTGGAGGTCCTAAATAGACACATCAAAAGAGAAAATGAAACATTGAAAGAACAGAGCAGGTTGGATAAGATTATTCACAACAACACCGTGTTGCATCTTGGGCTGTGGCAGAAGAAAAATAGAAAATTGAAGAAAAAGAGCAGGAGGTTGAGCACAACTCTCATCAACCTCAAATTCAAGTGCCTAATGAGGAAGCCTAGGATGACAGTGGTACCAAGAAAGAAGAAAAGAAGGTTGGATGTGTTAGCAGAGGTCTCAGAACACATGAACTAAAGGGAGGATGGTCACAGTTTTGGTTGCATGAGGACATGCAACACCTTCACAGTGGGGGTATGTTGAACCCTAAAACTACATCTCTTCTACACACTTTTCTAGACTTTTTCCCCTCACTAGTGCCTCACAAGCTATCAATGATCATTACATATTGATTCTGAGAGTGCATATAAGTGGATTTCTAACTATGTTTTTGTGTTTACTATTTCACTTAGATTTTGCTCATCAGCTGTGGAATGTAGCCACTTTCCGCAGCTAACTTGAGATTTCGCAGTTGTTTTTGTTGATCTCTAGGTTGCAGGTGTCAGCAAGCAAAACAAAGCATGTGGGAAGTTCAGAAATGATCTGGACATGGACCAAGTCCTATTGGTTTAGCCAGATTCGTAGAGGAAAGCCTTGGTGAAACGGTGGTCAAACGAGGAGTTCTACGGAAAATAAGACTTTGTTTTTCAACACGTGAAGTGTCCGAGACCGTTCCTAGATCCATGGATTCATTTTGACAGCTATAGACTGCCTCCATGATGCAAATCCAACAGCCACCTTTTGGTAGATTGAATGATCATGGCAACCAACACGCTAAGCTCACGGGTGCTATCTTTTTACGTTTCTTTTGCTGAAGGAGTTCCATAGGAAAAATAGTTATGTAATTTCCTTTATAAATAACACGTTTACAAACGCATGTAGCTAGTTTTTGATGTAATCTTGTTGTTAGTTCATGTACTGTGCCATGACACTGGTCTTGTTGTTGTAACAAGAGGATCCTTCCTCTGTTTTGCAATATAATAAGACTCTGTTTTATATGACTTTGTGAGCATAATCTTGCACTGACAATGTTAACCAAGGCCATGTAGAGGGCCCTTGCTGACTAAGGTTTCATTTCTTTATTTTTGTAAAGTTTTCATATGTTGTTGTCTTATTTCCATTGTAGATATTTCGTAGTTTGTTCACCTGTGTATATTTCATATTTCATATTTCAGTTATGATGTTAATGTTTCATTCCTGTACATGATTTTCCAAGCATTGTATATTTTTGCTAACACTGATCAGTGTGTTTTAGGATAGGCTAGCCTCGAGCATTTTCATACAATTTTTGCAATAAATAGTGACGTGAGATTGGCCTCTCTGCTGACTTTGTTTTTCTTAGCTTTCAATTTTGGTTATGCTTTGATTTCAGTCTTGTTCATTTGCTATTGATAGTTAGTTTAGATATCAAATTATTCATGTCATTTAACATTATCTCCAGAGCCATGGCTTAGCCCCGAAAGCTACTTGGCGAGCTATCGGATTATGAGTGAGGTGATTTGATTTTAATTTCATTTCTACAATTAGATATCAGGTTCTTCATGTTATTGACGTTATCTCTAGAGCCATGGCTTAACCCGGGAAAGCTACTTGGTGAGCTATCGGACTATAAGTGAAGAGACTTGATTTTATTTTCATTTGTAAGTAGATAATTTAGATATCAATTCCTCATGTTATTGACGTTATCTCCAGAGCCATGGCTTAACCCCGAAAATCTACTTGGCGAGCTATCAGACTATAAATGAAGTGAATTGGTTTTACTTTTATTAGTTTGCAGTTTTTGATTTCTTTGAGTGCAATAGATTAACTTTTATTTATGTATTTAGATGAGCAGCAAAGATAGTGATTTCATGATCAGTAGTTTATCATTTGTTTGATTTGAATAGCTACACATTTACATTCTTGTTCAAGTACTAATTTCATCACTAGTATGTTTTGAGATCCTATGAAGTGTTAAGCTCTGGAAGTCATCATAAAGGACTTAAAATTTATCTCCATACTTGCCTTCTAAAGTATTCTTAAAACTTAGGAATAGGATTTCCATTTGCATTAGGAGATAAACCAAGATAAAACCCCCCCCCAAAAAAATAAAATTGGAAACAATAAAAAGGAAGAAAGAGGTTGTCTTGCACATGTAGTGCACCACACTTCATCAGTTTACAACTCCCGGATTGATAATTAATGTAGCAATTTAGGCATACTAAATTGACTAAACAACATTTACACATGAAAATCAAGGGAATGAATTTCTCATTAATGAATGCAATGAACCAACCAGAGATGGGACTACCACGTTCCACCCGACCATAGAATGGTTGAGCCAAATATCTCTTCATCCATTCATCTATGTGCCATATTCCAAGCATGAATGTGGGACTCAAACCAAAAGAACCAACCAGGGCTATCAAGGCTAAACCACCTCACCCTCATCAACAGAAACCAGAATTTACCTTAATCCATCCCAGATCACTAGGTCAACACAATGAACACATCATAACAGTCTTTACCGTGATCTCCACTCAATCACTAGGCCAAACAAGCATGGATTCCAATGGATTTCTCCACCTACATCGTGAGGAATTTTCTTGTCTCCTAGTCTCTCAGGCTTTATTGCAATCCAAACCCGGATAACTAGGCCCTAAACCAAGACCCACTCTCTAGGCTTTACCACATATCCCAAACCTAGTATTACTAGGCCCAATGGGGAGAAACCACCTCTTGTCTTTACCACATATCCTGCCATTAACCGGTAAGGATTCCTAGGCCCACCAAGGCAACATAATCATCGCTTTACTGTAATCCACAATCTGGCACAGGGGTCACTAGGTCAGTGGATTTATTATGATCCACAGTCCAGTTCAGGGACCACTATTCCATGTGCTCTATCATTCGTAGATCCACCCCACTCAACTTTAAATCCATCCAAAAATCCAGCTCAACCAAAACATGAGAAGTCCATCATACCATGGATATCCAGAAATGGCAAGGCTAGGTTGTAAACACTGTTACACCTGGAAAAAGCCATGCCATGATAGAAGAGAACCACATGTAATACCATGCATGCCAAATATACCAAGGAAAATACACATGCAAGTCAATACCTGCAATGAAGCCTGCATTTCCCTTCTTGATATTTACTTCCTCTTGCCTTCTTTTCCTTTCTTACTCCAATGCAAAAATGCTCCAAGAGAACTCTAAGTATCCAAGAGTATGAGAGAGAGAGAGAATAATGAGAAAGTTCCAAAACTCAACTGACAAAGGTTACCAACTGATCCTCAAAATCCTTTTTATGAATGAGGCCTCTATTTTCTTTATTTTCCATTATTTTCCTTCAATTTCCTCCTCACATGAAACCAATGACCTTTCACCTTCCTTTTCTCCTAATTTCCATTATTTTTATAAATAAATGTGCCAAAAATACCATTTTTCCTTTCCAAAGCCTTATCCATTTCCTTACCCATAAAAAACCAAATGAACACCCCTAGGATGTCCTGCCCAATATTCATCTTGGAATAAGTGTCCAATCAATTGTGGTCTTATATATTTTTACATCGAATATTTACCAAGGTGTTGTGGGGAAAAGTATCCGATGCGGATGACCCTATCCCTACTCTAAAGGTGACAGTCTTTAGCAACAACTGAAAGTAAAGCTTTGATGATTTCCTTCATGAAAGTACAGAGAGAAGGAAAAGAAGGTCAACCAACCTGGTGTCCTTCGCTTAGTCGATCCTTGTCCTCTCTCTTTGTCTCTTGTTCCCAGCTCCTTGCTCTCTTTGCCGGTCCAGCTACACACAGATCCTGCACAAAACAAGAGAGGAAACTACAAGATACATGTACTCATAACTGAAGCATGGATTAGGGTGAATCAAATATACATGTAAATACAATACATCAATGCAATACAAGTATATAGGAGAACATGCAAAACTTTATTGATAGAAGTAACAGGGTTCTGAGAAGGTTACAACCAATGATGGCTCCGATCCAGCAGCACCTCCCCAGCAGCAAGAACTCTCCTCTTCACCTCTAGTAAAACAATCACCCAATAGCTCTAACTGTAATCCAACAGCACCTCCTTGCTTAACACAAAATTCCAGCCTCCTTAGACCTCATAGAAGAGCTCTATATATAGGAGAGAAGAAGAGAGGATGAGTCAGCTTGAGGCTGGCATAGAGCTGACTAGTGTCCTCTCCCTCTTCAGTTAATCTTCAGTTCTTGAGTCCACTTGGAGATCCTTGCTTACACATGGTGATCAAGTACCTCTTACTCATCACAGGGCGAATCTCATGAACCAAGTGTCAGTTTGGAAGCTTCCTAGGCAGTTGACACCTTGCAGGATGACTGTGCCACTTGGCCAATCTCGCCCAGCGCAGGTAGCCTTCATTAATCTTGACTTCCAGCGCAGGTACAAGGAGGAACAGTTGCATTCCAGCGCAGAAGCTCAGTGGAGCAGCTGACATGATCCAAAATTAGCCTGTTTTGAAGTGTTTTCAGGTGGAGAACTGATTGGAAGTGCTGTTGTTTGATGACCTTGTTCTTTTAGGGGTAAGAACAACATGTTTAGGGACTGAGGATCCTTGTAATTATCGACATTTCATGCTCCATGATGCGAGGCACAAAAATGTCTATAACAGTTGCCCCCTAAAGTATGAGGCCGTTTATCGGGTGAAATGCTTTATCTAGAGGGTCCGAAGTTCATTCCAGTGCTGAGGAGGCACCCTGTAATACAATACAATACAATACATTATTTTTCATTCTATTTTCATGATCTAGCTGAGGCGGGCATTCCCATGCTCAGCTTTTATAAATACATTTTGGTACATATGACAGACGATCGTCTGAAGGTAGACTGATAATTTTCTACTGAAATTATCATCCTTTGAATAGGATGATCATCTGCTGCAATGATGTACATGCCAAATGCTTTTATATTTCCTGAATATATATCGCAGCCCGGATGGATGAAACTAGATCCGGGGTCTTCAAGCTCGTTCGATCTTCACTCTAAGTACAAGTCGATCCATGTGAGAATTTCGCTGAAGTCGAACATGGAAAGACATCGCTTGATTACCGGTCAATAATGAAAACCGTTAACAAGCGCGAGAGGAATCACCAATAATGACGATGACCCTCAAGGTACTGCAGTACAATTCACGTGGCGTGAATACAGGACTTGGCGTCGAACGCCACGCAAAATCTTCTGGTCGAAGGTCATTGAGGTATACCTGTCGCCGGAAGTGAGAAACTTGCCATTGAGGCATGCAAGCTTCAAAGTACTGATGGGGGTGTTCCTAGATCAACTTCTTGGATAATGAGTTGAAGTCGACAAGAAGCGATCCGTCAAAGGAGGGCCTTAATGAATCCCACATCAATGACACGGAACGGAGCTAATGACTTTAGTGGAGGTGAAAACAAACTGTGACATATGATTCAGGGTGGCGATCATGAATGGATGAAGGATAATGTATGGCAGTGGATGGGACACGGTTGACACTTTCAGAATGACCCCTCTTGAACATATAACGACACTGATGCGATGGATCGGTAGCATTACCCCAAATGTGGATGGTTTGGCGAGGACCATGGTGATGAGACCGGTGAATGAAACAACCCAACCCGATGTGGTACGGAGGAAAAGTGTCATGTTCAAGAGTGACTTGCTACCTTTAAACTTTGATGTTCTCCCAATTTTTCCCCAGTCATTTCTGACCAGTACCTCTTTATTTTTGTCAAGCTTGAGGAGGATAACATATGCTTGTTCTATAACCTGCCCTTCGGGCAAGCCTATCGCTATGATTTAACGAGCCTAGCGATAGGGAAACTCGTTCTCGTCTAAAGACAAGTTTGTCGCTATTTAATCATTTTAACGAGTCTAACGACAAGGAAAACTCGGTCCTTTTCATTTTTAGAGAGTCTGAAAAGGTACAGAAAGTTAACTCCATGATTCCTTTTTCGTCATCTAATCCCTTAAGTCCGAAAAAGTATAAAACAATACAGAAGGGATGAATTTTTCGATTGTTTTAACGAGCCGAACAAAACAAGCGCTCGATCTTTTTGTGCAATAATCCCTCAGGTCCAAAAAGATTAAAATCTAGAGGAGGGATAGCTCTCCGGTCGTTTAACGAGCTGGAAGGCCAAAACTCGGCAAACTTTTCATATTTTACGAGTCAGTGAAAAGAGCTCAAAGAAGACTCGTCTTTTGAGGAACGAGTGATAAACAGGGATAGCAGCAGATTCCAGGTACAGGTTGGAATTTTCCAATCACGGCAGTGTCACAAGGATGGCTAGGTGAAATCACTCTTCGCAGCTGTTTCTCAAAAGAGGTAAACACACAAATGGAAGTGAATGATCGGCCAAATGAAAAGTGGAGGTGACGGTGCACAAACACGACCAAGGCTTTTATGGCTGATGAGGTTACATACACAAGGGTTATTTACCGGGATGGGTTCATTTTTTAATGAGCTTGAATGCGCCAAAACACTGCTCCACCTTATGTTTATTTTTTAACGAGCATGAACTATGTGCTAAAACTGCTCGGATCTTTTGCATGCCCCCAGCATCATAATAACGCATGTCAAAGGAGGGTGCCCCCCAAGCTTCATTGCATTCAACTTGGTGATTGGAATGAAGGTTTACCTTTGAATTTTGAAAAGGGGATTTGTTTCATTTTTTAATGAGGTTGACATAATAAAAGAACTATCCTCATGACTCCTTGTTTCATTTTTTAACGAGGTTGACACGAGATAAGAACCGTCCTCGAATCTTCATTTTTTAACGAGGTTGACCTGAGATAGGAACTATCCTCGGCTCTGACAAAATATCTAGGAATCTTCCGAATCCAACCAGAAGATTGGATTAGATTTCATTTTGTAGGTTTCCACTGTGGCTGCTTCCGCCAGATTACTTGGAGGCGGTAGGGCGAAAGTACCCATTAAGGCAGGGTCTTTTAGGAAACCTACTCCGATATTTTGGAAAAAATGATTCCTTGCATGGATCATTGGAATGCTTCCTGTAACTTGTGAACTGTTGGGGAGAAAAGTTTGTTGGTCGACGATTGTAATTCCTTCTTGGGAGGGAAATGCAATCCTCCTGAAATAGGTCGACACAACCGCGGCCATGGCATAGATCCAGGGCCTTCCTAGTAGGATGTTGTAATCGAGGTTTCCATCAATTACTTCAACATCAATTCCTACTGTTTTGCCCCCCAGTTCAACTTGCAAGTTACTTAAAATCCCGTATGGAGTGTATGATCGTCCATCAAATGCTTTTAACGTCGTTGACGATTTCGACAAGGGTGGTGATCCTAATTCTTTCCAGCAACTCATCGACATAAGACATGTAGATGCCCCCTCATCAATAATTGTTCGATGAACAGTTTTGTTGAGGGCTTTCACTTGAATAAGGAAAGCTAGTTGAGCTGGTAACTGAGGGTCATATCCTTTATGATCAAAGGCCACAAGATTGGAATCCATTGGGCCAATCCCACCTATTGCTGATAATAAAGCTTGCTCTTGGGAGGGGTAATTTTGTGGTACGTCAAGTGTCGACATAGTGGACGGCGATTGGGCCAGGTCCTTTACTATATTATAATTCTGTGCTCCTTTGGCACGAGGATTAAATGTCGATTTGTGTATTGTTCCCTTTGGCGACTTTATTATTGGCTCAGGAACGATGGGTGGCACAACTTCGGTCAAAGTTGTTGTTGAACTACTAGGTCGTTCATTAACCTTGTTGTTCGACAGCTTTGGATTCCCGTAATCTTTACTCCTTGTCAAAGCATTATTCTGTTGCTTCGAGGTAGACAACATAAGCACTTGGGATCCGGAAGCATTTTGATTAGCAACCAGATTTTGACTTGGATTAGGAAACGGATCAGTCAATACTGCTGGGGTTTTTGAACTCTTGAAGAGTTTCTTAACTTCAGCTATATGTGGACAATCTTTCGTCCAATGATCCTCATCGCATATATGACACCCTGTCGGGGGTCTCCCTTTCCTTTTCTTTATCTTCTTGCCCCCTGGTTGCTTCAATTGTTTGCCCTTGTCGGTCGACATGGCATTTACTTCTGAGGCAAGAAGTCGCTCATTTGCATTTTGACTAGAAATTTTGCGTTTGCCAGTCATGCCATTACTGGTGTGAGAGTTAGTATTCGATCCAGGAGGGGGAGGAATTGAAAATTCAGGTCTAGGGGCGTTAGGTATTTTGTCGTAGAGCGTGCCCGACTGAGTATATACTAAGTCTAAATATTGAGCACGAGCAATGACTTGCTCCTCTGTTACGACTCCTCCCTTGGCCACATCTTCCGTTATAGCTGGAAGTAGCGACTTTATAAACCATTCAGCTAACAGCTGATCGGGAACGTAAGTTTTCACCATCCTACGACGACGTCGCCACTCATGTATATGATCAGATATGTGAGTGGCCGTTGTCTGTTTGAAGTTGGTGAGAAGTTCTGTTCCTGTTTCATACCTTATCGGTAATTGAAAATGGGTTAAGAAAGTCGTGGCTAAGGAGCTGAAATTGTCGAAAGAGGCTCTTGGCAATTCAATGTACCATTTAGCCGCTGGACCTGTCAATGTCCTCTGGAAGAGGCGAAGTCTTATCGAATCATCATTCAGGGTGTTTGATGAACACCATAGATGGAATGTCATCACATGATTCGACGGATCTTCACCCGGATTTCCATTAAATTTAGGAATATCTGACGGAAGTTTATGTGGAATCGCTGGCCACCAAGGGGCATAAGCAATTGGATCATTCGTCAGCCGGTTTAGATCTGGTAGTTCTAGAGTTGCTACAAAGGGCAACTGTTGGTTCAGGTTAGGCAAAGCATATCCAGGATAAGATGGTATCGCCTGAGCAATGGGTCTTTGCAGACCAGCATTATGCTGACAACTTAGACAAGGTTGATGGGCGTAACCATTATAGTATGGTTGCCCATTACTTACAAAGACTTGTTGCTCAGGTCCTTGATATGATTGCTGGAAAGGCAGTTGTTGAGATTGAAGCAGCTCTGGTTGTTGGACCATTTGCTATTGACCAATACTGGATGATTGACCAGGATGAGGAGTCACAGTACTTGTTTGGGCCTGAGTCGCTCCAGATAAGGAGGCACTACCCTGAGATTGTGATTGAGTCGCTGAGCCAAGAGGTTGTTGTATTACAACAGGTAACGTTTGTACTTGCGACACATTCGCCATAGCAGGTGTGGTGGTAATATTCGACACAGGGTGGACTGGTTGCATAGAATATACAACTCCTGGTTGTTGAGGTAGTATTGGTACCCAACTATTGGATGTAATTCCAGTTTGACCTGAACTTTGTTGCAAACTCACGGATGGGCATCCTCCCGGAGGAGGTAATGAAAAGGCATACTGCCCCCCATATGGTATCAATCCGGAACTCAAGGGGATCGATTGCCCAGGTTGACCTCCAAATGGATCAATTTGGCGAGTTTCAACATAAGAAATACCAGATGATAATCCGGACGAAGAAATAGGAACTAACCATGTCATTGTCCCTGATGGGACTCCGGCTTGTTGTTGACAATTTGCCGGGACAGATGGTATACCAGCGAACATCGTTGGAGTAGCAGCAGGAGGTTCTGCTGTAGCTGTGTCGGACGACACAGTCCTAGATGTCGACGGTTGTTCAGACATATCTAGTCTATCCAAAAGATTTCTTAGCGATTCTACAGGAACTTCCACTTGTGGTGGACTAACTTCGAAGATCAACGAGGGAAGGGTGATGATTATTCCGCTTAAAATAAATTTTATAACGACGCTTTAGACACAACTTGCTTTTTCATGTTTTAAGAGTCGAGAAAAAGCTAAAGATGACTCTAGTCGCCTTCGATGTATTAACGAGCCCGAAGTGACAAATGCTCGGTTGGACTTTTTCAGTTATAGAGTTTGAAAAAGGCCAAAAGAAACTGCTCTGGAGATCTAGGCAGAGGGTGTGCCAAACCTTTCGCGAAACCACAGAATACGTTTTACGGTACGAGTGGTCGATCTTCGTGAATGCTGTGTTCACTGCATCGCGATCAGTAGGGCGGTCGACACGGCTTCCTAAGGATAAAGGATGATTGCCTATAGGGGTCTCCCAATATACGCGACGGTACGCGGGAGCACAAGTCCGTATTAGTGCCACCGACTCTCAGGAGGAATCACCCACCTTCGTAGAGATCGACAGTCACTATGTTTAACGACGCCGGAACACGTCTCTACCTAGACCTCTGGATGTTTGCGTTATGTTACAAAGCGTTGTTATGTAAATTGGGTTTATTTTAATGTTGATCTTGCTTAACAGTTTGTCTTTCAGGATCACCACGAGATGTATTGGTACAAATTCCTAAATGCAGCTAAAATGATAAGCAAGCTTTTATAATCTTTTTAGCTTTGAAAATCCTAACTACTGAGGGGAGAGAAAAACATTATCTTTCCACACAGAGCACAAAGCACAAACTAATGCACTTTCTCCTAGATCAATCACGCAAACTTACCAAAAATGCAAATGCAAGATGCATGTATTTCTTTTCTTTTCCCTTAATGTTGATGTAGACAAAAGGAAACTGTTGTATAATTTTTGAATTCAATTTGAAGCGTAAACAAACAAGTTTCGTCTAAAATGAAAAGACACCTTACAGGTACTTGTTTTGACACTAAAAATATATGAATTCAAACCATAAGATGAAAAACAAACAAACTCAAACAACCATGAACAGTAATAAAACTAACTCTTAAGATCACACAAACACTTTTACAGTTCAGGATCTAAGAGGTCACAGCTATACTGGTTCGCTTTTCACAATGGGAAACTGTAACTGAAAACAAGAAATACTGAAAGAACATTCACAGTTTCATCACACAACTGAGGCGGAATAATGTCAAGGAAAGTGGTTTACAGCAAGTACAATGACCAGCAAGCAATCAGCAAAAATCAGTGAAAACAGGGCTCAGACACTAAGGGAAACCTCAGCAAGACACTGGCTAACTGGACCAGCGCAGGCTCTGGTCTGTCAGTTTGATTCTCAGCGCAGTTCCCGAAGGGAGTACCTGCGATGGAATGCAGACTGCCTGTGGACAGCCTGCACTGAGACACGAGAGTTGCGTCTACAAAGTTTTCCGGGTCATAAAAAGCTCAAAAATGCACTGTTTTTGCTGAAATAAAAAGCTATAGGTCAAGTACAGGCTAAGGGATGATCAAGAGGATGAAGATCTATCACAAAGAGTAAAGAGTATTTTGTAGATAAGCTCTTCAAATCTTGAATTTGCTCAACAAATGAGCAAGAGTAGCAGTCCCTCTACTTCGCTTTTGATATAGTCAAAAGCTTTTCGATTTGGTACTCTTTTCTTCAAGAAATGAATAGTAAAATACTACAAACACCAACAAGATACTAGGCTTCCCCAGCGGAGTCGCCAGTTTGTTGTGGGGAAAAGTATCCGATGCGGATGACCCTATCCCTACTCTAAAGGTGACAGTCTTTAGCAACAACTGAAAGTAAAGCTTTGATGATTTCCTTCATGAAAGTACAGAGAGAAGGAAAAGAAGGTCAACCAACCTGGTGTCCTTCGCTTAGTCGATCCTTGTCCTCTCTCTTTGTCTCTTGTTCCCAGCTCCTTGCTCTCTTTGCCGGTCCAGCTACACACAGATCCTGCACAAAACAAGAGAGGAAACTACAAGATACATGTACTCATAACTGAAGCATGGATTAGGGTGAATCAAATATACATGTAAATACAATACATCAATGCAATACAAGTATATAGGAGAACATGCAAAACTTTATTGATAGAAGTAACAGGGTTCTGAGAAGGTTACAACCAATGATGGCTCCAATCCAGCAGCACCTCCCCAGCAGCAAGAACTCTCCTCTTCACCTCTAGTAAAACAATCACCCAATAGCTCTAACTGTAATCCAACAGCACCTCCTTGCTTAACACAAAATTCCAGCCTCCTTAGACCTCATAGAAGAGCTCTATATATAGGAGAGAAGAAGAGAGGATGAGTCAGCTTGAGGCTGGCATAGAGCTGACTAGTGTCCTCTCCCTCTTCAGTTAATCTTCAGTTCTTGAGTCCACTTGGAGATCCTTGCTTACACATGGTGATCAAGTACCTCTTACTCATCACAGGGCGAATCTCATGAACCAAGTGTCAGTTTGGAAGCTTCCTGGGCAGTTGACACCTTGCAGGATGACTGTGCCACTTGGCCAATCTCGCCCAGCGCAGGTAGCCTTCATTAATCTTGACTTCCAGCGCAGGTACAAGGAGGAACAGTTGCATTCCAGCGCAGAAGCTCAGTGGAGCAGCTGACATGATCCAAAATTAGCCTGTTTTGAAGTGTTTTCAGGTGGAGAACTGATTGGAAGTGCTGTTGTTTGATGACCTTGTTCTTTTAGGGGTAAGAACAACATGTTTAGGGACTGAGGATCCTTGTAATTATCGACATTTCATGCTCCATGATGCGAGGCACAAAAATGTCTATAACACAAGGTTGTTACAACATATGCTCAGAATACTTTCCACGTGCTCCCAGAATAAATTTGCATCAGGTTCCTTTTCCTATTCTAACTTCCTCTTCCTGCTCCAACTTTTCTCTTCCTAAACTATTTAGCATCCAGATGATCCTGAAGAAGGATCTAATTATGACATTTTCATCGGGAAGTTAGAAGTATTCAAACACTCAAATATTCATGCAGGTAGGATACGCAATAATCTAAATGATAAATGTAAGCAAGAGCAATGTCATAAAGAAATATCATAAGTTTAGGAGGTACCTATGTTTAACATGAGTTGGTAAGATCCCTTTTGAACCAGCCTTCAAGAGTCATTATTGTCTATCATCCATATATCAATGTTGCCTTCAATATTTTTAATGGTCTTTGTCAGTAGCCAAGACCAATTAAGACTAGCCCATCTAAGGTTACATTGAATCTGTCACAAGTGATGAAACAACTTCTCATTGATCATGCTAGGGTTTCAAGATTGCACAACTCAAGCCTTTATCATATCTAGGCCCTTCACACTCCAAGGTTTCTTCCAAATCCTAACCTCATGCTATCCACTAAACACTAATAACTAGGTTGCCCAAGGTTTCCTTCAAATCCTAGCACTCTTTTAGGTCTCTACCATCTTCAATTTATTCCATCAACGATGTCTTCACAGGGGTGATCTCAATGAATTTTATGCGTCCCAACTCTGATACCATGTTAATTTTCCTTAGGGCTATATTGTTCAGTGTTGTTGATAATTGCATTTTTATAATTTTCATTATTTACATATGCATTCACCCCATAACATCATCACATCGTTAGCAATTATGTAGAAAGAAAAATATCATCAATAATGCAATGGAACTATAAAAGGAACATTAGATGGAAAACATGCACAAATAGAGACACTAGGATTTGGTCGGAGACTAGGGGAAAACCCCACAAGGGGGAATCCCGAAATTTAATTCTTCTTCTTCTATTCAATATTCATCAATTGTTCAATTGAGATACGAAGTACATCCATAGTGAGATATATAAACCTGAATGTAAAATAATTATATCATCGAGCCATGCGGGCCATACCAATCGGGCACTACAGGCCATACCAACCAGGCATTGCAGGCCATACCAATCGGGCACCACGGTCCATAACAATCAAGCACAACAGGCCATACCAATCGAGCACTGAAAGTAATACCAATTGAGCACTGAGTGGGCCACACAAACTAGGCCACCCTAGGCCATGCGAACTAGGCCACCCTGGGCCATACGAACCAGACCACCCTAGGTTGTGTGATTTGTGCCACCCTAGGCCATGCGAATTGGGCCACCCTAGACCATGCGAACTGGGCCACCCTGGGCCATGCAAACTAGGTCACCTTAGGCCATGCAAAATAGGCCACCCTCGGCCATATGAACCATGTAATGATCAGGGCATATGAGTGAGCTATATGGGCCATATGAACCATGTAATGAGTGGGCCATCTAAGGACATTATTTGGGCCATACGAACCATGTAATGAGTGGGTCATCTAAGAAGGCTATCTGGGGCATACGAACCATGTATTGAGCAGGCCATCTTAGTGGGCTGTCCGGGCCATACGAATGATGTAATGAGCGGGCTATTTGGGCCATACACACCATGTAATGAGTAGGCCATCTGAGCGGGATATTTGGGCCATATGAACAATGTAGAACCAACCATCAAACCACACCACCATACCATGTAAGCCATACGACCATGCCATGTGAGCCTCAACATAGAGATGATTTGAAATTAGAGTATGTATTTTCTTCCTCTATTCCAAAATCAAATAAAAACAAAAATAGGACCATGTTGACACTTTGCAAGATAAAATCGGTCTTGAAACAAACAAGTTTTTCCAATGTCTCTTCATGTCATGAATTAGTCTTCACATGCAACTTAATATGAGAAACATAACATCACATAACTCATGCAGTCATAATGAAGAGATAACAAAAGATTTGTTGACGGAGTTCACCCTTCTTGGGCTACATACAAAGATGTTATACTCCTACTAAAATGAGCTAAAATGAGCATGTGAGCACTTCAATTCCACATTGAAGCAAATAACAAAACTTCCCTCAACATAACATAATGAGAAAAGTGAACATGAACTAAACTCTGCAAGTTACAACTGTTGTAGTAGACTTATGAAAGTGAGAATACCCCTACAAGGCCTTCTCCATGCCCAAATACCTTCTAGATCCGCTTCCAAATCCTGATTTATCCATACACCTTTGGTATCAAACTTGCAAAAAGAATACTTAAACGTGCTCAAATAAGAAATTATATGTCATCAATGGATTAAGAACATCCAAAAACCCATACACACACTCTTTTTGAGCTCAATTTGGCCAAGAACTCCAAAAGATATGGCTCTCCAAAGCTCCATATGAGTTTTACAATTAATCATCCTACAAATCAGACCATTTGTCTAACGGTCCTACAATTCTGCCTTGAATTACGATAACCAAGCGATAAATTTTCTCTCCGTCGGTGCATTTTGTAGGTTCATTAATTTTCCCAATGACCCCTTAACTTTGGAAATCATGGTCATATGGGCCACATGGGGCCAAGGGATGGGCCTTAACACCCACCCCCGCTGGTTTAGCCCCTAAACATGGGGTCGTGGTAATGTGGGTGCCATGTGTCCAAGGACTGGGCTTAACTTCTCACCCTTCCTATCAGAACCCAAAAACATTAGCACGTGGTCATATTCATGGTCCATAGGACCTAGGGTTCGCCCCCTAGTCAAAGCATCCTCCTACCTTAGCACCAAACTACCAGAGCCTATGGTCATGTTGGTTGGCATATGATCCTGGTGTTGGCCCCCTCAACTTAGTGCCTCTGCCTTGGTGCTTAGTTCTAGAATTGATGTTCTTGTGGGTGCACATGGGACCATGCTTAGGGCCTATCTGTAGCACCTCCTTCATAGCTCTTAAAGCTCCATCAGTGGTCTTATGGATGGAGTGGTGACCGGGGGCTAGGCTAAGGTCTCGAGCCCCTCCACCTAGGGCCTTCTCCTTTGGCTTGTGGTCTGGTGCAATGCTTATGACCCTGGGTTGGGGCTAAGCCTAGAGCACTTGGCACCTCTGCCTATGGTCTCGTGGGTTCGTGTGGTCGGAGGCTAGGGGCTTAGCCTCGACCCCTTCCTCCAAAAGGTGTTATAATAAACCTTATATATAGGTTCTTACCATATGATAATAAACACCATGAAATATCCCAATGTTAGAGTGTTGGAATGATGAGTACAAGGTCAAGATTTTGAATTCCCGGAGGTCTATTCGGACCATACCAAACTTTTTGCCTCTGTTGGGGAGCCACGTGGCATCCCATGACTGGGCCATGTGGCGCCACTTCATTGGTCCACATCAACCTATACAAACCAATCAAATGCACCTGAAACCAACGAACCGGAGGATGTCAAGTGTTAGCCTATCATTGGGTCGTACCCTACACATTCACCCTACTAACCCAGTAGTATAGTTAACCTAGTCAACTGCCCAGTCAACAGACCTGCTCAAGTTTTACCTTTTTGGGAAAATGATCGAAACGTGATATATGGAGCATATGTTGTCATATTGTGGTGAAATGAATGTCGTTGGATTCAGAACGACGAACACTTCAACTTGACGTTGGTTTCAAGACTTTTTGGGCACTTTCATTTTTCAGTTAAAAATTGATCACCTGATCATACCTCCCCACTAGGAACTTTTGGAATCCAAAATTTTACTTCCCTAGTGAATGTAAAGGGGCTGGAACTAAAAATCACCCAAAAACTTAATCCAAAATGCATACTTTTCAATTGGTGCCCTTTAAGCCCCAATCAAGGCACTTCACCTATCTTCTTCGTGAAGACCTACTGTCTTGTTAAAAATTGAGTCAACATTCTTATTGTTGATGCAAGGAAAAAATATTGATGAGTGGAATCTGAACATTCTCTTTAATATAATCTTTACACAACTAAAAAACACTTCATATTGAATTTAAAATGTTGAATACAAACTTGATTCCATCTTGGAATTCATAAACAACATAAACTTGGTTTAACATCTTCAAGTTGAGCTTGTATATCAAAAGTACAATGCTGCAAAACTTTCCATGATATAATTGGCCTTGCCTAAAAAACATAGTCATCTTGTACAATCTTTAAAACTAAGATTATATTCACATAAGTTTCATATGGAATACTTGTATTAGTGAATACATGACAAACATGTAGACAACTTTGAACGACGATCTTGTACATTCACAGAAGTCCTTGAACGTGTGGACTATAAATAAGCCAATACATACATCAATTATAAACATCTAGTTGTTGAACATAGTGACAATGTTTTTTCACATCACAAAAATACCTAAATAGGTAAACAACAACAAGTAATTACAAAATTTACAAAGCAACTTTACAATAAGTCTACCCAAGCTTTGCCTCTCCTAGGCTTATGGGTTCTCTTCTTGCATCATATTTTCCTTGAAGGTTGCTTTGGATTATTGCAAGTCCTCTTTGCCACCTCTTTCTGCCCTTGCATTATGTTGCACAATCTCTTTATCCTTCTTTGAATGAAGCTCTGGATGTAACTTCCAACATAATGTAGTGGCATGCCCATGCATCTTCCAATGAGTACAGAAGAAATTTCTCTTGTTTGCTGACATAGAATTTCTCTCATGCGAAGGAGAGTCATTATGCTTGATGCCTATAATTTGATTCATTATTTTAACCATTATCATATGTTTCTCATATACATCCATGCAAGGGTCAAATGCATCACAAAAAGTACAAGGGTACTCATTCCACAAGTATTCCAAACTACCATGCATTGGAAAACACCCATGAGAGTTATACCTGTCTCTAGGGCTGCAACTTTGACAGAGTGGAGTGGATGATTCCATGCAAGGTCCATTCAAGCATTCATCTTGCTTGGGAGATGAATGAACATTGTCACAAGGTGGTGACATCTCATCCTTAGATGGCCGATGTGCCTCAGGTCGTTTAGAGCATTCTCCAAACTCCCTTCGACCATATCCCAATCCCTGATACTTCGGTCTCTCCTCCACCATAATTGGATTGGTAATACCTTGGCAATTTTTATCGAGGCCTCCACCTTCATAACCCATCCTGGAAATCAACTTCATACCTCTGCCTTTGGTATGTTGCTCAAATGCTGCAAAAGAAGTGCTATGCACATAAACGGAACGAATGGTACTTGAAATGCTAATTACCTCCTTAAACTTATCATTCATGTTTTTGGCTTCTGATGACGACGACAATGATATTTCATATGAATATAGCCACCCACTCTTACCCACTAGCATATGGTGTGTTTCTTGAAGATGTTTTCAAAATGCACATGCATCATCTTCGAAATATGGTCCAAAACCACTATTTGAACCATGACCACATACTGGCTTCATTGTAGAGGTTTATCTGGATGGTACAAGAGTAGAACTTTCAGCAACTTGTTCTTCAAACACATGCTGAAACTGAAGTCACACGCGTCTCTTCTCCTCTTCAACCATCTTTAGCATCGTTCTCAACTCTATGTTCTCCATACGAAGAGCCAAATTCTACTCCTCTAGCTCTTTTGAGAGTCTTTTGTCTGCCCATTCTTGCAACTTTGTCAACTGGTGCTCTGATACCAAAATGATCTAAAGTTGGAGTAGGTGTCTTCTTCCTCTTTTCTAAAATCAAATAAAAACAAAAATAGGATTGTGTTGACGCTTTGCAAGATAAAATGGGTCTTGAAACAAACAGGTTTTTTCAATGTCTCTTCAAGTCATGAATTAGTCTTCACATGCAACTTAACATAAGAAACATAACAACACATAACTCTTGCAGGCATAATGAAGAGATAACAGATTATTTGTTGATGGAGTTCACCCTTTCTGGGCTACATCTATGGGCCTGGTAACATAGCTAGACCACTCATATATTCAATAGAAAAATGGAGTACATAAATAGTTAGCTGATGGTAAACATGTGGCTATTACCCCTACAAGGTAATTTTCTCATGAAAATAACTCTCACAAACAACAACAACACAAAGAATCTCCTACAAAGATGTCATACTGCAACTGAAATGAGCTAAAATGAGCATGTGGGCACTTCAATTCCACATTGAAGCACATAACAAAACTTCCCCCGACATAACATAATGAGAAAAGTGAACCTAAGATAAACACTGCAAGTTACAACTGTTGTAGTAGACTTTTGAAGGTGAGAATACCCCTACAAGGCCTTCTCCATGCCCAAACACCTTACAGAAATCGCATTTGAGTTACATGATTAATTGTTTGATAGTTGACAAGTTGAGTAAAGTGAAAAGCCAAGGTGTAGGTGCGTGACCTTATTTAAGATATCCATGAGCTTTGTTGACGAAGACCATCTTCAAAGAGGCACTCCATGGAAATGGGAGTTATTAGTAAAAGGGCCATGAACAAGGTGACAACGAAAGATAAAAGCACGAGAGCAAAGGTGAAAACAGTACATCAGAGGGAAAAGATAGAAGTGAGGAAAAAGCCTTTTTTTTGGTGTGTATATTTGTGAGGAAGGAAATGGAAATCTAACCCGAATGGCAAAATTTTGCGACAATATTGAGTTATGTTATTTATTGTGCACGATTACGATTACCATTATTATTGGGTGAAGGTTCCAAACCTTCATATGAGAGAGAGGCACTGGTTGGACAGAAGCGCGCGCATTTGGGTTAGAGATGGTGGGATTTTTACAACGGTTAGTTCCACACGATTTTCAAAATTTGCGACACATGAATAGGAATAATTAAGTTTGTAAGATGTGTGGCCAAAACACACTTGTGAATCTGAGAAGTAGTGGTGGCATCAATATGAATTGCAAAATTCGTATGGTCGTGTTGTTTCTGGTGATAGGAATTGGAATTGTTGGGATAATTTATGCTTGGCATTTCATGTGGTTCCATGGTCTAGTGGTGAGGACATTGGACTCTGAATCCAGTAACCCGAGTTCAAATCTCGGTGGAACCTCGTTGCTCTGTTTCACAACCAATGGTTGTGTTTTTCTTTTTCTTTTTTTTAATGCGGTGCGAAATAAGATTTGAGCACTTTGTGTTTGTTTTTCTTTTAATGCGGTGCGGTGCGGTGCGGTGGGATGATGAAATAAAATAAGTCCATACTTCTCCTTTTTGGTAGATTGAGGCAACCTATTATTAGAGTAGAGTGAGTGATGGATGTGGCTCTGGGTTTCACAGAAACGTCCATGCACAAAGCGATCACAGCTCCGTTGTAGTCTAGCTGGTTAGGATACTCGGCTCTCACCCGAGAGACCCGGGTTCGAGTCCCGGCAACGGAATTTTAATTTTATTTTACATTGCGGGTTTTAAAAATGTTAATGTTTTTGTTTTTGTATGAGGGAGGACAGAGCTGGAATGGGATTGTTCTTTTTTCATCGCGGCAACGGGGTTTCAAAACTGTTTTTGTATGTATGAGGGAGGACACAGCTGGAATCGGATTTTACTTTTTCCATTGTAACATCGCGGAGCGGAGATCTTCTGGGATTTAAATGTATGTATGTATTTGTATTGGAATCCAATCTAATACAAATCTAAAAATAGGTCAAGGACCTGACGATGCGTCTGCCGGGAGTCGAACCCGGGTCTATTGCTTGGAAGGCAATTATCCTAACCGTTGGACTACAAACGCTTTGCGGCAAACACCTGCGCCTGCTCACCTTCCGCACAAGGAAGGAAGGAAGCTCTAACCGTAACCGTTGGACCGCAAACGCTCTCGCTGTAACAATTATGGTAACCGTCTTGCAAACCACAAAATGTAAATGTGAGAGCGCATAGTTGATGATAATACTAAATTCCCACTGAGATTCAAACCCCAAATCTCACGCAAACCAATGAATGAATATTATTCGACACAAACATCATCGGCTTCTTGTTATTGGTAACACGTACATACAGAAAGACGGAAGGGAAGGCGTGGAACGTCGCAATATATTCCCACATGCGTAACGCGAAATACATTTAGACATTGGATAATGAAGTAGAGTGCAGTCTCTAGTGTCTCTTCGGAGACATCCGATAAAATTGGAACGATACAGAGAAGATTAGCATGGCCCCTGCGCAAGGATGACACGCACAAATCGAGAAATGGTCCAAATTTTTTTATTGATTAATTAATCACAGCTTCTTTTTATTTTTATTATCCTCGTTTATTTATTAATTTAATTAATCACAGCTTCTTTTTATTTTTATTATCCTCGTTTATTTATTAATTAATCACAGCTTCTTTTTCTTTTTATTTTTATTTTTATTATCCTCGTTTATTTATTAATTAATCACAGCACTTTTTTATTATCCTCTTCTATTTATTAATTAATCACAGCTTTTTTTATTATCCTCTTCTATTTATTAATTAATCACAGCCTTTTTTATTATCGTCTTTTATTTATTAATTAATCACTCCTAGTACCCTTGCTAGAATAGGGGTTTTCTTGCTAGTACCCTCGATAATAATGATTTTTTGATACTCAAAGTGCACCTAGGATGCATGTATGAGCCTCCAACTCATGGTTATGGTCAAAGTTGGCAACAATTTCCAAGAAATGATCTTTGAAGGTGATTTATGTGCGAATGAAGGTGAATCTTAAAGGATATAGAACATGGGTTTCTTGGTAGGATGCCCCAAATTGAGTAAGGTGAGGGCCATTTGACAAAATAAGGCATGATTTGAGATTAATGGTTGGTTATTTAATTAAGGTTTTCCTAGATTTCATGTTGTGCCCATATTTAAAAAAAACAGGCAAATACAAATTATGCTCATATTCGCAGAATAGGCAAAATAAAATTGGCTTATGGTTAGAAATTAGGTTGTAATTTATTCTCAAAGATACCTAATTGATTCATATTCTTTCAGATTGAGTAAATGGTATTTTGTAATTTCTTCCCAATTCCAAGATTGGGGAAATGAATTCAACATGCTCTTTTAGTCCAAAGAATTGAGCTCTATTATTCTGTAATTAGAGGTATGATATTTAATATATGAGGTTGGTTGATTTCCAAAGACATTTCTCATTGGTTGTGACTTGATCTAATTTTCCTCCAAGCACGTTTCACAGGTCGGGAAGGAAACCTCGACCCAAGTAACATCCCATTGTTTTGTATTTTTTTACTTAAATTAGTTTCCAATTTTGATTTGGGTTTTATATTGTAGCATTTAGATCATCTTATTGTAGCACTTGATTTTATCTTTGTAGCTATACAGTTAGGTAAATTGTAGCATTTTATTTTTCCTTTCTTTTTCATATATTTACCCATTTATTTATAGTCTTCATGTTGGTTTGATATGTTGTCTCTTGCATTTTCTTTTGTGCTACTATAATTTAATGCAATTCAGAGTTATTATAGTCATATTTTGATAAATGAATAATCACTTTCTACATGTACAAGAAAAATCAAGGTGAAAAATTGTACTTCAAATCCCTTTGGGAGGTTAGCTGTAAAGAAATGCAGTAGTCTTTAACGCGACTTTTTGAAAGCCTTTCCGGCGATTTTTTCCGGTGAAAATCCGGCAGTAATTTATTGGAATCCAAGTTTGATAGCTAATTTCTGCACAATGAAACCGTCCCAGGGGTTTTTCAGGGTGCTGAATCCGAATATGCAGTTAAAAAACCATTTTAACTGCAACAAATCATGATTTCATCTCAATTTCTTCCGCCGGATTCCGTCACCGGAATCTCAAAAAGTCGCATTATAGACAACTCCTAAAGAAATTAGCAATCAATTTTATTACGGCCTTTATACTTTTCCTAAACGATACCTTATTTCACATTTCAGTGATATGTTTCAGTTGATTGTGAACAATATCTATAATTATCTAATGCTCAAATCTAACCTCGTTTTTATAGCAAGAACACTTAAGCTGTTAAGTCAAAGACTACTTCCTATGCCTCATAAGGAGGTCTAGAACAAAGAACTAGTCACTGACTTTTGAATCTAGTTTGTTCATCAAAGATTTAATTTCCTTTGGACACAAATGGTTTATAAATTCACTAAATGGCATAGAACACAAGATCATACTATAGTCATATTCGTGCATATATAAGCAATCTAGACATGATATTTAGAGCAATTGAATTCTGGTCACACTTACTATCAGTTATGTGAAGAAAATGAGATCGTCTTAGGTTTCCTTCATGAATCAGTTTCTTCATATTTGATTATATTACAGAATGATTCCTTTTCTTTACAACTAGAATGATTCATGAGCTTTGATCCCACACATACTGTGCATGCATCTTGCAAGCTTACAAGCCCCGGGTTGGCATTTAAATGTAATGGAATTTATCTCATATAAATCACCTAACAATGATGATGATAACAATGATAAAAATCAATGACTAATAACGAAAGTGAAGAATGTGATCACAATGATGAAAAATACTCATTGTTGTTGTTTTTCTCATGGTTATTGATCATTTTTTTCATTGTTATCAACATTATTGATTTTATTGTGAGTGCTCTAAATTGATGCTATCATCATTATTAATCAACCCCCTTTTGACCCTATAAACTCTGCTCTTATTGAAATATTATAATCTTTTCCATGCCATTAATGGGAAAAATTGCACCTAAAGCGATACAAGGTAACTTGTTAACTATTTATTATTATTTCCAATGTTTTAATGATTTAAAGGGATTAATTAATATTATTTAGCACTAATGGCGATTTTAATCCAAGCCTTGTAACCCACACAACATTCAATAATCCCCATCCATGGTTGATATGGTTGTGGACCTCCAAAGTAAGAAACAAAACATGGGTTTTCTTTCTGGCACCTTTAGGAAGCTCTTGTGTTCATTGGATCAACTCCAAGATTATTGAAGGAAAAATTAGTCACTAGTAAACATCACAGTCAACAAACCTCAATATGGACCATTTAAATAAGGTAATTGGTCCTATGCAATAGTTCACACAAATTCACATGCCTCCAATGATTTGCAGTTTGTGTAATTTGGGTTAAATTCTAAAATTGCATGGGAATCCACTAAGTTTACCCGACATGATTTATTTTTATATGTATTCATAATTGCTATGCCAAACACAGGGTATTCATGGAATACACCTGCTTGTTACATTCGCCATGTAAAAACTATATAACTCGACCCTTGCATATTGTAAAGATCCATCAGTCAAATGAGTAACTATAGTATAATGTTCTAAATATATATTTCGATTGATCTAATCGCTAGGAACTTTTGTATTTTCTTATGTATTTTTTAGATAGATTAATAAAACTCCATTGTTGGTTTTTTTTCGAGAGGTGATTTTGGTTAAATCCTGCGTGTGATTTAGTTCCCTCTCAAGAAATGTGATGTTGGTTGAGAAGGGCCCAATAATTCAACCATGTTGCCCCTGTTTCATTAACTTTGTAGTGTAGCTTGGATTGTATCTCATTTATAGATCAAGTGAGTAACTCTTTCAATTTATACTTAAGTCACATATCAATCCTTTGCTCTTTATCTAAATTGCATACTAATACTTTATAATTAGATTTTATTTGATTCCCTTTCCTTTCATTTATCATCGGAAATATAATTAGATATTCTTCATTTCATAACCCAAATTTTGTTCTAATCTATTAACTCATAATTAGATTTGTGATTCAATTTTTTAGACGCATTGATGCTCTATTTTGGTTAATGCTTCTAATTTATTTTCATTTGCAAAAGCAAGATTGACCATTGAATGACAAGGATAACATGTTGCAACTATTCATGGTTACATGAACACCTTGTTCAATAATCGTGAAATATCATAACTTGTCAAGAAGGATGTTTGTGTTGACACCACAATGATCACGATATGTCTTAGAATTCCTTCCTTTCCTTGCAATTACATTGATTTTTGATAGAAGTGATATTTCTTAGAAATTATGAGGCATGCCCTCTATAATGAGTATTTGGCGTTCAACTAGAATAAAAATGCCACTGCAAGGTATTAGGAATCATGGATGGGTCTAGGGTCCTTGACTATAACCAGGGAATGGAGGGTTAACGAGAACCCCTCGCACTAAGCCTTACTTCTTTGGCTTAGGCATCATGGACGACAATTCCTCAAATCATCACATATGACCTTTGTAGGGCATCAATCACCTCTAAATGGTATAGGTTAGTTATGAATAAATAATGGGTCTTGAGGAATATACCAGGTTAAGGGATGAAAACAAGGGTGTTAAAACCTAAATGAACCTTATTAAGCTCAAGTCGTATGAATAACAAATATAACCCATGAATTTAATCAAGCTATAGCAACATATGCATCCTCATACTATTATTAATGCATCAGATCCCATTAGAAATCCGTAGTTAACTTAAAGTTCCCCACATTAAAAAATTGTTGTTGCACATGTGCTCCTGTGAGCTCCCCTGGCGCGCCCAAAGGCCTCAACTACCTTGCATTCAGATCAACCCACAACGGCCTTTTGATGTGTCCATGGAGTGACCGAAGCCACTGGAGGATGGAGATATTCCTCTAGGAAGTCAGACTGAGCAAAAAGAAAATGTAGATGCCTTTGCATTCTTGATCTCAACCATTGGCCCTCCAAAAACCAGACTGTCGACATCCAAGTTTGTGAAGAAACTCGAAGATATCCCAGAGATCTCTCTCCCTTTGTCTCTACCTCTTCAGACGGCGTTGTCTCTAGAAGAAAGGGGATTGGTTGGCCAGTTTACAGGACTATGGCCATCCCCTCGTTTGGTTCAAAAATGGGTTGAAAGGAACTAGACCTCTTCATTAAGCAAAAAAATCTCCATAAGATTTTGTTGAAGAGGGTATTACACCTTTCAGTTTGAAACAAAGGAAGATCGAGACTTAATCTTTAGAAATGACCCATACCTCATGGACATGGTGGGGTTGTATCTAAAAAGATGGACTCCTGACTTCGACCCTGAAATGGATGCTCCCAGCGCTGTGCTCGTATGGGTAAGACTTCCTCACCTTCCTCTTCATTGCTTGGGAGATGAATTTGTCAAGGCCATCGCGAATGTTGTGGGGAAGTATATTGACATATGTGAACCAAAAGAGAACATGCATGCATGTGCGAGGATTTGTGTCAAAGTGGACCTAGGAAAAGGCCTTCCGGAGGTAGTAAAGATCAAAGTAGATCAATGGATGCACATACAATAGCTGGACTATGAGCAGATACCGTTAAAATGAAAGGCATGTCATGAATACGGTCATTTTGCAAATAGATGTCCAAAAAAACAAGAAAGTGAAAACCTAGAAGAGTCTGAAGCAAAATGGGAACAAGTTAAAAATAAAAAATTGGAAAACAAACAATCCCTCTCTTCATCAAGCCATCCACAGGTTCCCCTTGATCCTTCTCCATCATCCCCCATCACAGCCAAACCCCCCATAATCCCTTCATCCTTCATTAATCCAACCCATTTGGACCCCTTGATGATCCTAATATACCTCCTTCATTCCCCACCTCCCCCCTCATCTCTCCCCATCCCATACCCTCACCCCCTTAATCCATATTACCCATCGTAGCTCCCTTCCCTCATCAGTGGATAGAATTCTGACAAGGAACCAATCTAAGGAATCTCTCCAGATCTTAGATCACCAAAAGAAAGTAGGAATAAAATATAACAAAGATCTTAGAGATGAAGCAGCAGAAAAAGAGATGGCTTTAGGAACACAACAGCCCATGGATTCCTTTTTTGGGAAAAGCTCTGGGAACAATGAGAAAAACCAAAATCATCAAAGAGGGAAAGGTCCCTCAACTCACCAACCAAATAAATAATGATTGTGGTCTCTTGGAATTGTCGTGGTTTTGGGACACCTTTTAAAGCAAATGCAACAAAAGATATTTTAGTAAAGGAAAACCCAGATATCCTTATGCTCCAGGAGACCAAAACTAGTTGCCAGGACTCAGAAAAAATGATAAAAAAAAATATAAAAATTATGAAGGAACAACTCAACAAGCCATAGGGGCCTCAGGGGGAATTTGTAAACTATGGATGAAAGGAAAGTGGGAGTTGCTACAACAACAAAAAAGGAAAAACATTGGATTAGAACGGATCTTAAAGAGACAACCACCAATGAGCAATTTTGCATCGTTAACATATATGCTCCTAATCAATTCAGGGAAAAAGAGCAATGCTGGTATACAGTTCAAGAGACCTTAAATGAAACTCATAACAGAAAAACAATTTGATATTTGAATGACGCATCCATTCCAAGGACGCATGTTTTGGTTGGGGACTCATTCAAGGCTCTCGAGTCTAAAAGGATTCAACAATATCTCATGCTACTCATTTTCCTTCTTCGACCATGGTCAAGGTGTTGTGACCCATCCTCAATGTCTAAGACCTTTTAATGGCATCCATGGGCCAACTATAATTCCAAAGAACCCCTAGAGAGGGCCTCTGTATGGCTTTTAAACCTAAGAATCGACCTTTAGCGCCTAACGCTAATTAAACCTAAGAATCGACCTTTAGCGCCTAACACTAATTAAACCTAAGAATCGACCTTTAGCGCTTAACGCTAATTAAACCTAAGGCCGAAGACTTGTTTTCCTCCTCTTACCGTGGCACTTAAGCTCTAGAAATTTCATTTAGGGCTTAAGGCCCATTCTTGGTTCACAACTGAACTAGACATGCTGCAAATAGCACACTTAAAGGTGATTAATTCCCTATGGAGGCCATACATGATGCTTTCAGGAGTTTTTGTCCATGATGCCTGAACCTAAGAAGTAGGGCTAATAGTGGGGACAATGAAGATGATGATGACAACGATGACTCAATTATCATTGTCTTCATCATTCTCGTGATGATTGTCAAATTTTTCATTTTTATCAACATCATCGATTGTATCATCATCGCCATCATCGTGACGCAAATCAATGACAAATGAATGGGGACAATGAAGATGATGATGACAACGATGAGAAACAATCATTGTCATCACCATTCTCATGATGATTGCCATTTTTTTCATTGTTATCAAGATCATTGATTTTATCTTCATCATCCTCATGAGCATCATCCTTGGCATTGTCATCAACATCATCATCGTAATCTTCATAAAATTGCTCATGATGATAATCATTTTTGTCATCGTCATAAACGTCATCATCCTTGTAAACATAGTAGCTTGACACAAAATTGACTTGGAAACATTGACTAAAGAGCACCATGTGATATCATACAACAACATAGGAGGCATTGAAGCATGCTCCACAGTAACTAGAAGAGTAACCGGCTAGAGGAGTAAAAACACTCATATCTATGGTATGGCTACTAGGCAAGGTTAAACCCATTTGTAAGATAGTTATTCAAGCAGGTTAGATGTTTAAGGGAAATGCGGCTGACACTACAATTTTGAAGATAAATGACCAATATGGTTTCTCCACCTCTCTTTTTATTAGTTTGTATCTCCTTCATAGTTTAGAAAGCACAAAAGAGAAGACAAGTAAGCTTGATAATGTCTTTTTTCATTGAATTTTAACGAGCCCAAAAAAGAGATAAAAGGATATTCGATAAAATTTCTTCTTCATGATTTAAGAATCTCAATGAAAATTTTGTAGTATGTTGTATATAAGGTGTCTTTTTTGTGAGCTTTTAATGAGCCCAAAAGAGAGATTGTAAGAACCCTTTTGTTTGCCCCCTCATGTAAATATTATTATGTACAATTTTCATTGTAAATAATTGTGAAAAATATAAAAATTATTGGGCTAAGGAGAGGACTCACATTCAAATGTGACGAGGATGAGTTTCTTGGGAAAATGGTCAAACTCAAAATTATGAATTTATTTTTCCACCTATATTTATGTGAATTAATGGACACACTGGTACACGCATTGAATATGTACATGGGACTCGTGAGCATAGGATGAGCCCATACTATCCCCTACTTTCATCGAGCGTTTTGGTATGGTCAACACACAAAAGGTATGAGTTGGATAGAGAAAAACACACACAACAAGAAGGTTTGCATGCATGTTGGAGAAAGAGAGGGGTGCACAAGACCCCTGGGGACGACCATGGAAAAAAAGGAACGTAGAAAGGTATACACAACATGCTTGAGAGAGCATATGCATGGAAAATGAGAGATGAAAAGAAAGAGGATGCGCAGATAGACTGTGTAGTGGGTAGTGCAAGAGAACACAGAGCATGGAATTGGTAGTGGGCGTGAATCTACTTGGGAGAAATAACCTTTTATAGCATGTGTTCTATTTTTTTGAGGGTATTCCATGTGTTTTGCTAAGGCCAGTGTGTGAGCCTATAAATCAATTGGTCAATGAAATTTTAGTGGAGTTGAATCATCCAATGTTATCCTTTGGTCCAATTAACCACTAGTGTGCTAGCTAAAAGGAAATGATAAACCACTAAGTGCTAGCCTCAAGGTTGATAAACCATTTATGTGCTTTCCTCAAGACTGATAAACCACTTATGTGTTGGTTCAGTTAGCTAATAAACCACTTGGTATGTTGCAACACCTAGGTGCTAGCTAAAAGGCACCGATAAACAACTATGTGGTAGCATCAAGGATGATAAACCAATTATGTGCTCGCCTCAAGGAAGATAAACCACATATGTACTAGTTTATTAATATGATAAACCACTTAGATAATGGGCTCATGACTCCTGTAGTGCTAGCTTATAGATGCATCGAATAAACCACCCATGTAGTTTATTCATCCTCTTAGAAATGAACTACATCTTACTGAGCCTTGGTTGAATCCCTATGATTGATTTCTATTGGGGTAGAGGTCACTATGGTGCTTTCTGTTGGATGCAGTTGATAAACCAGTAGGGCAATGGGCTCCTCTTATTGAATATTTGGATAAATACTATCGATGTGAATACCCTTTAGCATTTCATTCCTTATGCTTTAATTCTAGCTTGTGACTGCTCAGCTGCAAGAAAGAATTACAGTACAATTGGCCTATGGTTGAGTGGAGAGTTGAAGTCCCTCCCTCGGTTTCCAATCATTCCAATATTAATAAGATAAGTATATTTACTTTCATATGTGTGTATAAATATTTGCATTGTGAATGATGAATTTTGCTATTAATATAACAATGGTGTAGGATTCAACCCCGTATAGAAATTACCTGCATACGAATTTTAAAAACAGAAAATAAACAATGGCGAGAGCATAAAACATAAAATAGATATACTTAGGTATTTTCCCCTCGATTCCAAAACTAGGACTACTAGATTGATTTTTCATTATATTCCTTTCAATGTTACAATACATATATATACATGTCGAAGCATCCATAAACCCCAATCCATTAACCCTGGATTAGAACATAACAATAGTTCCCTTGACCAAATCTACAAAATACCATGGACAAAAAACCATCATGCCAAAAACCATGTGCGAAATCCATGCACAAAACCATAGGGTGGTCTACCCACCTAATATAGGGTAAAAAAAAATTCTCAGGACGTTGCGCCCTACACAATGTACAGGGGGGGATTCCACCCCCCTTGTGACCCCCCCAGGCATGGGGTAGTCGTGGAAAGAATATAACACACACCCAAGAAATGGGTGTATCAACATTCTTGATGAAAAACATGTTGACTCTCGTGTATTACAATGATAAATTCATGTGATGATCCTGATGGTGTTAATTCTTGTAGATGATGATATGTTCTTGAATTGCAAATCTATTTATATGATGTTCTATGCCTATCTAATGAACCTAGTTAAGCTTACATGTGGTGTCAAATTCCATGGTTTAGGTATTATAACTGTTGGGATGGGGTCCCCTAGGGTCAATTTTGGGGCAAAAGCCCAAGTTTTGTTGTAAAGTCTCCACAAATTGTGGTCGTAGAGCATGTAGATAGTTAAAGAATCATAAATGGTTTTACCCTTCTTTGTGTAATTCAAGTCAGCTTTTTGAGGATCTATCCATGGTATGCAAACCATGGGATTGTATAAATAGGTGTGTCTTAGGATGTCTAAGGCAAGTAATGAAGTTTTGTCTATGGGAGAAGTATAGAGATTGGGGAAATGAATTCAACATGCTCTTTTAGTCCAAAGAATTGAGCTCTATTATTCTGTAATTAGTGGTATGATATTTAATATATGAGGTTGGTTGATTTCCAAAGACATTTCTCATTGGTTGTGACTTGATCTAATTTTCCTCCAAGCACGTTTCATAGGTCGGGAAGGAAACCTCGACCCAAGTAACATCCCATTGTTTTGTATTTTTTTACTTAAATTAGTTTCCAATTTTGATTTGGGTTTTATATTGTAGCATTTAGATCATCTTATTGTAGCACTTGATTTTATCTTTGTAGCTATACAGTTAGGTAAATTGTAGCATTTTATTTTTCCTTTCTTTTTCATATATTTACCCATTTATTTATAGTCTTCATGTTGGTTTGATATGTTGTCTCTTGCATTTTCTTTTGTGCTACTATAATTTAATGCAATTCAGAAAGATTTACCACTGAATGCCAGGGATAACATGTTGCAACTCTTCAGGGTTGTGTGAACACCTTATTCAATAATCATGAAATATCCTAAATTTTCAAGAAGGATCTTTGTGTTCACACCCAAATGATCACGATATCTATTATAATTCCTTCCTTTCCTTGGATTTATGTTGATGTTTGATAGAAGTGAGATTGCTTAGAAATTATGAGGCATGCCCTCTGTAATGAGTATTTGGCATTCATCTCGAATAAAAATGCCACTGCAAGGTATTAGGAATCATGGATGGGTCTAGTTTCCTGAAATATAGCCAAAAAATGGAGCGTTAACAAGAACCCCTCGCACTAAGCCTTACTTCTTCGACTCAAGCATCATGGACGAAAACTCCTCAAATCATCACATGTGACCTTTGTAGGGCATCAATCACCTCTAAATGTGGTATTTGCACCATGTATATGTTAGTTATGAATCAATAATGGGTATTGAGGAATATACTAGGTCAAGGCATGACAACAAGGGTGTTAAAACCTAAATGAATCTTATTAAGCTCAATTCGTATGAATAACACCTAACCCATGAAGTTAATCAAGCTATAACACCAAATGCATCCTCAAACCACTAGATGGGACTTTTATGGTGTCTCTTTGGCACATGATCCAAATTGGATACTTATATTGTTTTTCATCCATCTTGATGCACCTAAAGTGGAAAAAGTTGAGGAATTTTCTTACAAGACCATTTCTATCAGCAGGACCTAGTTTGGCAAATTGGTGTTTGAAACCTTCTAAGAGTGTTTTGAGGCATTAAACAATGTTTTTTGAGGTAAAAATTTCCTGCCCTTGGGTGTACCTTTTTTCATATTCACACACATACACCTTTTCAACGACATAAGAATCACCTTAATTGAAGTACATATGCAAAAGTTATGCCACTCGGATGTTGACTTTCCTATTTTGGTCACAATAATTTGAGAGGATGCCACGCCAGCCTCCATTATTCATTGAAAAGGGGCTATCCATGTGATCATGATGAAGAAGGCTCAAGAATATTCCATATGGTAACTTTATTTAAGAGTTGATGAAGTCAAACCTAACCACTAGTAGGCTATCAAGATGTGGGCCACTGGGAGGAAAATGGGTTCCATTCTTTTCGAGTGTATTTTGTTCCGTAGACGAGTAGAGTAGCCGAGAGGGATAGCGAGACAACACATAGTGAGGATTTGTGCACTGCAGTAGCCCATGGGCCATAGACACTACTTCTTTGTACCTGTAGCTATTTTCTATTTAGAGAAAGAAAGTAGAGCGACCTCACCTGCCAGTTAGGTTTTCTTCCGAAAGGGATTTCTAGGTTATATCTTATGTCAATAATGGTTTTTTATTTTTTATTTTTATATTCCATATTTTATACATAATTTTAATATGCATGTATACGCAATAAAAAACAACTTACTAATCCAAAAATCTAAAGAGAAATATTCTTGTTTTTGCAGCTAGAAGCACAAGTTGCAAATATAAGCCATAATGTGATTCTCCCAATGGAGACCCTAAACAATAAGCTCGAGCTATTTAGTGAAGATGGGGGTTCTAATGCAGAAGTCTAATCATAATGGATATCTAGGGATCATGAAGAAATAAAGAATGAGTCGAAGAAAGGACCAGAAAAACATCAACCTAGTTCGAGTGTTGTGAACCATTCACAATCCCTATTCAAAATTGAAGTGAAGGTCAATATCAAGTCGTACGAACGTGATATTGATACTCTGAAGCTAAATCACTAGTTTCAACAATTAGAAGTTTATTTCAATGATCATCGTATACAGGAAGAATATAATATTTCATTTGTGTGACTAAAGTAGAGGGTCCTGCCCTGTCTTGGTAGGAAATCCACATAGAAGCCTTGAGATTTGAGAGAGATATTCTTGTGACCAAGTGGGATGGATTTAAAAATCACATAAAGTCACAATTTTATCCTATGTGGTATGTAAAGGACTAGTGAATTCGGTGGCACTACTTCATGGAGAAACAGGGGCAAAGCATATAGGACTACACTGCAAAATTTAGAAAGATGGCCATAATGTTGGGTATATCCCTAAAGAACCTAGATGTACTCCTCAAGAATCTAGGGCATCCACACATCCATTTGTGGAAGAAAATGATGATGTTCAAACACATATCAGTGGATGAGGCTTGTGTACATGCAAAATAGTTGGAGAATAAAGGCTTGAAGAAAGGGAAATCAAGTGGATTGGAGCAAAAGGAGCATCCAAATGAAGGATGGGAAGAAGAAGTGGAAAGGGGGAAAATATAAAAATATGAGGGCCATAACACATGAGTGCAAAGATGTCAACAACCACTACAACCATTTTAACATTGATAGACATATAGAGGAGAGTGTTGGAAATTGCCTCCATATCTTAACTAGAAGAAAAAAGAGAAAGATAATAAGAAGAAGAATATCATGGCCATTGATTCAAGAAACCAAGCTGGAAGAAACTTGGATGTGGATGAAAAGATTGTCTATGCATTAGTGTAAAAGGAGGTGAATTTGACTAGCCTTTAGCAATAGAAATAGAAGCAAAATACCACGCTCTTACATATAAACATATAGGTTATAAATACTAATATAAATGTCTTTTTTTTACTCAAGATCGCAAACAAATCTCATTGTAGTAGAGCTGGTAAACAAATTGGGATTGGAAGTTTGTGACCATCCAAGCCCATATCCATTGGGATGAGTAAATAAGGATGCAGAGACAAAGGTAACAAAAAATGAAAAATTAGATTTTCTACTGATTTTATTGATGAAGTAGAAGTAGATGTAGTCCCTTGATGCATATAGAGTGGTATTTGAAAGTCCTTGCATGTATATGAGGGATGCAATATTCATGCAGAGATATAACCAACACTAACTCATCAAGGATGGAAAATCATTCACCATCAATGCCAATAAAGTAAAGTCAGAAATTTCACTAGGAAGTTCCAACTAAGACAAGAAACTCATCAATTATAGGTAGAAGTATGTCTTACTTTTTTAAGAGAAAAATAGTTTGTAGAAGATTCAGTAATAGAAAATGAATCCATGGAGGGGTGTAATAAGAAATTAAAAGAAAAAAGCAACTGGAAGAGTTTCTACATGCATACAAGTATGTGTTCCAAGAGCCTATAGGGATACCACTCAAGAGGGAAGTGGAATACAAGATCCAACTATTGTTGTTCCCCATAGCTAAACATTGGGTTGTACATGATTTTTGTTATAGAAGAAAGTGAGGTGAAGAATCAATTGCAACAACTACTAGAACAAGGTGTCATTTGAGCTAATGAATGATATATTGCAAACTTTTATAGATTCATTTGTTATTGTCTATTTGGATGATTTCCTAGTATATAGTGCCACTTGGGAGGATTACATCCCACATTTGACACAAGTGTTAGAGACATTAAAGAAGCACCAACTGCTATAAAATCTCAAGAAGTGTGAGTTTGCATAACAATCTTTGGTATATCTGGTGTATGTGATAGGTGGAGGAAAGCTGAAGATAGATCCTGCCAAGATGGATACCATCATGAAATGGATAGTGCCTAATAATGTTTATGTGGTTAAGAGTTTTGTTGGGCTCTTACAGTACTTGTGAAAATTCGTTGCCTCATTTTTAGTGGTAGCATTTGTTGATTTTTCATAGGTCTTCTAGCTAATACTTACTTCTAATTATTTTTACTTTAAGTCTCCTTGTATTCATATTAATCATTAATCAATTACACAAAAAATCTTCAACAATAGAACAAAAATAACAGTAGGATCATAAAGATACATGCATATAGGCAACACAAACATTTCACGTTGGGAAAACCCACATAGGGGAATAACCCAAAAACCTTTTCCTTAGAGAAATTATGTAATTCAAAAAGACATACAATATGATATTTTAGTCAACAATCAAACTAACCAATAACAAATCCCAGGTCAAACCTAGTCAAACTTTATCGAGAGATTGGTTTTCTTAGAATTTTGGTTTACTCCATAATTCAACATCCTGCCCAGAGTAGATCTACCTAGATAAATTGTCTACTTCAAAGATACTTTTATCTGCCTCATAATACTTCTTCTTTTTAGAGGAACTCAACCTCCCTTTTGCTCCTTTGATGATACACAGAGGATCCAAATTGGTTGCACTTTGGATGAATATGAGTAGTGTATTTATAAAGGTTAAGAGTGCCCCACAGATAACGCTTCCTCGGTTGGGCCAACTTTATCTTTATGAAGGTTGAATTAACATTTTGAGGATATAAAATTAAATTTCAATAATTTAAATTCTCTTTATTCAAACCGACATGAAGAACATGTCTTTATTTCGTCATTACATATATTTGAAAGGCTAAAATATAAATTATGAAGACCGACCATAGCTACCAAAATTCAGCACTCCCTATTATCTATGGAGGTATTCATAATAACTATCTAGATGTTCTCTTGTTGAAAAAATTCTCTAATAAAATGTTCATAATTTATCATCAACATCAACATCATTCTATTACCATAATCTTGGTCAACAACCCTGGCTCATGGTAAATCAAAATCATCACTTAGTTACCATAATTTTGTTCGGTACGTATGACTTATGGTGTATCATCACCATAATATTGGTTAGTACTCCTAACCTATGGTACATCATTAACATCAACTAGTCATCATATTTCTAGTTGTTACCTCTGACCTATGGTGTATCATCACTATAATCCTAGTCATTTCTCCTGACCTAGACTAGTCTTGGTTCACCATCAATCTAGTCAATATATTTGACTCATGGTAAACCTCCAAAGGCCTCACTCTTCATCAGAATTTTTGGGGCTAATGTTAAATGTGCTCACACAGCCTATCAGGAGAGTCTAATCTTGGTGATGAAAGGCACCCCCTCAGTTGAGTGATTATGTGCCTCTAGGACCACTCTTCCTAATTATAGTCAACATAATTGACATAAGAAGAATGATTGTCCTTTGTCAAACCATTCTCCCTAATTTTGGTCAATATACTTGACCCATAGAGAATGATTTTCTTTGAATAAGCTAGCTATGTTGATGTGTCAATCCATTACATGTGGAAAGCATCATGCTCAACAAGTTTTCACTTGAAGCAATTCATCGATTATCCAAGTCATCACTTGGAACCTAGTTAGCACTTGTGAACTATGATGAAACCCTGGGCTATTGCCATTTATGCATGCTAATTTAATGGTAACTTTCCTGCTGATCCAGGTGGATATTGGTGGCCACCTGCCAAGTCCACCTGGACCCCCACCATTGTCCTTCTCAGCATTTTCAGTTTCCTTAATTGTAGCACAACTTACTATTTTTAGCAGTTTTTCGGGTCCTGAACTTCCGGAGCCGTTTTGAGGCCCTAAACGACGTTTTTTGGGGAATCCAGGGGCAACATGGGCCCCCAATGTTGCCCGTTCCAACAATGATAATGCTCGGATAGATCTTTCTAATGAGCTATTGTACGCGTCAAACGGAGATCATATGCCAAAGTTACGACCCCGGGAAGTTGATGTACCAACTTACCCCCAAACGGGGCCCAAAGTTTGGCGTTTCATCTCCTAGGGCTAGGTTTTGGAATGTTAAGGGTTTTCCATTGTTTTCTCAACAATAAATAGGCCTTTGAGCCTCATTGTAACACAGGTCAGAGGCATGTAGCCATCACATCTCTTCTCAGAGATAAGCTACCATCGCCCTAGCTGGTTTATTTTCCATTTTTTGGTTGTAAGCATATTTCAGTATTTTCCATTAATGAAATGAAGTATTATTTCCGCTGCATCTTTGTGTATATGGTTATCTCTGTAATTTGTTGCGTTCCTGTTTAAATCCGGATCAGTGGTATCAGAGGGGTCTGCTTTTTCTCTGTTTTTCTTTGCATGTCCCCAACAAGGTCGGGATATAAGGAGTTAGGGCTTGAACTGGTTGAACCATTGCAAGATCAACCTCACAAATCCCGACGGCCTCCCATGGCGGACGAGAAGAAAGACGAAGGGGCAGGAGATCCCATCAAAATCTTGCTCGAAGAAGCCCTCGAGCGACAACGGAATGCGATGATGGACAGCTTTGCCCAAATCCTTCAGCGGCTACCCAGAAGAAACGCATCGGCTTCCAACAGCTACTCTGGAAACGCCACACCCTTTAAGGTACAATTTAATTTTGAAATCCCCATATTCGAGGGTCAGATAGACGCAGATGCCGTAGATAAATGGTTAAATCTGCTAGAGGGTTATTTTTTCGTTCATGAATTTTCGAGTCGGGAAAAGATTTTTTTTGCTCTCCTCAAAGCAGTCCCCCACGTCAAGGACTGGTGGGAAACCTACTGCGAGCAGAAGGATGAAAGTACTGGCTCACTATTTTCAGCCGCACCCACCTGGGATTCGTTCCGGGACGCCATCAAGGAGCAGTACTACCCTGTTGGGAGCTATGAGGATGAATACATAAAGTGGACCACGCTGCGGCAGGGAAGGGACCAAGACGTGCCGGAGTTCACCAATCTTTTCCATACCCTTCGCACAAAGTTGGGTATCAAGGATTCAGAGCAACATTTGATACTCAAATACCGTGGCTGCCTGCACAAGTACATCCAGGAAGAAATACAATTCCTAAACATCCCCTCGCTCGGCGCAGCATACTGGTATGCCGTCAAGGTCGAGCAGAAGTTTAAACAAAAGAAGCGAGACTTTGGATCTGCGAATCCAAAGCAGGGGAAAGGTGCCCCTAAACCACAGAACAAAGGACAAAGCCAAGGCGGGATAGCCCAAGACAACCAGCCGAAGCTGCAAGCAAAGAACAGCGCCGCGAAGCCGAGAAAGGACACTGGAAAATGGTGCGAGTTCCATAAGAGCTCCACTCACAACACAAGTGAGTGTCGGGCCAAGAAGTCACTGGTGGCTGAGCTAAAGGTTTCAGAATCAGATGCATGTTCCGACTCCGAGTCAGAACCCGATAAGGGGTATGAAAAAGGGAAGCAGATCATTGATGCGGACCCCAGCACCATTGTTGCTATCGCAAAGATCCAGAAAAATGAACCCGAAGATCCAGAGGAGGAGGAGCGTCTCTTCCACTCCCAGATGTGGGTAAAGGGCTCCCTGATACAGTTCATTGTTGATAGCGGGAGTCAAAAGAACCTCATTTCGGCAGAGGTCGTGAAGCGGTTGGGCTTACCGACCATAGCACATCCACAACCATACACAATTGGGTGGCTTCACCAAGGACGAGATCTTCGCGTGAGCCAGCAGTGTCGCCTTCCATACAACATCAAGCCCTTCACGGATGAGGTATTGTGTGACATTGCTCCCCTTGAATTTTGTGATGTATTACTAGGACAACCATACTTGTGGAAGCGACATGCTGTGTATGAATCAAGGCCCCGTGCTGTTATTATTACATTGGGAAATAAGTTGTTCAGGATACCAGAGGTAGCACCACCTGCCGCCCTCTCTTTGATTACTGCAAAACAATGCAGTAAGATCATTTCCAAAACCAAGAAATTTGTTTTCCTGATGATACGCCCTCAAGGAAAGAAGAAGACAGTGGTCGCGGCCTCCAAACGGGGCCCCTCTGCACGATAACTACAGATGGACAAGATTGTGGAGGAGTACGAGGACATCTTCACCTCCCCGGCAGGGGTTCCTCTGCACTGTCAAGTCAAGCACTCCATCGATCTGACCCCAGGTGCGCCGCTACCCAATGGACCAATTTATCGGCGCTCCATTCTGGAGAATGATGAAATCAAGAGGCAGATTCAGGAGCTCCTGCAGAAAGGTCACATCCGTCCGAGTTCATCGCCCTGTGGGAGCCCAATCGTGTTGGTACAGAAGAAGGATGGGACGTGGAGACTCTGTATTGACTATCGAGCGCTGAACAAGATCACTGTCCGTAATAGGTACCCGATCCCGCGGATTGATGACCTCCTAGACCAACTAAAGGGGGCAAAATATTTCAGCAAGATCGACCTGAAGTCGGGATATCACCAGGTACCAATCGAACCCTCCGATGTGTGGAAGACTTCCTTCAAATCCAAGGAGGGCCTCTTCGAATGGTTGGTCATGCCTTTCGGATTGACGAATGCTCCTGCAACCTTTATGAGGCTAATGGATGACATCTTGCGGCCATTCACCAACTCCTTTGTAGTAGTATACTTGGATGACATTCTGATCTTCAGCCAGAGTTGGGAAGAGCACCTCCACCACATCCGACAGGTTCTCCAAACACTGCGGCAACACAAGCTATGTGCCAATTTGGAGAAATGCACTTTTGGCATGACCTAGGTTCAGTATCTGGGATACATCATTGATGAACAGGGGGTGCATGTCGATCCAACCAAGATCCAAGTCATTCGGGATTGGCCCTCTCCAACCACTCTAACAGAGCTCCGCAGCTTTCTAGGTCTTGCCAACTTCTACCGCAGGTTTGTGTTGGGGTTTTCTCATATTTCTTGGCCCTTGAGTCAAGTCACCAAGGGCGGGGCAAAAAAAAAATTCTTTTGGTCTGAATCTCAACAGAAGGCATTCAGGGAGTTGAAGGATCGCCTCTGCACGGCACCAGTGCTCGCGTTACCAGATTTACAACAACCATTTGAGGTCGAGACAGATGCCTCTGACTATGCTATTGGGGCAGTCCTTACTCAACATGGACATCCAGTGGCATATCACAGTGAAACACTTTCAGACACAGTCCGGAAGTACCCCACTTATGATAAAGAGATGTATTCCATTGTACAGGCCTGCCGACAATGGAAGCATTACATTTTGGGGAAGGAAACAGTCATCCACACAGACCACCGGCCTCTGCAGTTCATACAGACCCAAGGGAAATTGCAGAATGATCGCCATCAGAAGTGGTCTACATACCTACAACAATTTCACTTGAATATCAAGTATAAAAAGGGCAGCACCAATAATGTTGCAGATTGCCTCAGTCGACCACCGATCATGGCACTAACCACCGTGCTCAACTCTTGTGGGCACGAGACTTCTGATTGGCCACTTCTCTACAAAAGCGACCCAGAATTCAGCCACACATACTAGACACTCTTGGAGGGTCGGCAGGTTGCAGATTTTCACCTCCCGGATGCCCTATTGTGCCACCTCGGTCACCTTTCTCTTCCTTCAAGCGAGCGTGCCAAGATGATTTGGGAAGCACACTACAGTCGGGCTGCTGGGCATTTCGGGGTCGAGAAAACAGTGGCAGTGCTGCAAAATTATTTCTATTGGCCGAATCTTCGACAAGATGTTGGGAAGTACATCCGATCATGTACTGCCTGTGCCATTGCCAAACCGGCCATTAAGAAGCACAGCCTCTATACCCCGTTGCCTACCCCTAGTCGACCTTGGGAATCCATCTCCATGGATTACATGTCAGGCCTTCCTTCCACTAAGCATGGAAATTACTGTGTTTTTGTGGTTGTCGACAGGTTCTCGAAGATGGCCATTATGGTGGCCTGCAAGAAGAATATCACAGCAGAAGCCACTGCTAAACTCTTCTTTGAACGAGTGTGGGTGCACTTTGGGATCCCACAGTCTATCATCTCAGATCGGGACAGTCGATTTCTCAGCACATTTTTGTCCAGTCTCTGGTCAATGCTGGACACCAAACTCACGAAGTCCACAGCCTTCCATCCTCAAACTGATGGCCAGAAAGAGGTTGTCAATAGGATGATTATGCACATTCTGTGCATGTATAACTCAAAGCATCCACGCACATGGGACGAGAGCCTCCCCTATGTTCAGCACAGCTACAACCGAGCTCTTCACAACTCCATTGGCCATAGCCCTTTTCAGGTGGGTTTGGGATTCCAGCCACTATGCCCCATTGATGTGGCCATGCCACTTGCAGCTACTCACATGAATTCAGTTCATGTCCAGTCCGAAACAGATAAGGCCACCAGCTTCATTGAGCGCATCCAACATATTCGCCAGCAGGTCCATGACATTCTTGAGAAATCAAATGCCAAGTACAAGCAGCGAGATGATCAACATCGGGTGCCACACAAGTTTCAGGTGGGCGACAAAGTCTGGTTGCATTTGCAAAAGGAATGCCTTACTGGAGCCTATCGGAAATTGAGACCACTCCGATATGGTCCTTACACCATTACTAAGGCTATGGGAGACAATGCATTTGAGCTCAGCATTCCCCCATTCCTTGGCCTGCACCCAGTGTTCAATGTGGACCGCCTTCGGCCATACTTTCCACCATTGCTAGACACATCCGACATTGCAGAACAACTCAAACCCATAGAATTAAATCCAGATTGCATGGAACAAGCTGCAACTGATCGGATCATGGACACACAGATCAAGAACACTCGCCAACAGAATATCCAACTGTATCGAGTTGTCAAAGTAGGCCAACTCCTTCAGCAGGGCAAGTGGCTCACCAGGGAACAAGTTCAGTAGAAGTTTCCTCATCTCATGGAGGAGCTCAACGCAATGGGGACCATTGCTTCCTAAGGGGGGAGGAATGATCCAGGTGGATATTGGTGGCCACCTGCCAAGTCCACCTGGACCCCCACCATTTTCCTTCTCAGCATTTTCAGTTTCCTTAATTGTAGCACAACTTACTATTTTTAGCAGTTTTTCGGGTCCTGAACTTCCGGAGCCGTTTTGAGGCCCTAAACGACGTTTTTTGGGGAATCCAGGGGCAACATGGGTCCCCAATGTTGCCCGTTCCAACAATGATAATGCTCGGATAGATCTTTCTAATGAGCTATTGTACGCGTCAAATGAAGATCATATGCCAAAGTTACGACCCCGGGAAGTTGATGTACCAACTTACCCCCAAACGGGGCCCAAAGTTTGGTGTTTCATCTCCTAGGGCTAGGTTTTGGAATGCTAAGGGTTTTCCATTGTTTTCTCAACAATAAATAGGCCTTCGAGCCTCATTGTAACACAGTTCAGAGGCATGTAGCCATCACATCTCTTCTTAGAGATAAGCTACCATCGCCCTAGCTGGTTTATTTTCCATTTTCTGGTTGTAAGCATATTTCAGTATTTTCCATTAATGAAATGAAGTATTATTTCCGCTGCATCTTTGTGTATATGGTTATCTCTGTAATTTGTTGCGTTCCTGTTTAAATCCGGATCACCTGCCCAATCTTGGAGGCACTAACTCACCCACCTCGAGAGCACTTTGGGATTTGATGCTCTCTGAGCCATTCTTGATAGCCAAATTTTGTGGCCTGTAGTCAATACTTTGATCTACCTATATTTTGACTTACGGAGAATGTCTGCCCTTTGGTGCAACAACATCATCACTCCCTCTAACGGAGGAAAATATTTTCAACCACTTCGGCTTGTCCTTGAAGTATACCAAATTCTCAAGCTTGTCCATGAAGTATACACGTCTCAAGCTTGTCCTTGAAGTATACATAATTCTCAAGCTTCTCCCTGAAGTATACAAACTTCTCCCAGGGATAGAGGCTTTATGATCCTCATTACTTCCTTCTATACCATATTTTGGTATGTTCTTTGACCTATTATCATGGTTGTCTCCTACACTTGATCAAACAATCATGTGAGAACTTACTGAAGCCAGAATACTTCACATTTCACCAAACTAGCTACAATATACTAAACTCTTATAGTCTTGTGTATGACAGATGTATGCTTCCTTCCTAAGAATAATCAAAACGAAATCATCATCGTGATGTGCTCTTCCTATCTTCAGCACTCTTTTCCCAATCTAAATCTATATATTTCAGTAGTTTCACTTCATAACTTCAATCCATGTATAATTGTACCATTCAATTACTTCAACACATTTTGAGCCACATGCCTTGGATTAACCATAAATAGATCAACTTCCTTCACTAGATCCATCACCACAACTTATTTTTAGTCACCCTTACTAGGTTCTCCATCTGGCATTGAGACATATCCTACAATGGCAATCATAGCTGCTACCACTGTTTCTTCCTATACACTAAAGAATATATGCTATCTAGTATGGTCCACTCGTAGAGGGCATATTGCTCTCTCTATCATGGAATAAATTACTACTCACTGTGTCAAGTGAGTCCTTCTACTTAATCCATATAATAACAAGATCAACCTTGATCCATTAATCAAAGTATACACATTCTAAGGTATTTATACAAAGCCTTCTTTTGTTGCAAACATTGTTGGCTTATCATATCATATGACAAAATTTTATGATTTTTGTTTTCCAAAAAAAAAATTGAATTTGGAAAATTTTGGGTTTTCAAATAGCGTTATTATTACTCTCGACCTTTTATCCAAAAAAGTGTTTTAATTAAACAAAAAAACCATTGGGCTCAAAGGCTAAATCTCCTAGTCCCTTTTTCGTGCTACAATTCCATCAAAGTACACCAATTACAATCACAAGGAAGCACCACACAATGTTGTTGAGAGGAGGGCCACACAATGGCGCTGAGAGGAGGGACCACAAGCTATTTTCACAACACATCGACAAGTGACACAAATGTTGTTGTATATATAAAATGAATTTTTGGCTGACCAAATGTGGGGCTATTTAAAATAAAACAAACATCATCCACCTCAAGCCCTGCAACCTAAATCAACTGTTGGAATCACCCTGTTTCCTCTCCACTTCTAGGTGTTCCTATACTAGTCTTTGAGTAACTTCTACCTCGACTTTTACACCTTGACTATAGAAGTACATAGAAAGCATAGATGGGTGGACTTATGGGTCTTGAAGCTTTGGTTGGGAAGGCTTATTTAAGGGGAGAATCACACCCAAGTATTCTTTAGAGGTAGAAAATAATGTTATTTTAGTTTCTTCTCACATGTATACAATCTTCTCATCTGGACGTGCAGGTGATTGCAGTTGTGGAATCCTTCAATTCAAGTTGTTGATTTGGAGGATATGGGTGTAGGAGGCAAGTATTAGGGTGGTCCTAAACCTTGGATTGTAGAAGACTTTTCTCGTGTGGCCAAACACCCATTTGATCAACTGAAGTCCCAAGATATATTTCATTCTAGAGTGATAAAATTTGCTAGTGACTTCCAATTTTACAAGGAGGTTGCAGAGCTATCTGGTCTTGATTTTTCTTACATGGACTTCACAACAGTTTATCATATGGGAATGACAAATTGTAACTTCTGTAGCCTGTTTCCCTTCAACATATTGGAGAAAATATGCTCACTTTATTACTTGAAGTTTTAACCTCAACTCATTTGCAAAACCAAAAACAAAAAAAAAAATGAGAAGGGTTCTAAATAGTTCTAGGTCATCTATTTTGATGCGCTAGGAAAATACATGATTGTCTACTCTCAAAAGTTTGCAAATGCACTATACGTCTCAGTTATTTTGCAGTCATTGTTGCTTTGGACTACTTTATTGGTTTAGGGAGGAGTTCGATATGTGATGTCCCTCTACTTATCGTGCTTGAGTATTTTGATGACATGGGCCCTATCTCTGAGATTTTATGCCTGAATCAATTTCCTCTTGCCACATTTATGTTTATCACCGTTTCCCTATATAGAAAATCCCTAGTTATTGTTAGGCTTATTCAGTGCACCTACATTACTCGGGGATATTTTTGGTCACATCTTGGGATACATTACGTTGCAGAGGTACTTGTTACAACTAGGGAAGAAAAGAAAACATGAATTGCATAGAAATGAGGGTATTACTAAATATCAATTGGATTCCATCAAGTGGGAGGCACAAAGGTGGTTACTTAAAGTTCGCCTAGTTTAGTGGCTATTAATGTTGATGCTGGGAATTTGCGTTAAAGCTAGTTCTTCATTCATACATTTTATTTAGCTTGTTTAACCAGCAATATCATATGGTTTAGCGGAAGCAATTTTGTCATGATTGTGAAAGCTTAGAGAGTTGAAACCTTCATCATTAATTCTTGGTCTCATATTGCTTGTGGTTCTCACTACTAGTGTATTTATACAAGGGTGAATAATATTGTTAGAACTATAATTAACTTTGATAGAAATCCAGGTGCCAATCCAGTATGGTTTGGAAGCGTTATAATTGTTGTGCTGGTTACAACTGTTGTTTGTCTTCTATTTGTCTATCTGCTTCCATATGCACATTATTCAGATATTGGTAGAACCGTAAATGTTTCCCATGTTGTGGAGGCAACAAGAAATAAGGGAAATCACTCTCAACTCAAATCCTATATTTCACTATCCTTTGTGACACCAGGAAAACTAACAAAGGAAATAAAACATATGAAAGATGAAAATTTTATTTGTGGAAAAGGAAAGCTTGTTGATTTTGTGACCTATTTTGTGGAATAAGGTTGTGTCAGTTTGAATGGTACTGGTGATGGATGGAGTGAAATAGATTTTCCAATCATATAGGTTGAATTTGATAATATAAGTGAAGGTATAAGAGAGATAATTCTTTCTATTGATATGAAGGTTTATAATCGTTGGGTTATTACAATCAATGATATGGACATAACAAGATTCGAGTTATAAATGGTAACAACACAAAAAGGTACACGTGAAACTTTGATTCTAGGAGATAAACATCGTTGAAGTTGATGGATAGAATATAACATAATTTGCAAACAACATGATGGAACTAACTGGCCAACTTCGACTACAAATATTTTATTGATGGAAGTTGAGGTAAGGAAGATATTAAATTGATCCGAATGGAAAATGGCATCAACCCATGTTATTCATCCACCCATGGAATTTACCCATGGTATTGTAAGTGGCATCCACCCATGGTATTGTAAGTGACATCCACCCATGGTATTCATTCACCCATGGTATTTTCCCATGGTATTGTGACATCCACCCATGGTATTCATTCGCCCATGGAGTTGACCCGTGGTATTGTGACATCCACCCATGGTATTCATTCACCCATGGAATTGACCCGTGGTATTGTAACTGAAAAATACTATAAATAAAAATTTGTATTTTGTAAAAGGACAGTTTGTCTGCCACAATGTAGCTCTTACAGTTATTCTCCATTTTAATAAAAAAATTCTTTGTAGTTTTGTTTATTGGGCATTCTCCTCATTCTGGCATTTCAATTTTTCAGATCTTAGGGTGCCTCTCCCCCAAAATCCATTTCAATCTTTTAGATCTTGGGGGGACTGATGTTGTTGTTGAAGACGTTTCTGAAGTTATGCTCCAAGAAAACATAAACCTGCACCAAGAAGCATTGTCTAGAAATCAAGAAAAGGAAGAAAGAGATATTATTAAGTTGCAAATAAATTCAACACTGTAAACTCTCAAACAGGAACTATATTGAGCTCTCATTTTTTTGAGGTAACAAAAAATCATCTGATTTTTAAAAGTGTTGATCCATAATACACCTTTTTTTAGCATATTTTTGACACTTCAAATTTTCTTATGTATCATGTATGAACATTTATTTTTAATGTTAGTGATTTTTATGCTTATTTTGAAAAGTGTTGATGCAATATCAACCCCCTTTTTTAGAGGGCTTATTTTTGATACTTTAAATTTTTTGATATAATTAAGTATGGATAATTTTTTTTAAATGTTTCTGATTTTTATGCGGCTTTATGCACAATTTCAAAAGCATCAACCTTTTTTAAGGCATATTTTTGACACATAAAGTTTTCTTATGTCTTAATTATGCCCATTTTTTTAAAATGTTGATTATTTAACCATTTTTCAAGTTGTCTTATTCCTCTTCTTGTTTTTCGTCCGAAGATGTTTGTTTTTCAAGAGTTTTATGAACTTGTGCTTTTTGTTTTTCTTTACGATGCTTTTTTATAATGATTTTTTTTTTTTTTTGTAATTTATATTATGAGGTTAGGATTTTTTATATATTTATATATCGTTAATTAATACTTTAATACACATAAAATAAATGTCACTAAAAAATAATAATTTTAAACACTCGACAAAAAATACACATTTTTCATATAAATACAACTAAAAAAAATACGTATTTCAGAGCATTTTCGCTGAAAATGATATGCTAACTAAAATATTTTTATGAAAATTTCATGAATTTTATATTAAAAAAAAAAGGATGAAATTTTTCCCAAAAAAAATATTCAGATAAAATTTGAAGTTGTTGGACACCTAATCCTCTAAGGGTTAGTGTGGAAGCCAAATAGACTAAGGAAGTCCAAGAGACCTTGGGATGTGGAACCCAACGATCACACCATGTACTATAGATGTATATCATTTGTTAATAATAAACATAATCTCATTATCTAAATTGCATACTAATAATTTATAACTAGATTTTATTTGATTCCCTTTCCTTTCATTTAACGTCAAAACTATAATCGGATATTCTTCATTTCATAACCAAAATTTCGTTCTAATCCGTTAACTCATAATTATATTTGTGATTCAATTTTTTAGATGCATTGATGCTCTATTTTGGTTAATGCTTCTAATTTGTTTATATTTGCAAAAGCAAGATTGACCACTCAATGACAGGGATAACATGTTGCAACTATTCAGGGTTGCATGAATACCTTGTTCAATAATTGTGAAATATCATAACTTGTCAAGAAGGATCTTTGTGTTGACACCCCAGTGATCACGACATGTCTTAGAATTCCTTCCTTTCCTTGCATTTACATTGATGTTTGATAGAAGTGAGATTGCTTAGAAATTATTAGGCATGCCCTCTATAATGAGTATTTGGCATTCAGCTAGAATAAAAATGCCACTACAAAGTATTAGGAATCATGGATGGGTCGAGGGTCCTTGTCAATAGCCAGGTAATGGAGGGTTAACAAGAACCCCTCACACTAAGCCTTACTTCTTCGTCTCAGGCATCATGGGCGACAACTCCCCAAATCATCACGTATGACCTTTGTAGGGCATCAATCACCTATAAATGGTATAGGTTAGTTATGAATCAATAATGGGTCTTGAGGAATATACTAGGTCAAGGGATGAAAACAAGGGTGTTAAAATCTAAATGAATCTTATTAAGCTCAAGTCATATGAATAACACCTACAACCCATGAAGTTAATCAAGCTATAACACGAGATGCATCCTCAAACCATTAGATGGGACTTTTATGGTGTCTCTTTAGCATATGATCCAAATTGGATACTTATATTGTTTTTCAACCATATTGATGCACTCAAAGTGGAAAAAGTTGATGAAACCACTTACAGGACAATTTTTATCAAGAGGACCCCGTTTAGAAAATTGGTGTCTGAAACCTTCTAAGAGTGTTTTGAGGCATCAAGCAATATTTTTTGGGGTAAAAATTTCCCACCCTTGGGTGTACCTTTTCTCATATTCACACACATACACCCTTCCAACGACATTAGAATCACCTTAATTGAAGTCCATATGCAAAAGTTATGCCACTCAGAAGTTGACTTTCCTATTTTTGCCACAACAATTTGAGAGGATGCCACATCAGCCTCCATTATTCATTGAAAATGGGTTATCCATGTGATCATGATGAAGAAGGCTCAAGAATATCCCATATGGTAACTTTATTTAAGAGTTCAGGAAGTCAAACCTAACCACTAGTAGGCTATCAGGATGTGGGCCACTGGGAGGAAAATGGGTTCCATTTTTTTCGAGTGTACTTTTTTCCATAGACGAGTAGAGTAGCTGAGAGGGATAGTGAGACAACACATAGAGATTATTCGTGCATTACAGTAGCCCATGGGCCACATACCCTACTTCTTTGTACCTGTATCTATTTTCTATTTAGAGAAAGAAAGTAGAGCGACCTCACCTTCCAGTTGGGTTTTCTTTCGAAAGGGATTTCTAGGTTATATTTTGTGTCAATAATGGTTTTATATTTTATATTTTTCTATTCCATATTTTATACATGATTATAATATGCATGCATACACAATAAACAATAACTTGCAAATCCAAAAATCTAAAGAGAAATAAAATGTCATTGTAGATTTTGGATTTTTAAGTATAATTTATCAGATATGTTATGACAAACTGTCCAGTGGAATATCCACGAAAATTTATGAATCATATTGGTATCAGATCACATTTTTTGGGTATATTATGGATATTTGTAGGTGATCTAGATCGGAGAAGCCAAATTTCATAAAACCCTAGTTACAACCAGCAAATCTATGAATAACCTTCACAATCTTCTAGAGGAGAGGTTTTTTGCAGCTACAAGCACAAGTTGCAGATATAAGCCATAATGTGATTCTCCCAATGGAGACCCTGAACAATAAGTTTGAGTGTTGTGAACCATTCACAATCCCTATTCAACATTGAAGTGAAGGTCAATAGCAAGTCGTATGAAAGTGCTATCGATACTCTGAAGCTAAATCAATAGTTTCAACAATTAGAAGTTTATTTCAATGATCATCATATACAGGAAGAATATAATATTTCATTTGTGTGGCTAAAATTAGAGGGACATGCCCTATCTTGGTGGGAAATCCACACAGAAACCTTAAGGTTTGAGGGAGATATTCTTGTGACTAAGTGGGATGAATTTAAAACTCTCATAAAGTCACAAATTTATCCTGTTAGGTATGTAAAGTACTAGTGTATTCGGTGGCACTACTTCATGGAGAAGCAAGGTCAAAGTGTATAGGAGTACATTGTGAATCTAGAAAGATGACCATAATGTAGGGTATATCCCCAAAGAACCTAGATGTACTCCTCAAGTATTTAGGGGGTCCACACATCCATTTGCGGAAGAAAATGATGGTGTTCAAGCACATATCGGTGGATGAGGCTTGTGTGCATGGACAATAGTTGGAGAATAAAGGCTTGAATAAAGGGAGATCAAGTGTGTCACACGGAATAAGTCGATCTTGCGGACAAGATAGACCTTCCTAGATTCTAGAGAAGACCTAGTGACGAGCAAGCCAATCACAAACTATCTTTCTCTAAATATGAATTTATAAACAAAGGCAAACAAGTGTTTTAGGCCTACCTTGGGTCCAATGCAAGTTTGTGGAAGCCTCGCTCCTTCGATCCAAATGAGCTCCCTTGTTGCGAATCTGCAAACACAAACAAGAAAACAAATTAAATTGCACCTGAAGAGCCAATATCATAAAACATATTTAACATGAAAGTCAAGGAATTCATGAAACAAATGACATAAGACAATTTGTTGAGAAAAATGGATCTGATTGTATTAATTCAAATCAAAAGAAGAAATTTACAACCTATGCCTTGACGCTGTACAAGCTCCTCCCAGCGTCCAACAAGAAGTCTCCTCTACTTTGACAAGTTTCACTCTCTTCCCAATGAAGCCAAAAAGGTATGTGATCTCTCCTCTCAAGCTTAACTAGGAAGTCTTAATTCCACCAGCATTTACCCTAAAAAATGTTCAGCTTCTAACCTCTCTAGCAACCAGACCAATGCCTTAATTTATAGTGTAATGGAGGGAAGTTACTAGGTCCTCCTTCAAAGGGATAAAGCCCTCCTTCAAAGGGATAGCTCCTCTCATCAAGGGATTAGCTCCTTCTCTTTTGGGATGCATGAACCACCTAAGAGCAGCCAATCCACGTCAAATTCCTTCTAGAATCATCTAGAATTAACCCAAAGTGAGTTTTTTAGAATAAACTTGCGCCTTTTTGACTTTCACAGGGGTCCGCACCCACACCTTTAGGGACAGAGCGGGCAGGTCCGCAGTTTTTGTAAACAGAAGGTGCGAGACCGCAGGCAACAGTGAGAGAAAGTGCGGAACCAGAGCTTTGTTGATTTTCAATGTCTTTCTCTCATTTTCAAAGCTTGACTTGAAGAGCTGAGGTCTGAGACTTGCCTAGGAGGACAGTACAAGTGATGATAGACCCATACTGACTGCAAATAATCATGGTGACGATATTTTTGTGTAATAGATTTCCCCCTAAAGTGCGAAGTCTGTAGTAGATGAGGATTTCATTTATCATTTAGGAAGAGTGAAGTACTTTATCATTTTGAGGATCATCTTGTGGAGAGCCCGGTTGGAACCTATAAAAACATTCAATGCAAGATATATATATGACATCATATCATCACTGAGGTAGGCATTCCCATACTGAGATCAAAACTGACTTAGAAAACTAACTACTGCTCTGATACAAGAATGATCTTGTAAGACATCACAAGTATAGACTCATGTGGACACAGTATGGACACAGCCATCTGTTTATATAATGAATAAAAATTTCCTCACAGCCTGGATTGTGGAAACTAGATCCAGGGTCTTCATTTCTATTTCCCGAAACAGTACGATTCTATCCATGCGAATGAATGTGTTGAAGTCGAACATGGTAGAAACCACTTGATTACCAGTCAATGATGTAAACTGTTAACAAGTGTGAGAGAAACCACCAGTGATGTCAATGGCTCTCAAAGTACCCAATACAATCCATGAGATGTGAATAAATGTGTTGATGTCAAACATGTCACGGAATCCTTTGATCGAAGGTCAATGATGCAACCTGTCGTCAAAGGTGAGAAACCTGCCATTGAGGCATGCAGATCCCAAGGTACTGACTATTTCTAGATCATCTTTCTAGATAATGAGCTGAAGTCGATAGAAAGCGATCCGTCGCAGGCAAGCCCACAACACGAAATCATAGATCAAGTTGAAGAAATTTAGGTGCAAGGACTGACTCAGGGATCGTCAAGATGGATGACAGATATTTTGCAGATGAATGACTTATTGGCAGTGACCTCTTGAACACATAACGACACAACACATGGCTTGGTGACAATTGACCCAAAGTTAATACCCAGAAACCGGCTGAAGACTTTCAATGTGGTTTGATCAACTATTAGGCAAAGGATTTCCCAACCCAGGTGAATAAAAGTGTCGTGTTCAAGAGTGGTTACAAAGTATGATAAACAAACTCATTTTTCTCTCTTTTCCCCCACCATTTCTGGCAAGTACCTCTTTATTTTTGACAATCTTGAGGAGGATAACATTTTCTTGATTATAAGCTCATCCTTCGGATGAGTCCAACTTAGTTTAAATTCGAACCCTAAGAAGGAGTGGTTCGTTCTTGTTTGTAATTGAACAGGTCCTTTACTATGAAATTTTAATGAATCCAGTATAGGAGAAACTCGGCGTTTTTCAATTTTAGAGAGTCTGAAAAAACTTAAGAAGACTCTAGGGTTGACCTTTTTCGTAAATTTGTGTCTCCCAAGCCCGAAAAAGTATAAAATAATACTTGAGAGAACCGCTTGATCTTTACGACCAAGGAGTAATTTTCGTAATTAGTGCCCTTGATCTGAAAAGGTAAAAATGCGATCAACGACACGTTGTTTTATAACCAATATCGAATTTGAAATGACAAAAATCCGGCAATATTTTCATGTTTTTACGGTCAGAAAAGAGCTGTAAGTGGACCGTCTTTTTAGTTCCGTTTTAACGAGTTTAAAAAGAAAAAAATCGGCGACCTTTTCATGTTTTAGGAGTCAGAAAAGAGCTTAAAGGTGACTCTAAATGTTTTTTTCGTCGAAAATGATAGATTTCGCCTGAATAATCGATTATCCTGAACAAAAACGCAAACATTACTCATACCTGTTTGAAATGGATAAAAATGCTGCAAAAATTACCTTTCCAAAGTGAAACATAAACAAATTTGCAATTTATTTACTCAAAAAACTTATAAAAAGGGCTTTCGTCAATTCATTTTTACCGTTTGAGATTTGGGTGAGAAAATAGTGCTTTTGTTCAGAAAACTTCCTGTGAAGATTGCGGAAAATCCAACCGTCGGAATCGAACACCGCCTTCTCCAGGTAATCCACATTATCCTACTCTTCATTTCTAACCATTTCATTTTTTGTTTTAGGCTTTTATTTCATTTTTTGGAGGGTTTTTAGGCTTAAAACCTACGCGCGGGGGCCCACAGGTGTAACATTGGCAGCCTGCGGACCCCAATTTTTCTCAATGGGAAAAGAGTCAGGGGTCCACACCTTCCATGTAGGCAAGGTGCGGACCCACGCACTGTCTCTAACCCAGAGGGTGCGGTCCCGACAGCAAGGGTTTTTAACCCAAAAATTCTCAAATTTGACCCAAACAAATTAATTTCTAGCATTCTAATTTCTCTTTTTACTGGATGCAGAGAGTACATCATGCTAGATTGGCATGAACGAGAGCATGAGGACGTGGATCTAGCTGCGTTGAATCACCAACCTTCGATCGATGCATTGAAGGCATGCAGCTTGTACAAATTCTGGGCCATACCTGGCATGAGGGCCCAGGTGGATTTCTTACAGTGGCTGGTTGACAGATGGAGCATACAGGACTAGTGCTTCTTCATTGGTGGCCACCAGCTCAAAATCGAGCCGGCAGACATATATTTCTTGACCAGTTTGGCTAAGAGAGGCGAAGACTTGACCCTATTTGGGACTAGGCCAGGTGGCCAGTCTGTCGATAGCCTTCGGCTAGAGTTCTGCAACAGCCAGGCTAGAGACAAAGGGATAGACATTAAAACCATATCCCTTCCTGAACTCATGGTGATTGCATTTACTGTCACCAGACTTTGCGGGAGTGCCGCATTACATATTGCCACCGGATCCCAAATGCGAATGGCAGTTGACTGCTTTCGAGGCACCATCTTCAACTGGTGCGATGCTGTGTTGGCCAATGTAAAAGGCCAACTGACCAGAGCCAAGAACGGACAACTGAAGACCTTTGGTTATGGGGCTTTGGTTGTGAGCTTTGGTCTGGAGAGGGTTCCCATGTTGATCCCGCAACACCTTACTGTTGGAGCTGGGCTTCCTCGAGAGCCCAAACTGATGCGATGGGTTGCAGTTATGGCCCGTCATCCGGACGAGGGGACAGAGGTTTTTTGATTCAAACCTGAGTATTTCCAATGGTTGGAAAACCAGGTTTTTTCTATTCAGGACTTCCCTTACGCTGGGGTAGATTTTCGTGGTGACCCAGACATGGCTCTTCCACCAGGAGAGCAATGGGATGACTCAGGTAAAATCATTTTCAACATTTTCCTATTTTAATTTTTTTTTTATCTTTTCTTTATTGTCCCTAAACTGATAGTAAAAATTTCAAATGCAGATGTGGGTCCACACCGACCAGCCGCTCTCCAGCCTTACGAGAGGAAACAAGTAGTTGCAGCCGCGCCAGCCCCACAGGACAAATCAGCAGAGGTTTTGGCCGAGTTGGAGAGTCATCTAGAGCGCTTGACAGGAGATATTCCAGAGACCACCATAGATGACATTCCTCGTCGACTTCAACGCTATGTGATTGGGGTCCCAGGACCTTTTAGGAGGTTCCTTTGCAAGGTGGCCCATGCAGTGGTTTCTTATCGAGATCATCACCAGTGAGAGGATGATCGCTTATTGTGGGCACATATGACATTTTTGCTTTTTGTACTTATCATTTTTTCCAATCATAAGGTGTTTTTCAACCTATGATCGAGGACGATGTATTTTTTGACACACTCCTATATATATATATCACTATTACCGGCTTATCTTGTAAATCATGTTATGGAATGGTTTTAAATTTACATGTATGATTATTGCAAATGTCTACTCAACATTCGAGAAGAAATTGCATCTGCTAATGTATTTAAAGATATTGGAATATGTTGATATTCAATATAGTCAAATTCACGTTCCAAGAGACACACTCTCAAAAATAATCTCAATAACACTGGATTTCTAATGGCATATACTTTATTAAGCTGTAATACAACGAGTTCAGAATCTAACCTCACTATCAAACTCTGAATCCCAAATGAAATAGATTCAGATAATAATTCAATCACTGCACTATACTCGGCAATGTTGTTCGTTGTTTGACCGAGGCTTACCCCATGCATAGATACCAACTCGTCAGAGGGCAAATAGATAACCCAAGCTGCGGAAGAAATGTTCCGTGTATTACGACAAGCACCATCAGCGAAACCAATGTATGTTTGGAGAGGCATCGACATCTGCAATATCAAGAGTAAAACCAAGATAAGCAGGAATAATGACGAAAAACACTCTCTAAGCTAAGCACACTTTTTAAACTAAAACACACCAGCAAGAAAGAAAAACTATCCTAACTAAAAATCTCCATTCCCATTCTTTAAGCATAATACCTCTTCAAGTAAAGACCATTTCTGGGTTTACCTAAAGAGTCCCCGTCAAAGTCTACCAATTCATAGGCCCCTTTTGCTAGCTTTCGCTTGACAACATAGGGACCATGCCACATAGGAACGAATTTTCCAGCGCCTAATTTATCATTAGCTTGATCGTAAACTAAGACTAGATCTCCTTCCGAAAAATTTCGAGGGGTCACATTTCGATCATACTGAGCTTTCATACGTTTTGCGTGAGTCTCGATCACTAATGCAGCATCACGTCGATTCTCATATAATTGAGCCAAGTATAACAAATATTTTTCCTCTTCGGAAGTGGCTGGAAGTAACTCGATGGCCATTTGCAATGACGAGATTTTGCATTCAATGGGTAACACAACTTCCAGACCATAAACTAGTTGGAAAGGAGTGAACCCTGTTGATGTTTTTACTGAAGTTCGATATGCCCAAAGTGCTGAAAATAGCATGTTATGCCAATTCGACCAATGAATCCCAATGATTTGTCGGATCATGATGACTAAAACTTTGTTGATGGATTCAACCAGACCATTAGCTTGTGGATAATAAGGAGTTGAACTATCGTGACGCAAACCAAGCTGGCCTGTAAGTTCGGTCATCATAATGTTTTGAAAATGACATCCATGATCAGTGATAAATGCTTGTGGGACACCAAACCTAGCAATTATATGATTGAACACAAAAATTGCAGCTGTCTTTCCGTCTGCCTCAAATGTAGGCATCGCCTCGGTCCACTTAGTAAAATAATCTACCGCAAGGATGATATACACATGCCCCCCGACCGAGTGAGGGTTACATGTAATAAAATTGATACCCCATTTGGCAAAAGGACCAACGACAATTATAGGGTGGAGAGGAGCAGGTGGAGCGCGCATCTTTCGATCAAAAATTTGGTAGTTGTGGCATTTTCGGACCGCGTTAATACAATCTTTAAACAAAGATGGCCAGAAGTAGCCAGCGCACAATATCTTTTGGGCTGTGGCATACCCAGACATATCATCGCCACACGCTCCTGAGTGACATTCATTTAGAACCCTTTTAGCTTCCTCATGAGTTAAACAACGTCGAAAAACAAAGTCCGGCCCACGGCAATAAAGAGTATCTCCAATAATCCTGAATTGTTGGGACTGGAATCGTATTTTCCGACGTTCTGACCTTGAAATTTCTGGCTGAAAGGATTGGGTCTGGAGATAAACGACGATATCCCCATACCATGGATATAAAGTGCTGATTAGAAACAAGGATTCGTCCACAATGGGCTCCTCCGCCATAGTTTCTGTGTTAGCACGTGGGAAGTCACACATTAACTCCGCAAAAACTAAAGATTTCTTAGACTTAGATTTTTCAAATTCCAAGTCGAACTCCTGCAGGATAATAATCCATTTAGAGTACTTGCCCCCTAGCAATTGCTTGGTCAAAATGTAGATCATACGGTTGCAATCAGAAATTACTATAGTTTTACGTAGTAAAATGTAGTGACGAAAACGTTGGACAACTTGAACAGCTGCCAATGCAAATTTCTCCACATATGAGTATTTTAGCTCAGTTGGATTTAAAGTTCGACTAAGGTAATATATCACATGTTCAGTACCGAATTCATCTTCCTGAACTAAGACCATTCCAATGGTGGAATGAGAGGCGGCAAGATACAAGAAGTAATCCTGGTTGTAGTTGGGAGGATACAATATCGGTGCATGGGTCAACACGTGTTTTAGTGCATCAAAAGATTTCTAAGCTATCTCATCCCAATAGAATGGAGTATTCTATTTCAAAAACTGGGTAAAACCCTTGGTAACCTCAGCGTAGTTAGGAATGAATCGTCGTAAAAAGTTTGCTTTCCCTTGCAAACTCTGGAGTTGGCGAAGACTCGAAGGAGGAGGAAATTTGGCAATAGCTTTGACCTTCGAGGGATCGACGCGAATGCCGGCTTTTGAAACAAAAAACCCCAGTAATCGACCCGTTTCTATACAGAAAACACACTTGTGTGGATTCAACCAAATCCGATAATGCCTACACCTCATAAATATTGCTCGTAAATGGATGAGGTGATCAGCTCGATGTAATGAATGAGCAGGCAAATCATCGAGATAGGGTTGCACAATGTGCTTGATGTCATGAAACGCATAAGACATGGCCCTTTGAAAAGTTGCGCAGGCATTCTTGAGCCCAAAAGGTAATTTGAAATAAGCAAATGTCCCCCATGGACAAATGAAAGCCTTTTTTGGTTTATCGGCATGTAGAATATTGATTTGATTGTATTGGGAAAAACCATCCATGAAGGAGAATATTTCGCTGCCGGCACAATCATCAATGATTTGATCGATATAGGGAGTTGGGTAATTGTCCTTTGGACAGGCTCGATTAATATCCCAATAATCGATACATATTCTTATTGTCCCTTGCTTCTTGTTAATCGAAACAATATTCGATAGCCAATCCATTAACGGGATCGGATAAATGAAACCTGCTTTGAGTAATTTTTCAACTTCTGCTTTAATAGCAACAACTTTTCTTGGGTGAATCTGACGCAAACGTTGCCGGACGAGTTTAGCATTCGGGTAAGTCTTGATTTCATGAACAACAATCGCGAGATCAATTCCTAGCATTTCCTCATAGGACTAGGCAAACACGTCGCGAAATTCTAGAAATAGGGCCTTATATATTTGGATTTCATCTTTTGTACACGAGGCACCTATATGAATGTTCTCAACAATTCCAGGCTTAACCGAAATGTCAATAGGAATAGTTTGAGAGATGTTTCCCAAATTTAACTCTGAATTAGGATGTTTCATGGGATTCTGAGGTTCCTTGACATATTCGGTCATAAGAATTGATGAAAAATCATTTTCAAAACGATCATTCTCGGGTAAGAACGAAGATCTGTGATGGAGATCTTCCCATGGTAAATCATCTACACATAGGAGTTCACGAATTTTCTCATCAGAGTGAACAAGTTTAGAAAACGTGATTGAATCCGAGCTTTATGTGAAAAGTGATTCCTCACGGACCATATTCATTAAGTCAATTCTGGTTGAAGATGGGTCAGTAAACGATTGCACGGCCTCATACGCAATTTCATATGGACTCAAAGGCATGACATCACCAAATGAGTCTATCTCAGATTCAGAAGGAACGATCCAAGGATCATCATAAACAATGGTGTCTGACGAAATGATATGAATGGTTGCAAATGAAGATGATGCGTTGATTGGAGGAAAAGGAAAAGTTCCCAGTAAACCGGTATCTTTAACTAGTCCTACTCCAACATCCTTATACGGGATAGTCGTTTTACCGACATGCTGAATACTTTCAGAAGAGGCTGGGTCGGACGAAAAGTAAGCCAACTGGTCTATTGTTACGATCTTTCCATTATGAGGAAACTTTATAACCCGAAAGACCGATGAAACGACAACTGTCATAGCGTAAGACCAACTACGACCCAAGAGAAGGTTGTAATCTAGAGGGGCATCAACCACCTTCACATCTAGATTAACGGTTTTTCCTTCAACCCCTATAGGTAAATCCTGTAGAATGCCAAAAGGATGAAACCCACGGCCATCAAAGGCCTTTAGAATCGTCGGAGAACCAAGCGATCTCCAACACTGTATCGACATAATACACGTTAAGGCTCCCTCATCAATCACAGTCCGATGAATAGGCCTGTTTTTGACTATCACTGGAATCTGGAAAGCCATTTGATGAGGTAAGCGCGGTGTACTATTTTCTAGATCGAAAATTATTAGGTTCGAGTCCTGAACATCAACAGCTCCTATAGCCGACAAAAGTAATTTACGCTGTGCTGGACATGATTGCAACACTTCCAAAGCCGACATTGCTGAGGGTGAAACAGATAAATCCTCAACAATGTTATAGTTCTGAGCCGCTCTCGCATGTGGATTGAAAGTTGACTTTCGAAGTATACCCTTGGCAGGTGGTTTGATTACCAAGTCTGGATTAAGTTTCTTGATATGTAGTGGATCGGAAGCGGGAGCTGAGGTTGATGGGTTAGAATGAGAAGATTCTGCTTCTTTACCATCAACAGGACTTTTACTACCATAATCATGTGATCGAGTCGCAATCCTAACATGGGACATCATCAGTATGGGTTCTTCATTGGCACTCGAGGAAGAACCTATCATCTTACTATCTTGACTTGGAAAAGGATCCTTCAAAACAGCAGGCGTTTGGGAACCTTTGAAAATCTTCGCAACCTCTGCACGATGAGGGGAGTCTCTTGTAAAATGTTCTTCGTCACAAATGAGACAAGGATAACAAGATTTGCGTTTTTCATCATTGGATTCTGATATTTCAGGTTTCTCTTTTGAATTTTTGTTCGTTTTATTCTTCTTCTTCCCTTTCTTCTTACCACCGGATTTCGATTTGGCTGTAGATGACTCTACAACGTGAATATCGGTGGAAATCTCCGCGGAAGAATCTCCTATCGGGGAATCAAGCAAGGTTATGATAGGAGAAGAATTCTTGGAAGACTTCTTCTTACTTTTAGTGTTAACCATACCAATCATACCATCAATGGCATGAGACCCTGAAGGAGCTGCGACGATTTGATTTTGCTTGGGAAGATCGGGGATTTTCTCGTGTAACGTACCTGACTGAGTATAGACCAAGTCAAGGTACTGTGCTTGAGCAATTACTTGCTCCTCAGTAACGACTCCGGCCTTAGCTACATCTTCAGTGATCTTTGGCAACAAAGATTTTACAAACCATTCAGCCAAGATCTGATCCGGAATAAAAACCTTCACTAAACGTCGTCGACGTCTCCATTCATGAATGTGATCTGAAATGTAAGTGGATGTTGATTGCTTTAACGAAGTTAGTAATTCCATGCCATTGTCATATCTGACTGGCAGCTGAAAATGAGTTAAAAACGAGGTAGCTAACTCACTAAAATTATAAACAGTGCCTCGCGATAACTCAATGTACCACTTGGCCATGAGACCAATTAGAGTGCGCTGGAAAAGCCTTAGATGGATTGAACCATCTGAAATGGAGTTAGACACACACCAGAGGTGATAAGTCATCACATGGTTCGACTGGTCCTCTCCTGATTTTCCTTCGAACTTAGGAATATCACTAGGCAACTTATTCGACATTGGCGGCCAAAACGGAAGATAATTAATGGGATCGTTCGTTAGGCACGACAAGTTAGGCAAGTCCAAAGTTGCGATAAATGGTAACTGACGATTAGGATCCCTAAAACTCTGGGTCATGAGACCAACCCCAGGAGGAGGATATCCAGGATAACTAGGAATAGGAATTGCATTTGGGATATTGTATCCTCCCGGAAAACCAGGATTAACCGGACCGTACTAGGGTTGTTGAGGTTGTTGATATGTGTACCCAGGGTATGGTTGATACTGATAGACTGGCTGCTGCACAGCAGGACCGAATTGGTACTGTCCCTGGTACAGTTGATAAGTAAATTGTGGTTGACTTGTGACAACCGTACTTGAACCAGGTTGTCCTATAGGCATCTGAACCGACGTTTGAATCATGGATCCAGATGGAGGTAAAGATGTCTGAGGAGTAGATACAGGAACAGTAGAAACCGGAGCTGTCGATACTCCAGAAGTAGGTGGGGTAGATTGAACAGATGTTGCGGCAGTTGCAGCAGTCGTTTGAGGCGGAGTACGAGGCATACTAGGCCCAGGCTGAGAAACTACCGAAGGTACATAAGTTTGAATAGTAGACTGGACAGGTTGCTGGGGTGTACCAGAAACTAAGGGTTGTCCAGTTTGAGATGACAAATGTACATTCGGTTGCAAGACCTGTTGAGTTTGTGATGGATCCCACACTAAATTCATTTCGGGGTACGGACCCATAATAGGTTGAGAATATTGAGGACCATAACCGGGTTGAGGGTAGGATTGATAATTGAAAGGTACATTTCCCGTTCCTTGAACATATGATTGACTGGAGGGTGGTTGGAAACCTTGGTTCGAGTACTGATACTGGGGTTGACCTTGAGGTATAAATTGATACTGGGGTTGACCTTGGGGTACATATTGAGTCTGGGGTTGACCTTGAGGAACGTACTATCCTGTAGGTATGTACTGTCCTTGTGGTTGCCCCCAGGCGCAAATTGGGTACTTTGAGGTTGTCCCCCAGGCAATAACTGAGGATTTTGAGGCTGCCCCCCAGGCGGTAACTGGCCACCTTGAGGTTGAGGATTAGGAATAGTACCTGACATCATGAGAATATCTTCTACGCTCAACGGCTTAGTACCATTGCTTCCAGTTAATAACCCTTGTTCAATGGGTTGAGGAGATGCTCTCGAAAAAGCACTAGAAAGTGACTGATACCCAGAGGGAATAGAAGGACCGTCGTACAAAAAGGATTCTGGCGATTGAGTAAACATGGACGACTGTCTTGACATATTTAACGGAGGATAATAACCTTTAGGTGTTGGGTGATAAGGAACACGAGGTGGTGAAAAACTTAACCCTCGGTTTTCTAAGAAATTAGTCAAAGAAAGATACCAAGCACTACTCCTAGGTGGAGTGTAAAAAATTAATTCACGCTCCCTTAGCTCAATAGCAGGTTGATTTTCAGGGATAGGGATGCCTACTTCTTCTTCCAGAGTAGCAAGTTCTTCGATAGCTATAAGTCCAGAAGGAAGATTTTGGGTAATTATTCTTTCTACCCTAGGTGAACCAGGACCACTAGAAGCTAGAGAAGCAAACCCCAATGTCGGAGTAGCAACAAATTTACTTTCAGGTTCAGATATTTCAGGTTCCTCACCTATATCACTGATAGATAAAAAGCTACCAGAAACTTCGGAAACAGACACTGATTGTGGATTATAATCTGCTACTAAAGCTTGAAAATCAGGATGTACCACCAAAGAAGACTCTCCTTCTTTAGGTGACCCAACTCTACTGTCTCTAGGAGTTACGAGGACTCTTAATCCTTCAGGTCGGCCCGGTGAAAACTCAGGAGGTTGGCCCCGAAGTCTACGGGACTTCCTCAGTAATTCAGCCACGGTTAAAAAATTTTAACTACTTCACACGCAAACAAAGTAAAATCTCAATGGAAACCACCTAAAGCCTCTAAATAACCAAACAAATTTGAATCACACGCCTAAAGAATCTAGGAGATCAAACACACCCAAACAGTAACTTTCCGTACTGAAAACACTAGTTGGTGATGAAATCCAATGTCGCAGAGTTCAATACAGAAATGGCGGTTGGAACAGTTACCCCGACAACCTGCTTAATGAATAGACTGGCACAAGTTCCTCCACTTAACCGTCTCGAGTGAAGAGAACCCCCCAGAAAATCCAAGTGAGTCTAGCCGACATCTGCTCCAGGTACAGTGGGATCTTCGCACCACTGTCACCTTAGGAAGAATCCTAAAGAATATGGTCACTAAGGTTACCAATCGAAACAAATATACCTGGGGGAACAGTCTACGATCCGATATGAACGCAAGGGTAGAGTAGCAAGCTCAATCCCCTTGAAGGCTCCTTGACATAATCCAAGGTTTACCAACAAGTGACCCCGGGCTCCTCGACAATGGTTAATCCGAGGTTTACCATTTTTAATACGTGAATATCTGGCGTTGTTCCCAATGAGGAAGGATTGATTCCCACACTGGTTCGGACACGATCTTGTGCTTATCCTTTAAGAGGAGCTTTCGCAGAGCATAAATGCAACAATTGGATTTCTTCCCTACCACAAGATACAACTACTTGTTTTTTTTGCTGTCTTGGAGAGTTAATTACTCTCCTACTCCAAGGCACTAGCCTAAGCTATGTTGGTGTATCAAAGCCCTAGAAATAAAAATATTACTAGATGAATTTTAATTTAAGCGTTATTTTTATTGGTTTTTGTTTAAGTCAAGAGGTGCGGAGATGAAACTCATGGTATGAAGACTCGACTCAAAATCAGTAAACACACACTTAAGATGATTAAACAATCTTTTCCCTTCAATGAACCTCTAGCTAGGAAAGAGTTTGAGAATGCAAATACTTGTAAACACAAATATTTCTTAACAAACAAATTAAAAGAAGAGCTTTTGTCCTTTCCAATGCACTCAAAACAAGGCAACTAGTTATTTTCACAAAAAATTTCCCTTTTCTTTTCAAAGCACTCAACCACTACAAAAACAAACTTTTTGCAAAAGAGATTTTTTATTTATTTTTATAAAACACTCAAAACTATGCAAACGACTAACTTTGAGATCTATAAATTATAAAAACCTATTTGAAGTCAAATCTTACAAGATGTCTTTTTTAAGGATGTTTTACTTAGCTAGATGTAAACTAAGGACCAATTTATGCAGAATCACAAATCAGTCAAAAACAACCAATTTTGTTTTCTTCTTTAAAAATGAAATCCAAACTTTTAAACACAAGCTTTTCGAAGTTTTGTAAAGAGAAAACACAAGGTGGATTCCTCAATAAGGGTAGATTTCGCAAATGGTCAGACTCATAAGAAGGTTGGTAGAAACCAAGGTGATCTGAGGTTCCTACATCTTCTAAGCTCAAAGCTACTACAAGACCAAAATGAAAAACAAACCCAACAAGCAAAACTTCTAGGAATTTCACCTAAAACCCTAACACCAATGAAATCAACCTAAGGAAAGCTTCTGACAGGTTATATGCAGGTCTGGGCAGGGGATAATAACTTCTAAACAAAAACTAAGCTAACTAACAGAGGAAATCTTAGGTTTTCCAAAATTTTGGCAGGGTCCGCAGGCCCACAGTTAACACAGGTGCGGTACCGCTCTGTGCTAAAAGCAAAAGTGCAGATAAGTACGCATTGTGTCAAAAGCCTAGGGTGCGGTCCTCTCCCAAAGTTATGAAAAACAAAAAAAAACCCTGGATCTACTAATTCTACTGAATTCCACACACAACAAGCCAAAAACAGAAACAAAAACAAAGTTTCTCAGGTCAAAGTAAAAACAAGGAAAAGATCAAGTCCCCAGTGGAGTCGCCATTTTGTCACACGGAATGAGTTGATCTTGCGGACAAGATAGACCTTCCTAGAATCTAAAGAAGACCTAGTGACAAGCAAGCCAATCACAAACTATCTCTAAATATGCATTTATAAACAAAGGCAAACAAGTATTTTAGGCCTACCTTGGGTCCAATGCAAGTTTGTGGCAGCCTCGCTCCTTCGATCCAAATGAGCTCCCTTGTTGCGAATCTGCAAACAAAAACACGCAAACAAATTAAATAGCACTTGAAAATCCAATATCATAAAACATATTTAACATGAAAGTCAAGGAATTCATGAAACAAATGACAAAAGACAATTTGTTGAGAAAAATGGATCTGATTGTATTAATTCAAATCAAAAGAAGAACTTTACAACCTGTGCCTTGACGCTATACAAGCTCCTCCCAGCGTCCAGCAAGAAGTCTCCTCTACTTTGACAAGTTTCACTCTCTTCCCAATGAAGCCAAAAAGGTATGTGATCTCTCCTCTCAAGCTTAACTAGGAAGTCTTAAATCCACCAGCATTTACCCTAAAAAATGTTCAGCTTCTAACCTCTCTAGCAACCAGCCCAATGCCTTAATTTATAGTGCAATGGAGGGAAGTTACTAGGTCCTCCTTCAAAGGGATAAAGCCCTCCTTCAAAGGGATAGCTCCTCTCATCAAGGGATTAGCTCCTTCTCTTTTGGGATGCATGAACCACCTAAGAGCAGCCAATCCATGTCAAAATTCTTTCTAGAATCATCTAGAATTAACCCAAAGTGAGTTTTTTAGAATAAAATTGCGCCTTTTTTACTTTCACAGGGGTCCGCACCCACACCTTTAGGGACAGAGCAGGCAGGTCCGCAGTTTTTGTAAACAGAAGGTGCGGGACTGCAGGCAACAGTGAGAGAAAGTGCAGAACCAGAGCTTTGTTGATTTTCAATGTCTTTCTCTCATTTTCAAAGCTTGACTTGAAGATCTGAGGTCTCAGACTTGCTTAGGAGGACAGTACAAGTGATGATAGACCCATACTGACTGCAAATAATCATGGTGACGATATTTTTGCGTAACAAAGTGGATTGAAGTAGAAGTAGCATCCATATGAAGGATTGGAAGAAGAAGCGGAAAGGGGGAAAATATAAAAACATGAGGGCCATAGCACACCAGTGAAAAGATATCAAAAACCACTAGAACCACTTTAACATTGATAGACATATAGAGGAGAGTGTTGGAAGTTGCATCCGTAGCTTAACTAGAAGAACAAAAATAAAGATAATAAGAAGAAACTCATGGCCATTGATTCAAGAAACCAAGTTGGAAGCAACTTGGATGTGGATGAGAATATTGTCTATACATTAGTGTAAAAGGAGGCGAATTTGACTAGCCTTTAGCAATAAGAATAGAAGGAAAATACCATACTCTTACATATAAACATATAGGTTATAAATACTAATATAAATGTTTTGTTTGACTCAAGATCACAAAGAAATATCATTGCACTGGAGCTAGAAAACAAATTGGGATTGGAAGTTCATGATCATCCAAGCCCATATCCATTGGGATGGGTAAATCAGGATGCAGAGACAAAGGTAACAAAAAATGCAAAATTAGTTTTGCTACTGATTTTATTGATTAAATAGAACTAGATATAGTCCCTTGATGCATAAAGAGTGGTATTTGAAAGTACCTGTATGTACATGAGGGATGAAATATTCATGCATAGAGACAACCAATACTGACTCGTCAAGGATGGAAAATCATTCACCATCAACGCACATAAAGTCAATTCAAAAATTTCACTAGGAAGTTCCAACTAAGACAATAAATTCATCCGTTATAGGCAAAAGTATGTCTTACTTTTTTTAAGAGAAAAATAGTTTGTAGAAGATTCAATAAGAGAAAATGAATCCATGGAGGGGTGTAATAAGAAATGAAAAAAGCAACTGGAAGAGTTTCTACATGCATACAAGGATGTGTTCCAAGAGCCTATAGAGATGCCACTCAAGAGGGAAGTGGATTACAAGATCCAACTATTTTTGGACTCCCCATAACTAAGCAATGGGTTGTACACGAATTTTTTTATAGAAGCAAGTGAGGTGAAGAACCAATTGCAACAACTACTGGAACAAGGTGTCATTTGACTGAGTACATCACCATTTGGGTCACCCATCATAATTGTGCCAAAGAAGGATGGGACTTGGTTAATGTGCATAGATTACATGGTGTTGAACAATATTACGCTCAAGAATAGGGACCCCCTCCCTGTTGGAAATAATACTGAGGGGGGGGGGGAATCAGTATTATCTAGCAATTTACCAAATCTTCCTTATTTGATCTTTTGAAATATTCTTGTATATCAGTACCATAAAACAATGAGCATGAATAAAGAAAATAGACAGTCACACCAAAGAACACAAGATGTAAGGTGGAAACCCAATGCGGGAGAAAAACCACCTGCTGCAATAATGTCTCTATCTTCTTTCAAGAAATTCTTTTTACAATGATTTTGTACTGGTGCAGTCCTTTACCAGCACGCAGGCTGCAACCTGCAAAGAGCTACAACTCTTTCTCGTTTTCCAGACTTCTCCTGGAAGGGTGCTACAACCCCCTACTTCTTTTCAAAAAGATCGACAAGTATACAACAGATACAGTCTACTACAGATATCAGATCAGTAATTACAGAAACAACCCAGAACACCTTATGAACAGAAATATACAGTTAACAGATCATCTTGAGACAGGGACGCATATTTTCTTTCTGTGGCCTGCGACTGGACGCAGTATACCTTATGTTGTTCTGCGTGCAGACGCACTGTTCCTTTTTCTTGTCTGCGACCGACGCACACATCAACACTATCGCGCCGCGTCTTTCGCTTCAGAGACGCACCCAATACCACAGTCGCGCCGCGTCCTTCGCTTCAGAGACGCACCTGATCCTTTACTGTACTGCGTCCCGGCGCACTTTCCCTTCACTGAATCTGCGTCCCTTTAGATATAGAAGATAAGAGGACTTCAGAACCAACCCAAACACTCAGATCCATAGATCTGATCATGCGCCATATAGATCGTAGTCCATTAGAAGATTTACCCTTAAAGATATGGACTAGATCACACCAAGAGATGATCAACCAAGATGATGCTTAATCCAAATGAACTCCTTGGCTTTATATAGGCAAGCTTCTCCCCAAAGCGTGGAACAATACCACGAGCCGACACCATAGAAACACGCAACCGTCGGCTAGATACCACACAAGAAGCCCCCCACGAGCTTTTCTCTACCTTGAAATGTGTGCACTGGGCGGACGCACCTTCTGAACGGCTGGCCGGCGTCCCTGGACGCGGGTTCTGTATGGAATACCAGCGGGGACGCACTTGCTGAACAAAATTTCCTGCGTCCTTCTTGATTTACCACCTGAAAGCGTTTGCCATCAAGTACAACACCTGAATCATAATGCCAACACTCCCCAGAATAAATGATATGTTGGATAAGTGCAACAAGTAAAATACTTCACCAAACTATACTTAAAGGTTGGATATCACTAGGTTTGAGTTAGAGAACAAGATACCTCAGAGACCACCTTTAGAACTAGGAAAGGTTTGTTTGAGTGGTTGATCATGCCATTCAACCTATGAAATGCACCAACTACATTTATTAGGTTAATGAATGATATATTTCACACGTTTATAGATTCATTTGTTATTGTCTATTTGGATGATTTACTAGTATACAATGCCACCTGGGAGGATCACATCTCACATTTGACACAAGTGCTAGAGACATTAAAGAAGCATTAATAGCTATAAAATCTCAAGAAGTGTGAGTTTGCATAACAGTATTTAGTGTATCTGGTGTATGTGATAGGTGGAGGAGAGCTGAAGATAGATCTCGCCAAGATGGATGCCATCATGAAATGGATAGTGCCTAATAATGTTAATGTGGTTAGGAGTTCTTTTGGTGTCTTACAGTACTTGTGGAAATTCATAACCTCATTTTTAGTTGTAGCATTTGTTGATTTTTCATAGGTCTTGTAACTGATAATTACTTCTATTTTTTTTTTACTTTAAGTCTCCTTGTATTCACATTACTCAATTACACAAAACATCTTCAACAGTAGAATAAAATTAACAATAGGATCATAAAGATACATCCAGACAGACAACAGAAACATTTTACCCCAATAAACATCATTTGATTCCTCAAAATTCTCCCAAAACTTTGACACCCTAATTTTCCAAACTAGGTCCTACTGGTATAAATGGGCTTGTGAGAATATTCCTCCACTTTTCCACTCTTAAAGCATCAAGATGGATGAAAAAATAATAATGATACAATCCATATCACACCTCCCCATTTTGGGATTCTTTTGGTACCCAAAAAATTCTATCTAATGAGGTGAGGAAATTTTTCCTCCTCCTTCTCTCGGGTCTACCATTTAGCCTTTCCTAGAAATTGTATGATCCAAATCTTTTAACTTCAAGGATTCATATAGAATTGCATATAAAAGAGCATGTAACCATGTAACTTAAACACATGAAAAAGGAGAGGAAATCATAAAGAAACCATGAGATCAAAGGCACACAAATGATTTGATTACGGAGTTCACCCAATGTGGGCTACATCTTCGGGCCTTGCTCAAAGTGGGGAGGCCTTCTTTCATGAAATGGAAGCAAAAATGAATTACAATCAGCGTTACATAAATGACCCTTATACCTCCAATTTTTTTCATGGATGAAAAATGCAAAGCTCAGATGCAAAAATAGATATCACCATTAGATTTGTGGCGTGAAATCATGGAAAACAACTATAGACTTGACTATATTCTGAGCAAGTGAATTTTGGAGCTCCAAGGAATATTTAGATTCCCTACGAGAATATTATACCAAGATTCCTTCAAATCTTTCTTGGTTTACATGCTCGCCTAGGCATGGTTTCAACCTAGGCCCCACCACCTCCTCCTCTATTTGGTCGAATGGAAATGGCTTAAATAACATTATGTGGGCAAAGTTATCAAAACAAGTTATTGGCTTGTTGGAAAATGGGGCAAGTATGGTGGGGGCGGGACGGGTTCAAAACACATCGCGCCCATATATGGTTCAGAGCCATTGTTAATATGCGATATTTTGTAAGGTTGAAAGTTGTTTTAATTTCGACGTCGTCCATTGGCAGGTTGACTAACATGGGTCAGGCGGGTTTGAACCTCGCCAACCTCCTCCACGTGGCATTGTTTTATTGTTGGGTGGGCTAGGGTCTCTGATGGCCCGACCCATTATATGTGTCATTCATATGATTTCATTTTTTTACCAGTGGGTTGGGCAGTTCTGTTGGTGGGTGGCTCATCCACCCTATTTAATACTATTTTATTAATGTCATTGGACTGTTGGGGGGTGGCAGCCCACCACCCCAAATATATATCTATATATATATATATATATATATATATATATATATATATATATATATATATATATATATATATATATATTATGCAATAATGGACAAAATTTCAGATTCAGTTTTTAAGGGTCACTTTGAGAATTAAAGAGGTAACAAATTCGTCCTTTTCCGATTGCCATCTTTTGTGCACCGTCCCTTCACCAAATTGTTGCCTCGATAGTGACTACCACTTGGCCTAGTTTGACCAAAATTTTGACCAACTATGTCTTGAGTATACAAACTCAAATTTGAGTTTCATTCACATCGTTGGAATCAGGGTGATGAGAACTACGATTTGGTCCTAGTTTCACTTCAATATGATGACTTTGATTTTTGAGCTTTTTCAAGGCCACTTCTATTTCTGGAGCCACCTGGATCATTCCTCCCCACTAATGAGATTTTGGGTCACCAAAAGCTTTATCAATCAATTGGAAAGTGAGGGAATTAATCCCTCACTTTCTCCTTTTCAATCCATCAGGCCTTACTTGGATGCATTCCTTTGAAACCAATACGAAGGTACTCCATGACTCCTCATCGTGAAATCCTGGTCTTTCTGTCAAGGATGATATCCCTCGATAGCTTATCCAAATATTCAGGTGCAAAATCATCCACTGTAGGAACATGTCCAACCTCTTCGATGTCCATGATCAAAGGAGGCTCATAAAGCTTCAAGTTTTCAACGTTCACCATTGAGTACATATGAATGTATGCTGGAAAACTGAGATGAAAAGTGTTGTCTCCAATCTTCTCTAATATGGTGAATGTGCCATATCGGATTGGTCTCAGCTTCTTTCCTTCCCCTTTCATTCTGGACTTGCTGATGTTGAGCCACACTTTGTCCCCAACCTTGAATTGGTGATCGACTCAGAGCATGTCATGTTGAGCTTTGTATTGAGATTTACTTTTCTCTAGTTGCTCTTGCACTTCCTGGTGAATCATCTAAATTCGTTGAATGAACTTCTGCACTTTGTCCCTATCATCTTTCCCACTGGAATATTCATCTCTCCCAAATATCATGTCTAATGGATCCTTTGGAAAATATCCAAAGTATGTCTCAAACGGTGAGCTCTGAGTGGATGAATGCATTGCCTGATTGTATGCATGTTGTACATAGGGAATATGCTCATACCACAACTTGGGATGCTTTCCACAATAGCCTTGGAGTAAATGTATCATTGTGTAGTTGAAAACCTCTGTTTGTCCATCAATTTGTGGATGAAATATTGTTCTCCTCTTCAACTTGGTGTCCATCATTTTCCACAAACTTGTCTAAAACCTTCCAAGAAAGCAAGAGTCTCAATCAAACACAATGGATATGGGCATCCCAAAGTGAACCCATATAAATTGGAAGAAGAGATGAGAAGTTTGCTCTGCAGTGAACTGCTTTTTACAAGGCATTAAGACACACATTTTGCTAAATTGATCCAGAGCAACATGAAAATAGTCATGAACTCTTCTATTCAAAGGCAAACTGCCTACAAAATCCATTAAAACACTTTCCAATGTATGAATCATAACATGGAGTGGTGTGTAGAGCCCGAATTTTCCATTAGTGGGCTTGCTAATTGAACACAACACACATCCATTTACATATCAAGTGACAACACTTTTCATGTGAGGCCAATAACACAACCTATTCAAATGACACAAATTTTCCCCTACACCAAAATGACCTGACACAAGAGAAGTATGTGCCTCTATAATTACATATATTCTTTCATTGGAGGGGATACAAAATTCACCAAGGTGGTATAAAAAATTTCCCTACAAATGGTAATTGCCCACATATGATCCATGAGTCAGATTTACATAAATATCCTTACAATAATCATCATCAACATATTGTTCAACATAACTTTCAAAAGATAAAGAAGCATTTTTCAAAATTATAGATGAAAAAATAGGAGGGAGAGAAAGCATACCTGCCACTTTGTTATTGGTGCCCTTCTTGTATTTTATTACCGATTGAAACTACTGGAGGAATACCATCCATATGAAATTAGGTGCTTATTGAATCTTGGTATGTGACTGGAGGTACTAAAAGGGCCGGTTATTTGTGTGAACAATGGTCTCCTTGCCAATCAAATAGTGCTTCCACTTCTTCACGCTTTGAACCAAGAAATACAACTCCTTTTTGTATGTGGGATAGTTCACAACAACTTGGGAGAATGTATCTGAATGGTAGCGTACATGTTTCCTTCGCTGCATCAATATTGCTCCCATGGCGTATCCACTGGCATCAGTCTCAATCTCAAAAGGTTGTTGGAGGTCAAGTAAGGCCAAAATTGGTGCAATACTGATATTCTCTTGCAGTGTATCAAAGGATTTGTGTTGCTTTCCTCCCCACTGAAAGGTTTGCTTCACACTTGTTAATGCATGTAAGGGGGATGCAATGACAGAGAAGTAGGCAATGAACCTTCTCCAGTATTGTAATGCACCCAAAAAGCTACAAACCTTTGTAACGTTAGTGGGTTTAGGCCACTTTACAATCACACCAATTTTAGAAGGATCTATTTTTAATTGTCCACCTCTGACAATGTGACCCAAGTAAACCAATGAGGTCTTACCAAATTCACACTTAGACATTTTGACATAAAAATTTTCTTTCTGCAAAACATCAAACACCTTTTTAACATGACTCACATGATCTTCCCATGTCCTACTAAAAAATAATTTCATCAAGATATACAAGTAAAAAATCATCAAGAAAAGGCTTGAAAATATCATTCATCACCCTCATGAATGTGGTTGGATCATTGCATACTCTGAATGACATCACCAACCATTCAAACAACCCCTGCTTGGTTTTGAATTCAGTATTTCATACATCTTGTTCTGCAATCCTGACCTGATGATAACCAGTGTGCAAGTGTAGTTTTGTGAAATAGACAACATTTTTCAATTGATCTAATAAATCATCAATGCGATTCTTCATATTATTTTGTTGATTGCTCTATAGTCCACACACATCCTCCATGTTCCATCCTTCTCTGGCACCAACATGATGTGTGAGCCACATGGAGAAGAAATTGGCCTTATGACCCCTTGGTCCAACAATTCATGTACCTGCTTTTTTATCTCCTCCATCTCAATGGTTGAAAACCTATACATACCAATGTTGGGTAAATGAGCATCTTGTTGCAAGTGAATCTCTTATTGGATCTCACGATTTGGAGGAAACCCACTTGGTTCCTGAAAAATCCCATCATAATTAGAAATAGTTTCATACAATTCCCTTTTATGAGCGAGATCACAACCTTTGAAAGCTTTGAATGCCTCTGCATCTTTTGCTCTCACAACCATGAGAATACACCCTTTGCTGGAATTGATCAATCTCTTCATCTGACCTGCACTTACATGAATAGCACTGATTTTGGTATGATGAGTTCTAACAATGTATTCCACCTCATCTTTCGTGAGATGGTACTTCTTTTCATGGTGAAAGAAAACTATTTTCCTGTCATAAAAATATGGACTCCCCAATACAATGCCACATATATCCAATGGTACAACATCAATATCAGCCTCATCTACTAGTTTCGATGCAATAACAAATCTAGCTCTACACTACTTGGTTACATGTAATTTGGCTTTATCACACACCCAAACAAGAGGGTATGGTTTTGGATGAGGCTTGGTCTCTAATCCTAACTTCTTAACCAAGGTTTCTGAAACCAAATTTTCTTGTGAGCCTAGATCAAACAAGGTTTCTACTTTAGTATGTTTCGTTATGACTCTAATGTGGAACAATTCAATCCTCTTTCATTCACTAACAAGAGACTCATTTGAAGAACTTGTACTTGCATGCAATTCAGAATTTTCATTAGCATGAAGAGAAAGAGTACCTTGTAAGCCCACTACTGTGATTAGTGTCTCATCACCCGAATCAGTTCCAAGGTCCTATTGTACAATTGCCACAGTATTTTGATTGTTCTTCCCACTAAATCTCTTTGGTTTCAACTCCGGATGCAACCTCCAAATTTATTCATAATCATGGCCTTCCTTATTGAAATGTGTGCAATATGGGTTTGCTCCTTCCTCCTTGGTTGTATGTTACTTCTTGTCCTTTCCCTTTCCTTTTCCTTTGAACTTCCCACTATGAGGTTTGAAAGATGATTTCTTTGGTTGCTCTTCTTTATCATTATTTCCCCTTCTTTCAAGGTGAATGGCCTTCACACTTACCGTATCAATACTAGTAGGCTCAAATAATAACAAAGAATTCATGTTGTAACTATGTGAAGCACCATTATACTTTGTTACAGTTTCAGGCAAATCAAGTGAAATGCCCAAATTCAATTCTTGTTTTCTAAACTCTTTTGTGAATCTTTGTACATTTTGATGTTTTCCTTCTCTCAAATATTTCCATTCCATTAAAGACTTTTGTCGATAACCGAAAGGATAAAATTGATCTTTTAATGCATAAACAAAATTGGACCAAGAAGAAAGGATATTACCCAAGTTTTTGTTGCCTTTCTGCAACTTGCTCTCCCATAAGACAAGAGTGGTGGCACTCAGCCGAAGAGATGCTAATTGGATCTTGGCCTCATCTTCCTCAATCTACTGAATCTGGCAATAAACCTTGATTTATCTAATCCAATTGTTTAGTTTATTTGCATTACATTCTCGATTATATGTGGGAAATTCAAACTTTACATCTAACTTAAAAAATGGCTTCTTAGATGTATTCCTATGATGCATGTTAGAGTGATGAGAAGAAGAATAAGAAGAATTGTCACTAGAGGATGGAGAGGATGGTTCAGGAGGCCCTCCTCTTCCACCTTCATGATTTACTGATGCATGGTCATCTGGTTCTTTCTTCCCAGGCTTGATTGTCTTCTCATATTCTGCAAACAACTTGTCAACTTTCTCTACCATAGTGAAGAATATATTGTGATAATTTCGCTCTTCCTCCATTCGAGCTTCCTCATCTGCCATGTTTCATCTTCATGGTGCATGCCCCGCTTCAGGATCAAAGGATTTGAGTTTTACTTCTCCTCTTTGGAGCTTGTTCCTGGTTAACATTCACTCATGCAACTCGCATCAAGAAGACTTTCTCTGATACCAAACTTGATCCAGATATTTTAACTTCAAGGATGCATGCAGAATTGCATATAAAAGAGCATGTAACCAAGTAACTTAAACACATGAAAAAGAAGTAGAAATCATAAAGAAACCATGAGATCAAAGACACACAAATTATTTGATTACCAAGTTCACCCAACGTGGGCTACATCTCTGACCCCTGCTCAAAGTGTGGAGGCCTTCTTTCATTAAATGGCAGAAAAATGAATTACAATAAACTTTAGATAAATGACCCTTATACCTCCAATTTATGTCATGGATGAAAAATGCAAAGCTCAGATGTAGAAATAGACATCACCATTGGATTCGTGGCGCGAAATCATGTCAAACGACTATAAAATTGACCATATTCTAAGAAAGTGACCTCTGGAGCTCCAAGGAATCTTTAGATTCCCTTAATATTCCCTGCAAGAATATTCTCCCAAGATTCCTTCAAAATATTTCTTAGTTTACGTGTTGACCTAGGCGCGGTTTTGGCTTGGGTGCTCCTAGTTCCACCTACAAAAATGATCTATTTCTCCTCGGCCCCACCACCTCCTCCTCCGTTCGGTCGAATGGCCATGGTTTAAATAACATTACATGGGCGAAGTTCTCAAAACAAGTCGCTGGCTTGTTGGAAAATGACGACAAGTATGGCGGGGGCAGGTCGGGTTCAAAACCTGCTATGCCCATATATGGTTCGAAGTCGTTGTTAATACACATTATATTTTTTTTTAAAGGTTGACAGTTGTTTGAATTTTGGGGCCGCCCATTGGTAGGCCAACCCACATGGGTATGCTAGGTTCGAACCACTTTGGCTTCCTCCATGTGGAGTTGTTTTTTTGTTGGGAGGGCTCGGGTCTCCGGTGGCCCTACCCATTATATGTGTCGTTTATATGATTTTGTTGTTTGACCGACGGGTCGGGCTAGTCTATCGGTGAGTGGCCCACCCACCCTATTTAATAATATTTTTTTCAATGTCGTTGGACCATTGGGGGGTGGCATGGGTGGTAACTTGCCATGACGCATGGAAAACGATGATCGGAAAGGGTGAATTTTTCACCTCTTTAATTTGCCTAGTGATCCTTAAAATCTAGATCCGAAATTTTGTCCATTATTTCATAAAATAAATAAATAAATATATCTCTGTTTGTGTGTACGTGTATGTATATATATATATATATATATATATGTGTGTGTGTGTGTGTGTGTGTGGTGCAATTAAAACCCGCACATACCCACAGTATGCATAAAATGCATAAACACAACTATCCCGGGTATTTAACTCTTCAATGGAGTCAAAACCTCAATCTCATAAATGTCAAATGGTTAAGGCCCTTTTATCTTGTTTCCTTTATATCGGAACCCAATCACCCCGCCAAACCTCCTATGGGGACTTATATCAATTCTCACAGCCTTCGTATGAGACCTTATTAATACCTTTCCATTCCTCCTTATCGGGACTGCTAAACCCCTTGTAACCTTCAAACCACACTTTAACCTCTCATATATAAACTTTCTCTTTAATACATCGTTTACATACGTTTAACGTATATAACCTTCTATCGGGCTATTTTCACTTGATAAACCATTACAAAGAAAAATATGCATAAACCATACCTTTATGCTCTTTGTACATTTCTTGCAAAAAATTTGATGCTGCACCTTATAGCAATCACTATTAGCTCCTTTCATAGGTCTATAACACGCATATGCCTCGTTAACCCTCTGACTCCGATCTTCATGACTATCGAAATCATTAACACCATATTTCCAATTAAATGACTCGGCCTCGCTATTTTGGAATGCAAAGGGAAACCCATTGAAATCCCGCTCCGAACCATATAAGGTCGGACTTCAAATGTTTATAAATCACATTAACAACTGTCGTCGGGTCTGCCTACTACCTCCACGCTCTCCAAACTCCACTTGCACGATCGCTAACTAGCGCTTTATCGCTATCGGCGTGTCGACATTCCCATTGACTGCCAGCCCTAACTCCTCTGATTGCGATTTAACGATCCAATCACGACCGTCAATTTGATTCACGATCCGACGATTGAGATTTATTCACGCGATCGCATTTCGCTAAACCTCCAGGCCGAATCCTTCCACTTCAAAGCACCGATCTTATGGACCCGATATAGATTAGACCACTCTCTATAATACTTCAAGTTCGAAACTCAATTCCGACTATGTTTTGTGCCATTCCTTAGTATAAATTGGATTTTACACCTATGGGACTTAATCTGCTGATGCAATATGATCTGGACCATTGATCTTATGAGATCTAACGGTACCTGTGCCTCACTCTTTGTTCCTCTTCTCACTTCCTTTACTTAGAACTTTTACGCGCTTTCTTCAATTCTTCTGTGATTTGGGGTTTTCTTTAGGTTTCAATCTTCCATTCTTTTGCTGCTCAATTCGTTCCTGCTTGCACTTAACTTCACAACTCCATTAACCAACGTCCTTCCAGAGCATTACTCGACCCTTTGAAGGGTTCAACAATCCATTACGATTTCTTCGAATCGTTCTGCACCTCTGCGCAGTCTCACTTCACTATTTCTTCAGAGCTTCACTCTGTCCATCAATTGGATTCAATGACCCATTGTGATTCCTCTGAATCACTCTGTTCCTCTGCGTCCTTCAGAATTCTGCCTGCAACTTATTACAGAACCTACGAATTCACTGTAAATCATTTATGAAATAATCTTCAATATTCTGACACAGTCAAGAAATAACATCTCCATATATTAATATAAATAGCAAATTACATATCTAAGACCCTGAGTCTCACACAGGCCAGTTCTTCAATGTTGCGGCCTCTCTTTCAACTCTGCCCATAGGCTTACATGTATTCTATCGGTCTCGCTATCTCTCTCCTATTGAACGCGCAGGTTCATCACACATATATTTATATGGAAACATTAGATTGGATCATTGTGAAGGATCCGATCACATCCTTTCCTCAAAACTCTCAATTGAAGACCTAAAGCTCGCTACAGAATACAAATGTGGCAGATTATAATTAATAAGTCTTTGAGAGACTTATCCATTCCATCTTTTTCTCTGTTTTAAAACAGTATTTAGATCGATGGTCCACGTCCTCTCTTTGCTCCGCTTTGGACTCTTCGTTCAATTAAGAGTGTCGGATACTCCTGCATCAGACTCCCAAAGTAGAAAATATTCATGATCTCCTGATCATGTGTTTTCTGGTCTTGGTCTACCTGGATCCCACACTTTGTTTTGTAACTGTCGACATGCTTTGTTCCCTTGTTGCTAATGTACTTTTGTTGTCTTTTTCTCCATATTCTTCTTCTTATCAATCAGATTCAAGTTCTGATTGATCTTTCTTCCTGTTGCTATCATTTTCCTCCATTTGGATTGTTTCATCATCAGCTCCCACATCTCTTCAATCTCTGTTTCCAGTACATCTTTGGATTAGTTCATATTCTGCTTCATTTTTCTGCCTCCTCCTTTTTGTTTCAGGTTGTTTCTTTCCACTAATTCTTTAAACTGTTGTTGGTTACTTTCTTTTTGTAGTTACTGGTTTACTTTTTCTTCTTCTTTTGCACTTGCTTCAACCTTTGCCTTGCTTGCTATGACTTCTATGCTGACTCTTGCTTTGCTGACTTCTACTTTGCTTGCTTTTATGTTGTCTCTTATACTAAATTTTTCTTTGTTTGCTTCAACTTTTGGTTTGCTTGTTCTTGCTTCAACACTTGCTGTGAGTCCTATGTTGAATTCTCCCTATCATCCTTACCCTCTTTCATGATTGAATCATGACTATTTAGCACTTTCTCCAGCAAATTAACTTCTCTATTCCATGGATTGAGTTCTTCCATAGATTTCTCTTCTTTCACTTTTATTTGGTTTTTCACTTGTGCCAAATCTCCTCCAGCAATTTCACCAAAACCTGCATTCACAAAACACTTGTTAAAATTAAAAACACAAAGTTGTTGTGCCTTGTTTTCTTTTGGAAACAATTCAGTTTGTTGCACTATTTCTTTCTCCTCTGTCAGCACATCAGTATGTTGATTTGAACTCTCAAAAGAATTCATGAGACTGTCCATTAGTCTCTCTTCCACACCATCTGTCCTAATGATGCCTTCCTTCTCTTGTCCATTGTAGTGAACTCCTTTTTTGGCAATCATACTATCATACTCTAAATTCTCCAGCAATTGTTATAGACATTTTTGTGCCCTGCGACCACAAGCATGAAATGTCCATAAACCAAGGGCTCCTAAGACCCTAAAAGTGTTTTTCTAACCCCTAAAGGAACAAGGTCAACAGATTACAACTTCTCCCAGAAGTTCTCCACCAGAAACTGCTCAGAATTGGTCAAAACAGGATCATTGCAGCTCCTCCATTGGCTAAGTGCATTGCATCTCACCTAAATACACTGTGAGGGTACGTTTCATTTCAAAAGTCCCTTCTGTGGGCTGTGATGGGCGAGAAATTACAAATGGCAGTGTCATTCCGCGAGGTGGAGAGGCAATGGAAGCTTCCAGAATCTTCTCCTGTGACACTTGCCTCACTGAATTCGACCAAGGATGAGTAAGAGGCCCTCAGTCTCCAAGTGGAAGCAAGAACTGACAGAGAGAAGACACTAATCAAATCACAAGCTGACTCATCCTCCTTACAGATATCTATATATGGATCCCTCATCCCAGAGATCCAGAGGCTGGAATTTTGCATATTGTAAGGAATTGCTGTTGGTTTTTTGAGACAAACATCAGATTGTTGGGTGACCTATGCTTTGTTTGAGGTGAAGAGGGGCTTCTTTGCTGGGAGGTTGATGCTGGGTCGGAACAACTGGTTGTAACTCCTCCTGGATCTTTTCTTGTTTATCAATAAAAACTATTTGAGTTTTCCTCCATGCTTTTGTATCATTGATGCTTGTTACATTTGTATGGTCAATTTACATCTGACCCCAGATTGTTTATGAATATAGATCCATGTCTTTGTATAGTGCTATGCTTCTGTGATCTTACAGGTACTTTGTGAAGCTGGGCGTGCAAGGGAGCAGGTAGCTGAGGACTATCAAAGAAGAGAGGGATCAAATCGAAGGATTAGCGCAAGACAAAGGTTGGTCTTTCTGTTCCTCTCTATCTATAATTCATAAAGGAAAGACAAAAGCAGTTTTTCTCTGTTTGTTTCTAAGGCAGCTGTCACACCTTAGTGGGATAGAGCAGTTCTATATAGACACTTTTCCCTGTAACAAAATGGCGACTCCGCTGGGGAGTGTCTAATTAGTTTGTTTGTGTATCATTCTTTGTTGTTTGTTTCATAAACTTATAAGTAGCATTCGAACTGCATTTGCCATAACAAATGCAAAGTAGACAACTGTTGTTTCAATCCATTCACTGGATCTGTTTATGATTTAAACAACTGATTCAAAAACTATCTGATTTCCCTTGTGATAGCTCTTAGATACTCCTTAGATCTACCCATGATTGTTGCATTACTGATTGCTTTTTACTCGGCCAAAAACCAAGGACTGAACTGCAAACTGTGACTCGGAACCCGAACAGAGTCTTGTTTCTGGCCCAGCGCAGGTACTGTTCAGAGATCCTAAATTTCAGCGCACTTCCCGAAGGGGCAACCTGCGCTACATTTCAGATTCTCTGTGTTACAAGTGCGCTGATCAGACTAGCTCTGTGCAGCTATGGTTCTTGTGCTTCATTCTTTCTAGTTCTATCCCTGAATTTTGCTGCCTATGATCAGTATATGTCTGTTTGAAACCTCTTTTCCTTGTTGTCATTCGCCTCCTTTGTACAAAAGAACTGTAGATGTTTTTGTGTGTTTGTTGAGTCGTTTACAGTTTTCCTTTGCAAAAGTAGCATAGTTGTACTGTCGTCCTTTGATTTGAATCTGTCGCAAGTGTCGATTTCGATCATAGGAGAAAGTTTGATTGTTGTTGATGGTCGATTATCCTGTTACTATTGCCTTTGGTCTGAATTTGTAATTTTCTAGTGTCAAGAACAAGTATTCATTTCAAAATCGTAAGGTGTCGTAATCATCTCCATTTTTTGATTTCGAAAAAGAGCTTGTTTATATTTGTCGCTTGAAAAGAAATTCAGATTTGTACATCAGCTTTCTTTTTAGCATCAATACTAAGAAAGTCGAAAACAAATACATGCATGTGCATTTGCATTTAGACAATCTATTTGGCTTGATTTAGGAAAGTGCATTTACAGTGTGCTCCTTGCTCTTTGTGAAAGATTCTGTCTTTCTTTTCCCCTAGTAGCTAGGATTTTCATTGCACAAAAGAGATAAAAATTTGTTTATCATCTTTAGATTGCATTTTAGGAATTACATCTACATCTCGTGGTGAACCCGAAAGGAAAACTTCATAAACAAGATCAACTTAAAATAAATTCAATGAATCTAACAACGCTTTGGAACTTAACGCACAACATTTAGAGGTCTAGGCTAGAGACGTATTCCGGCGTTGTAAAGCCTGGTAACTGTTGTCCTCACTAATGGTTGGGTGATTCCTCCACTTTGAGACGATAAGTGCTAGTACGAACTTGTGCTCCCACGTACCGTCGAGTATATTTTGGGAGACCCCTATAGGCTTAAATCCTTTATCCTTAGGAAGTCGTTTCTTCTGCCCTATCGATCGCAATGCACTGAACACAGCATTCGGGAAGATTGACTGTCGTACTGTAAAATGTATTCTGCATTTTTGCGATTGGTTTGGTACTCCCTCTACCTAGACTTCCAGAGCAGTCCCTTTCGTTCCTTTTCAAACTCCTTAACGGAAAAGGTCCATCTAAGCACTTGTCACTTCAGGCTCATTAAAAATCGAAGGAGACTAGAGCCATCTTTTGTTTTTTCTTGACTCTTAAAAACTGAAAAAACAAGTTGTGTCAAAGCGTCTAAAATTTATTTTAAACGGAATATTCATTACCCCTTTCCTACGTTGATCTTGGGTTGAGAAAAATGGAGTCCACCAACCAAGGAATTCCCCTTGGAGGAAATCCTAGTCCCTTCTCCTCTTGGGGAGATGTTGGTGCACCCCATATGACCACATTGTCGCTTCCAGGACTGACAATTGGTTTGCCTGTATGTCTCTTCTCAACCTCTGTCGTTCAGAACACCACTATTCCTGAACAATTGAATCAACAAATAGACGAGTCCAGAGTTACCCACCAACTTTCTACTTCCTCTAATTATTCCTCTCCTCCTTCCTCTTCGCTTGATGGGGCTGGTAAAGCCAAAATTCAAGTACCTAAGGAGAAGAAGGAAAAAAAGAAGAAAGAGAAGAAGAAGAAGGAGCCAAAAACAAATGGGGGCAAACGAGTGTCGTCTAACGAAAATCCACACACTACACTGACCAGACCTAAATCACCATGTGTCATTTGCAAGGGAGACCACTATCACAGAGATTTTCCTTGCATCCCTCGGATCTTAAGGGACTGGTCTCCCCATTTGCACAACCCGGTATCGTCAACCTCTGATGATCATGTTGAAAACACACCGTCAACTAGTGAAAGTGAAGCCCCAGGAAAAAAAGGAAAATATAGATTTCCTTGTAAACTGTGCGAAGGCAATCATGTCGTCCACCTTTGTCCCTTCTTAGACGAGGCTAAAAGAGTTTTGGACGATCGTCCGGTTTCACCGTCACGACTTCCTCCTGGATATAAAAAACTCTTGCCGAGTCCATCACTAGTTGAAAATCCGGCTGACCCGCTCAGGTGGTCGGCCGAAGCATCTGTCATTGAAGATGAACCATCTGAATCCATACCAGACGAAAGTCAAAAGGTCGAGGCGGCAGTTGACCCGGTCTTGCCTTCAGAGGTTCCATCTTTAGATGATACATTCACTGAAGAGAACAAGGATGACACCGTCCAAATTCTTTTCATAAGCACATACTCCAACGAACATGGGGGCAATTTACCAGTTCCTTTACCATAGGAAGGAAGTTCGTCAGAGTCGTACCCGACCGTCTATTCGGTCCCACCTCCAAGCAACCTAGTTGTCTCCTTTGACTGGAATCAACTAGGCAGACCCCGTTTACCGACTAGTATACCATTCCGAATTATTGTTCAAATATATAGAATGGTTATGGCTGGTACCATCATAGATGAGGGGGCTTCTGTGAGTATCCTTTCCTCAACTGCTTGGAAAGCGCTTGGTTCGCCATCGCTTTTGCCTGAGATGAGAAATCTGACAGGCTTTGATAAAGGAACCAGTCGATCATGAGGGATCCTTCCCAATGTGCCCATAAAATTGAGAGGGAAAACCATTCACATGAACGTGATGGTAGTTCAAGGACCCCTGGATTACAATCTACTCCTTGGACGAGACTATATTTATTGCATGAGAGCCATTGTCTCATCACTCTTTAGAGTGATGTGTTTTCCGCACGAAGGAAGAGTGGTCAAGCTCGTAGACCAGCTTTCTGGTGAGCTCCAGTATTGTAGCAATAATGCTACAACTCCTGGGGCTTCCTATCTCTTAATTTTATCAACCCGGTAGTTCGTACAAACTTGGAAGTGACGGTGTTGTATGCACAAGTACTAGCTCTTGTCGCAGCTGTCACTTGGTCAGCTGGCACAAGTCCGCTAGGGCTCAAGCCAACTTCTATAGGCTCACATAAGAAGCTTTATCAATGATGGACGAAAGCTAGCTCAAAGAAGACTAATCTACTTGGCAAAAATGAACTGAAAGCAAATCAAAACATGGAAACCCTAGGAAACCCTAATTTAACTAGTCTAACCTCTATGATGCAAAGAATGTGAAGGAAACTTCTACCAATGATGCCATTACTTCTAACAAGTGAAAATGCATGAATCTAATCTACTTGCAGCTTAAAAGACATATTTTTGTGTTTTTTTCTTTAAGTGGATGGAGTGATTGTGATTTTGTGCTTATTAGGGTTTGGTTGTGCAGATGTGATGCGGAAGGAAGGAAAGCTTGGGAAAGGTTGGGGAGGCTAGGAGAGGTCCCCATAGATCCTTAGCATCCATCCACAGAGGTTCCTCATGTTCAGAGGCTCAGCAACCGAGTGAGTGGCCTCCTACAAGATGTCTGCGGGGGATTCTACAGGAAACGCAGGGGTTTCTACAGGAAGGTCTGCAATTCTTCTACAGGATGTTCTGAAATGGGATGTTTGAGGATGGATGGTTGATGGAAGATGCATGGATGGTTATCGAGGTAGGATGGGGGTCTGAAGTGACCTAGGAACTGATGGATGGAGTGGTGAGGTGATGTGGAAAGCTGACTTGGCTTGAAGGTGGTTGAGGCAACAATGGGGAAGAAGGTAAGGTTACTTGGCAAAAGAGAAGATGGGAGATGAGGGAACAGACTTGGTGATGGAGGAGCTGATCTGAACGAGGCTAAAATGAACGAGGAGGTGATGAAGATACCCTGCATAGTGGTTGCTTGATCAAACCAACTACATCTTGCATGCAATCGAAATATCATGTGATCTATCTAACAAGTTAGTGAAATCAGTGGACAACAACCTTATTCATGAAAAGAATCACGTAAAACCTGTGAACAAAACATTATCAAAGAGATATAAACGCATGGATAACTCCTACCAATCTATCTTAAACATAAGAAACTACTTTAACCATCAAAAGCAACCTAAGTAACAAAGCATGAATTAAATCTAAAGAGCAGATTTTTCCTCAAGAACGCAGCAAACACACATAAAGAGAAACAAGGGAGGTACTGGGCGCTTGAGATGGGCCCAACCCCAAGAGCTACAGCCTCCCATGAAAGATTTAGAGCTGGTGCAAAGCTGGATCCATCTTTATTAATCGAGAAATGAAAAGTACATCAAAACTGTCCACAAGGAGAACTTGAACATGAGCTGAAAGCAAAGCTAATCTATTGCATAAAAATCGAACTACAAACTAGCTAACTAATGGCTAAAACAAAATGACTAACTAGCTACAAAATGACTAACCACTAGCTAACCAAAATGAGGCCCCAAGCCCTCTTATTTATACAATTTGAGGACCCAACAGTCCTCCTAAAAGTTAGGGACTTGGCTGCCCAAGACTTGTAGTTAACAGCAGTCCTACTTGACTTGCTTGGCTGCCCTTGTGCTCATTGATTTGGTGGCCTTTGAACTCCGAGCTGATGGTGGAGAATTCGAGGTAAGGGCCCATAAATGAGGGGGACACCTTCCTACAAATCCTCTAGCTTGTTCTCCCACGAATTTGGCTGCCAAGTGCTCATTAAGACCTTCCATTTTGTCTCCAAGTTGACCAAAAAGGCTACACAAAGCACCCATTAGACTTGTTGGCATAATGACTAACCAAATTCACTCTATTAACACAAATATAATCAAAAACATGCAATAAACTAATGAGAATGGTGGATTAAGTCAAATTAGGAAGTTGAATGAGCCCAAATAATTGTACATTGTTGGGGCTCATCACTTTCATTTCCAGGATCACGCATAGCAAATAGTCATATACCATCCCTAAATGGTCTTTTCATGCAAGAAATGTCTCAATCTCCAGTCTGTCCACCCGATGAGCGCGAGTGATTCGGGGGGACATGACTGAAACCCAGGGGGCATGCACCCTGGCCTGCTTCTTCAGGAAAACTTCGGGTATAGGGTAGGTTTCCGCGAGAGAATATGACTAGTCTGTACCCCCGTCCGTGATTGGAAGAGGGGGTTATTCTAGAACAAGATCCTCCTGTCAAAGTTATGTGGGTTGGCGGGCATCGCCGCTCACCTTTGTCTATTTCGATAGACATCGCCGAAGAAGTGTTTTGTTTGCGCTGTGAATAGAGCAATCTTTGGGTAACCTGTAAGAGGTAGGCCTCTCTCGGTAAAACAAATGTTTTAACGGACTAAAGAAGAGGTAACCTTGAAACTCTGTTTTATACCTGGGGGCATGCAAACCTTTTGGAGTGCAAGCAAAGAGCGACTATTTATTTTTTAAATTTTTAGGACCTCTAACCCTTTAAACTCGTAGGATTGGTCGTTTCCTAACTTGCATAAAGGAAGGATGTGGGGAAAAACTCTAAAAATTGTCGTTTTATATGAGACATTCTTATCATACGACTAGATTAATCGAGTAGTTTTAGCACATAGTTCAAGCTCGTTAAAAAATAAACATAAGACATGAGCAAATGTTTCCACCCGCATTTAAGCTCGTTAAAAAATGAACTATTCCCCGGTAAATAACCATCGTGAATGTAGTACTTCAGCCATTAAAGCCTTGGTCGTGTTTGCACCGTCACCTCCACTTTTTCATTGGCCGATCATTCACCTCCAGTTGATTGTTTACCCATTTTGAGGAACAACTGCGAAGAGTGATTTCACTAGCCATCCTTGTGACACTGCCGTGATTGGAAAATTCCAAACCTTACCTGGAATCAGCTGCTACCCGTTTCATCACTCATTCCTCAAAAGACGAGTCTCCTTTAAGCTCTTTTCAACTGACTCATAAAATATGAAAAGATTGTCGAGCCATTGGCCTCTCCAGCTCGTTAAAGGGACAGGAAGTGCTATCCATCCTCTAGATTTTAATCTTTTTGGACCTGAGGGATTATTGCACAAAAAGATCGAGCGCTTGTTTTGTTCGGCTCATTAAAACTATCGAAAATTCATCCCTTCTGTATTGTTTTATACTTTTTTGGACTTAAGGGATTAGATGACGAAAAAGGAATTTTGGAGTTACCTTTACGTTCCTTTTCAGACTCTCTAAAATTGAAAAGGACCGAGTTATCTTTGTCGTTAAACTCGTTAAAAAGATTAATAGCGACAAACTTGTCTTTAGACGAGAACGAGTTTCACTATCGCTAGGCTCGTTAAAACATAGCGATGGGTTTGCCCGAAGGGAAAATTATAGAACAAGCATATGTTATCCTCCTCAAGCTTGACAAAAAAAGAGAGGTACTGGTCTGCAATGACTGGGGAAAAATTGGGAAGAAAACTCGAAGAAACTTTGTTGGTAGCAAGTCGCTCTTGAACATGACACTTCCACTCCGTGTCCGAGTCGGGTTGGGTTGTTTCATTCACCGGTCACATCACCATGGTCACGCCATACCATCCACATTTGGGGTTAATGCTCCCAATCCATCACATCAGTGTCGCCGATATGTTTAAGAGAAGTCATCTAGAGAAGTCACCTGTGTCTCACCCACTACCATACATTATACTCCATTCTTTCATGACTGCCACCCTGAACCTTATATCACCAGATCGTTTTCACCTCCATCAAAATCATTTGCTCCGTTCCATGTCATTAATGTGGGATTCATTAAGGCCCTCCTGTGACGGATCACTTCTTGTCGACATCAACTCATTATCCAAGAATTTGATCTAGGAACACCCCATTCAGTACTTTGAAGCTTGCATGCCTCAATGGCAAGTTTCTCACTTCCGGCGACAGGTTTACATCAATGGACTTCGACCGAAAGATTTTGCGTGTTGTTCGACACCAAGTCCTTTATTCACACCACGTGAATTGTACTGCAGTACCTTGAGGATCATTATCATTATCGGTGATTCCTCTCGCACTTGTTAACAGTTTACATCATTGACTGGTAATCAAGCGATGTCTTTCCGTGTTCGACTTCAGAACATTTCTCACATGGATCGACTTGTACTTCGAGTGAAGATCGGACGAGATTGAAGACCCTGGATCTAGTTTCATCCATCCGAGCTGCGATATATATTCATGGAAATAAAGACATTAAATGTACAACATTGCAGCATAGATAATCATCCTACCAAAAGGATGATGGCTCTATCAGAATCATCAGTCTACACTCAGACGATTGTCTGTCCTATGTACATGAAAATGAATTTATAAAGATGAGCATGGGAATGCCCGCCTCAGCTAGATCATGAAAATAGTATGAAGATAATGTATTGTATTGTATCTTATTACAGGTCTCCTCCCAGCATTGAAAGAACTTCGGATCCTCATAATAAAGCATTTCACCCGACACCAAAAGGTTAACGGCCTCATACTTTAGGGGGCAACTGTTATAGACATTTTTGTGCCCTGCAACCACAAGCATGAAATGTCCATAAACCAAGGGCTCCTAAGTCCCTAAAAGTGTTGTTCTAACCCCTAAAGGAACAAGGTCAACAGATTACAGCTTCTCCCAGAAGTTCTCCACCAGAAACTGCTCAGAATTGGTCAAAACAGGATCATTGCAGCTGCTCCATTGGCTAAGTGTGTTGCATCTCACCTAAATACACTGTGAGGGTGCGTTGCATTTCAAAAGTCCCTTCTGTGGGGTGCGATGGGCAAGAAATGACAAATGGCAGTGTCATTTCGCGAGGTGGAGAGGCAATGGAAGCTTCTAGAATCTTCTCCTGTGACACTTGCCTCACTGAATTCGACCAAGGATGAGTAAGAGGCCCTCAGTCTCCAAGTGGAAGCAAGAACTGACAGAGAGAAGACACTAATCAAATCACAAGCTGACTCATCGTCCTTACAGATATCTATATATGGATCCCTCATCCCAGAGATACAGAGGCTGGAATTTTGCATATTGTAAGGAATTGCTATTGGTTTTTTGAGACAAACATCAGATTTTTGGGTGATCTATGCTTTGTTTGAGGTGAAGAGGGGCTTCTTTGCTGGGAGGTTGATGCTGGGTCGGAACAATTGGTTGTAACTCCTCCTGGATCTTTTCTTGTTTATCAATAAAAACTATTTGAGTTTTCCTCCATGCTTTTGTATCATTGATGCTTGTTACATTTGTATGGTCAATTTACATCTGACCCTAGATTGTTTATGAAAATAGATCCATGTCTTTGTATAGTGTTATGCTTCTGTGATCTTACAGGTACTTTGTGAAGCTGGGCGTGCAAGGGAGCAGGTAGCTGAGGACTTTCAAAGAAGATAGGGATTGAATCGAAGGATTAGCGCAAGACAAAGGTTGGTCGTTTTGTTCCTCTCTATCTATAATTCATAAAGGAAATACAAAATTAGTTTTTCTCTGTTTGTTTCTAAGGCAACTGTCACACCTTAGTGGGATAGAGCAGTTCTATATAGACACTTTTCCCTATAACAGCAATGCAATTTCTCTATGACACTTTGCCAGTATTTCATCATCATTTATGTTCCCTTCATTTACACACAAATTATTAGTTTGGGAATCATAAGGTTCAACAGTCTCAACTGTTGCTTCACATATCAGCTCTTCAGACTAAACTTCATCTCCTTCTTCCACAAGAACTTGTTCCTGTGTTGTCACATCTTCACACATCCATGCATTGTTAAGTTCCTTCTGCTGCAATAAATCATTGTTTCTCTCATTTAAGAGACATTCTTCATCCTCCTTTATTTCAGAGTTTTTATCTTCTAAAAAATACTTCTCCATACTTCTGACAACTTCTAAATATTGTTCATCCTATGCAAAACATTCCTTTGTTAGTGTTCTTTCCCCCTTTGTTAAGTCTTTCCCATAGACTTCCTCTTCCTTAACATCTTTCAGTAGATGTTCTTCTTCTTCACTGACTATCTTAAAAACTTTCATGGCTATTTCCATTGTGCCTATCATCATGGCGAATTGATGATCTTTTACTATGTTTTCAGCTAGCATAGTTTCTTCTTCTTCAGTACATTTTGCCTTACTGTCCCTCTGTAACTCTTCTCCCACAGTTATCCTTGTCCCATCATCTTCATTAACATTCTCCTGCACTTGGTTTTCATCAATAACATTAATCAAACTCATTTGATTACCTTTCTGAGACAGTTTTCCTTCATTCTTCATCAGAATAAGATCCTGATTCCTCATCTTCATGACAGTTTCTATAGACTCATCCATAGACCTTTTCTTCTGTATGTAGTCAAATTTCTCCTCTTCTGAAAAGTTTTCTTTGTCAACTTTTATTCTAGATCTTCATCTCCTCTGAAGATATCTTCAAATGGATGCTTTTCTCTTGCAATATCTACCATCATACACAAACTATCAGTTTTAAAAATATAAGACCCTATGGTCTCACTTGATGGTTCAACCATCATATCTCCTTGATGTTCTAAATCATTCATATGATACAAAAATTCTTTGATAGTCTCTTCTTCAATCTCCTCAAACCCTTCACTTGGTTGCTTGACATCTTTCTCCAGTTGTATATGAGATCTATCTATCTCATCTTTTTCCAGAACATAATCTAGATTCTGTTGGTCTTCTTCCTTGTTAGCCCCTATACTACTAGTGTAACCCCTTATTGTTATTAGTACAGCCCCCTTATTATATTGTTGTACCCATGTAGTACCCATATTGTTACTATTGTGCCCCATAGAAGCCCACTATTGTTATTATTGTGCCCTTACATTATTATTGTTATGTCGGATCTGATTATATTATGACTCCTTAGATCCTATATATAGAAAGGAGGTCTTGTCATTTGTATCATCCAAGAATTGTTCATTTGTGTAATGTAAAGGAGGTTGCTCCCTCGAAGAGGCTGAATTCTAAGGCATTCAACTATCTTTTCTATCTTTTTGTGAGTTCGTTTCATAACATTTGGTATCAGAGCTTTGGATTCTAGGGTTTCGCTGCTCCAAATAGGTAATCGTGCCATTTTCACTATAAATTTTTAATATATATATATATATATATATATATATATGTGACGTTTTAGAAGCGAAAAAAAAAAAAAAAAAAAACCATTTGAGAAGAAATCGCACTAAACCTCAGGTCTGAATTTCAGAGCTTTTCGCGCTATATTTGCGGAGATATGATATGAGGAAGTTGGTCTTTTTGTAGACTCCCGCATTACGTTCCAAATAGGTGACCTGGGGAAAATCGTCATAACTTTCTCCCTCAGAATCAGATTGAAATTTTGTAAGAAGTTACAAAAAGAGGATGGATTGTAGTTTCTTGTGTATATTTTTCAGAGCCAAAGGTCAAAACAGTGACATGTGGTACTTCATACAAGTTCGCTCTTCTGGAAAGGTCTATAATCATGTCATCTTGGGATATTGTGCATAACTCTACCTTGGAGAATCTAAATTCGATCAGACTGGTGGCATTGGAAAGAGGACATAGAGGGCTACTATAGGTCATAATTTCAGAACTGTAAGAATCGAAATTACAGAGTTATAGTCATTTCAATATTGAGCTCCTAAAATCAAGAAAAGGCGATATGAGAAAGTTTGATGGCAAGGACCCGGTAAATTGGATACTTCAGATGGAGCAATATTTTGATCTACATGGTGTACCACTGTTACAAAAGGTCTGTATTGCATCTTCATATTTAGAACCAGATCAATTTTTATGGTATGAAGGGCTTTATTCTCGTAAACAACTTGTTACGTGGTCAATTTTCATGGAGGAAATGATAGCGAATTATGAGGATACAAAGAGAAACGCCTTCTTTAGAGCAACACCACAACAATTGGAAAGAGTAAAAGAGCTTTGTTACATAGTGGAAAGTAAAATTATGACAACAAGGAAGTCTACCCCTCATAATGGAAGTGTTGTTTCTCCTAGCCCTCCACAACCTACAAGGGTTACACCACAACAATTGGAAGAGAAAAGAGAAAAAGGGCTTTGTTACAATTGTGATAGCAAATGCACTAAAGGTCATAAGTGTGTTGAGAAGAAAGTATTTTACATAGATTATGAAGAGGACGAAGAAAAGGATCAAGAAACACCAAAAGAAGAGTATATACACCAGGAACCAACCCTAGAGAAAAAAGAAATGAATCCGACCATATCTTGTAAAGCATTGGCCAAAATTACCACTCCTCAAATTATCAAGATAGAAGGACATATCAAGAAGAAAAATGTTCAAGAAGTGAAAGATCACATCGAGCATCAAGAAATGAATCCGACCATATCTTGTAAAGCATTGGAAGAAATTACCACTCCTAAAACTCTCAAGATAGAAGGACATATCAAGAAGAAAAAGGTTCAAGAAATGAAAGATCACATCGAGCATCAAAAACAAGTTCTCCAACTTTTAAAGGATAATGCCACTTTGGTGCAAAATCAAATGAAACAACAGGTAGATCAACATTGTAGTGAAAAATGTTTTGATGTAGGTGATTGGGTATTTTTACTGCTACATCTCAAGCAAGCTATTTATGAGAAGGAAATGTTGGAAATACTACATGCACTTAAGAAATGGCGACCTTACCGAATGGGAAGATACTTCAAGGTAAAAATGGATCAAGATAGTCTTAAATACTTTTTAGAACAAAGATTATCTATAGATGAACAGAAAAAATGGGTCACAAATATATTGGGTTATGAGTTTGACATAAATTATAGAAAAGGGAAGTAAAATTTTGTTGCAGATGCACTCTCAATAAAGGATGAGGATGTGGAAGCATTGTTTTGTGCTATTTCTATTATCCAACCAGATTGGATAAATGAAGCAAGGGATGAATGGAAGAAGGATGGAGAAGTGTGGCCACTCATTCAAAAGTTGCAGAAGATCCCAATTCAAACAATATTGCCAGAACTTGAAGAGGAAGGAAAAATCATATTGGAACCTGGAGCAGTCACAGAAACAAGAACCCGACAACAACGAAACCGATCAATTTCAGAGTATCTCATCAAGTGTAAGAACTTACCCGCTGAAGATTCCACATGGGAGGACAAGAATATTCTACAGAAGCATCAAGAACCACTCAAGCAGTTAGGAAAACACTTTTTGAAGGAGAGGGGCATGTTAGGCCCCTATACTACTAGTGTAACCCCTTATTGTTATTAGTACAGCCCCCTTATTATATTTTTGTACCCATGTAGTCCCCATATTGTTACTATTGTGCCCCATAGAAGCCCACTAATGTTATTATTGTGCCCTTACATTATTATTGTTATGTCGGCTCTAATTATATTATGACTCCTTAGACTCCTATATATAGAAAGGAGGCCTTGTGATTTGTATCATCCAATAATTGTACATTTGTGTAATGTAAAGGAGGTTGCCCCCTCGAAGAGGCTGAATTCTAAGGCATTCAACTATCTTTTCTATCTTTTTGTGAGCTGGTTTCATAACATTCCTTCTTCATGACAATATCAGCTAATTGTCCTTCTTTACATGTTTCACCTGCATACGTACAAAAATTTTCAATTTTAAACCCATGTGACCCTTTGTTCTCACTTGAAGTTTCAATCTTCAAGTTTTCATCTTCACTCTCTCCCAGAATTTCTCCTTGTTCTGGTTCACAAATGTACTCTTCCATTTCCATTTCCAACTCAGCTTCCTTGAGTTTTTCCATCAGCCACTTCACTTGCTTTTGTTGTAGCCTTCTCTGCATCTCATTCCATTCCACTGGCTTCTTCCTCAAGGCCCAACCTAGTCTCTGGCTTTCCTCAAGAATTATCCTTAATGCATTGAGTTGTTATTTTAATTCAACAACCTCTTTGTCAATTTCTTCTTGACTCATTCTCATGCCATTTACCTTGGCATCTTTCCTTCTGTTGTGGCCTCTTTTAAACCTTTGCGATGACTATCAGTAGTCATCTTCTTCTCCTCTCTCTTCATGAGCTCCTCACTCCTCTGCAACAAGCCTCTGCAATAGCAAGTCTTCCTTACTATGATCTTACCTCACTCAGTCTTTTGGTAAGAACGGTCCTTTATCTGGAACCTCCTCTTGAGCAACAACTTTGCTCCTTCTAGGCTTCTGCAATCTCCCACTCTCTCTTGAGAACACTTCAGTTTTCTTCTCTATCCAATCTCTTGTTGGATTATTCAGGTTCACTACCACTTTAGAGTGTTTTCCTTGCTCTGCTTTTAAGAACACGTCTGATTCTTCTCCCATATCTTTTCTTGCTGTCACCTATGCATTAGTATAAAAACACAAATTCTCAATTTAAAATAGAACATATTACATCACCTTCAAGATATCAGCATGATCTTGTTTCACCCATTCTTCTGCACTTTGAATGGATTGTCCTCTGTTTTGTCCCTCAAGTCCTCTTTCCTTCAGAACTTGTATTAAGCAATATTTCTTTATCTTTCCTTCAAGGAATCCTTTGTTCTTGTCTATTCCAAGCATCTATTGGAACTGCTACAGTCTTCTAAAACTTCAAAAGTTCTCCTTACAATCTTTTATTGTAGTCTCTATCATTCATCCATTTAACTTATGCACATTACCTTTTTCTGTGTGCAACCTACTTTTCATAGGAAATCTTCCCTCGCTTTGACTTCAATTCTTCTCTGATACCACTAATGGTGAAGGGTAAGATCCGCACATATCCATTGTATGCATAAAATGCATAAACACGACTATCCCAGGTATTTAACTATGCAATGGAGTCAATACCTCAATCTCATAAATGTCAAATGGTTAAGGCCCTTTTATCTTGGTTCTTTTATATCGGAACCCAATCACCCCACCAAACCTCTTATCGAGACTTATATTAATTCTCACAACATTCGTATGAGACCTTATTAAATCCTTTCCATTCCTCCTTCTTATCGAGACTGCTAAACCCCTCATAACCTTCAAACCACACTTTAACCTCTCATATATAAACTTTCCCTTTAATAAATCGTTTACATACGTTTAACGTATATAACCTTCTATCGGGCTACTTTCACTTGATAAACCATTACAAAGGAAAATATGCATAAACCATACCTTTCTACTCTTTGTATGGTTCCTGCACAAAGTTTGATGCTACACCTTATCACAATCGCTATCGGCTCCTTTCGTAGGTCTTTAACACGCATATGCCTTGTTAAACCTCCGACTCCTATCTCCACGACTATTGGAATCGTTAACACCACATTTCCAATTAAATGACTCGGCCTCGCTTTTGGAATGCAAAGGGAAACCCATTGAAATCCCGCCCCAAACCATATAAGGTCAGACTTCAAATGTTTATAAATTGCATTAACAACTGTCGTCGGGTCCGCCTGCTACCTCCGCGCTTTTCGAACTCCACTTGCCCAATTGCCAACTAGTGCTTTATCGCTATCGGCGCATCGACATTCCCATTAAATGCCAGCCCTAACTCCTCTGATTGCGATTTAGCGATCCAATCAGGATTGTCGATCTCATTCACGATCCAATGGTTGAGATTTATTCGCGCTATCGCATTTCGCTAAACCTCCAGGACAGATCCATCCACTTCAAAGCACCAATCTTATGGACCCGATATAGATTAGACCACTATCTATAATACTTCAAGTCCGGAACTCAATTCCAACTATGTTTTGTGCCATTCCTTAGTATAAACTGGATTTTACACCTACAGGACTTAATCCACTAATGCGATATGATCTGGACTGTTGATCTTACGAGATCTAACAGTACCTGTGCCTCACTCTTTGTTCCTCTTCTTGCTTCCTTAGAAATTTTCCGCGCTTTCTTCAATTCTTATGTGATTTGGGTTTTTATTTAGGTTTCAATCTTCCGTTCTCCTGCTGCTCAATTCATTCCCGCTTGCACTTAACTTCACAACTCCATTAACCAACGTCCTTCCAGAGCATTACTTGACCCTTTGAGGGGTTCAAAAATTCATTGTGATTTCTTCGAATCGTTCGGCACCTTTACACAGTCTCACTTCACTATTTCTTCAGAGCTTCACTCTATCCATCAATTGGATTCAATGACCCATTGTGATTCCTCTGAATCACTCCGTTCCTCTGTGTCCTTCAGAATTCTGCCTGCAACTTATTATAGAACCTAAAATTCACTGTAAATCATTTATGGAATAATCTTCAATATTCTGACACAGTCAGGATATAACATCTCCATATATTAATATAAATAGCAAATTACATATCTAAGACCCTGAGTCTCACACAGACCAGTTCTTCAATGTTACGGCCTCTCTTTCAACTCTACCCGTAGGCTTACATATATTCTATCTATATTGCTATCTCTCTCCTATTAAACGTGCAGATTCATCACACATATATTTATATGGAAACATTGGATCAGATCACTGTGAAGGATCTAATCACATCCTTTCCTCAAAAATCTCAACTGAAGCCCTAAAGCTCGCTACAAAATACAAATGTGGCAGATTATAATTAATAAGTCTTAGAGAGACTTATCCATTCCATTTTTTTCTCCTTTTTAAAACAGAAAATTCCCCTTATTCAGCTCGATGGTCCACGTCCTCTCTTTGCTCCACTTTGGACTCTTTGTTCAATTAAGAGTGTCAGATGCTCCTGCATCAATATGTGTGTGTGTGTGTGTGTGTGTGTGTCTACACACACACACACACACACACACACACACACACACACATGTATATATTTATTTTTTATGCAATAATGGACAAAATTTCAGATCCAATTTTTAAGGGTCACTAAGCGAATTAAATAGGTGAAAAATTCACCCTTTCTGATCATTGTTTTCCATGCGTCGTCCTTTTGCCAAATTGTTGCCTCGTTAGTGACTCCCACTTGGCGAAGTTTGACTAGAACATTGAATGACTATATCTTGAGCATACAAACTCGTAGTTGAGTGTCATTCACACCATTGGAATCAGGGCGAGGAGTGCTATGATCTGGTCCTAGTTTCGCTTCCATTTGATGACTTTCATTTTTGAGATTTTTCAAGGCCACTTCTATTTATAGAGCTACCTAGATCATTTTCCTTTCAACGCAATCTTCCAAAGGTAATGTTACTGTTGTCTTGCATTTTTCTACCACTTTTGCAAAATTCTATCCTTTTTCAACTCTTCCTTGTAGAAAATATGATGGTAGGTCAACTCGATAATGCAATATAAATCAAAGCAGAATACTATAACCTACTTCTACTATCAATATGCGGAAGCTTAATGATCGAGCTGAACAATATAACTAGAATAAGAAGAATCAATGGAACAATACACATGAAAATACTTTGGGGAAAGCCTCGGCTAAAAACCCCACACTATTGTATTATCATACATGGTGGAAATACATAGGAATTATACAAAGCCTTAGCTCTCACAGCTAGCCAGCTCTCAGTACAATCCTCATAGGAAATCTTGGCTTCTCTTCAACCCTCCTCTCTACCCTCCAAGCTCCTATTTCCTTGCATTGTTCCTTGTGGATGTTTCCCTATTACCAAGTGGAAAACCCTCCTCCAAAACTGTGCAATCCTCAAGGATAAATCCTTGACTGCATGCATGAGTTTTCTCCATGAGAAAACACATACAAATAATAGTACACCATCCTTGATAATTAATCTCAACTGGGTATTTCTCAGAATAGACATGCATGAGTTTCTGATGAGGGAATCTTTAGTTAACTGGAGTAGCATTGGTTGAGTGCATGCATGTATCAACTGAATGTTAACTCAATATTAGTTCCTCAAACAATTTGGAACTAATTTATCTAGACTTAACTCAGTAAACTGAGTTAACTAATTGCAACTCAAATATAACTCAATCTTATCTCCTTAATTTAAGGGAAAACTCTTGCATGACTTCAGAAAGAATTCTAACTTGAATTTCTCCAACTACTTAATTTAAAATAAATTAATTAATTATTTCCAAGTAGCTGTTAAGACTAAATTCGATTTTAATTCACAATTTAATTCAAGGAAAAATTAAATTGGAATATTCTTGTTGCCATATTTCAACACTCCCTCTCAACAAGAAAGGGATTATCTGCCACCTTGATCCTGTCTCTATGGAACTCGAATTTACACTTTGACAATGCCTTTGTCAAAATGTCAGCATATTTCTCCTTTGTCGAAATATATTACAGAAACATGATCCTCATCGCTACACAGTCTCTGAGATGATGATACTGGATGTCAATGTGCTTGGACCTATCATGAAATATTGGATTCTCAGAGAGTTTGATACAACTTTGATTATCGCAATAGATCACAGATGGATCCATCTGCTAATCAAACAAACCAACTAGGATTTTCTGCATCTAGATGGTCTCACATGTTGCCTGACTTGTAGCCCTGTATTCTGCCTCTGTCAAGCTGAGTGCAACCGACCTTTGTTTCCTGTTGTACCAAGAAACTGTCGATGACCCAAGGTTGAAAATACCTCCTGATGTTCTCTTCCGATCTGATGGAGTCCCTACCCAATCTGCATCAGTGAAGCCTTGTAGCTTCACTCCATTTGTCTGTCTATACCATAATCTATAATGAGATGTGCCTCTGAGGTATCTCAATACATGCTTTGACGCCTTCCAAAACATATTGGTAGGTTGAACTATTTCTTGACTCAGTTGGTTCACCGCATAGCACAAATCTGTTTGTGTGTTCACTACATACATCAGTGAACCCACAAGCTGCCTGTACACAGTAGCCTCTACCACTTCTCTTGAAGTAGCAATCTCCTTCCTCCAGTTACCTGCTAGAGGATTCCGCATGGGCTTGCACTTCTCCATGTGGAATCTTCTGAGTATCTTGTTGGCATACTTGCCCTAAGACACAAACAACTCACTATCCTTCTGCCATACTTCCATGCCAAAGAAGTAATGCATGAGACCCATGTCTTTCAATTCGAATTCTCTTGAAAGGTCCTGCTTGCAACACATGATCAACTGATCATCACCAGTCAATATGAGATCATCAACATAAAGTACGATGATCAAAAACTTACATTTCACCATGATGTGGTACAGGTTCGCATCCGCTTCACTCTTTGTGAAGCCCAACCCGGTGAAGTAGTTGTCTATCATGTTGTACCAAGCACAAGGTGCTTGCTTTAGCCCGTACAATGCTCTCTTGAGTTGGCACACATGTGACTCACAATCGAAGGTCTCAAAAACTTCCAGCTACTCTATGTACACCTCTTCCTCAATCTGGTCATTGAGGAATGTAGTCTTCACATCCATCTAATGGATCTTCTAACTCATCTATGCTAATAGTGCCAACATAGAGATGATAGATGAGTACCTTGCGACAGGAGCAAAATTTTCATCATAGTCAATCCCCTCAACCTGTGAAAAGCCACGGGCAACAAATCTTGCCTTATGCTTCTCCACACTACCATCAGCGGCTTGCTTTACCTTGTAAAGCCAACTCACAACTGACTTGTTCTCCAGTCTCGGAACCACGTCTCAAACACTGTTACGAACTATGGAGTCATACTCCTCCACCATAGCATCAACCCAATTCGGCTTCTGCACTGCTTCCTCAAAGGAAGATGGCTCGGTCTTAACACATTCCCCAGTAAGGGCCATGTATCCAGTGTACCTCTCAGGTGACCTCCTCTATCTGCACTGAAATATGGTGCTCTCACATTCTCTCTCGCATCCTCCGACAATATGTCAGCTTCTCCTGTGTGCTTCCGTCCATCTCTGGAAGACTCTACTTGAGTGGATGTCTCCACTCTTGGAAGCTCTGCATGCGGCTGCTCCACATTAGTTTAAGGCTCCTCCTCCTTAGGAACCAACAATTCCTCCATAACCTGTATTTGGAGCTGCCTTTCAAGGGAAACTCCCATGGCCTTCTGCTCATCAAAATTGAGATCTATGTGAACCACTGTACTCCAACTAGTAGGAAAGTACACCCAATAGTTGTGAGGTGTATCAGTGTACCCCACAAATATCCCCAACTCTACTGTTGGCTCAAGCTTCTTCCCTGCATCCTATGTCACATGGCAATATACCGATGCCCCAAAGATCCTGAAGTGACCCACATCAGGTCTCTTACCGAAGAAAGCTTCCTCTGGTGTCTTCATCCCAAGTATGCGATGCGGGCTTCTATTCTGCAAATAGACCGTTGTGTTGCATGCCTCAGCCCACAAGTGAAGTGGTAGGCCTTCTTCATGCAGCATTGCCCGTGTTTCCCCTATAATAGTTTTGTTCTTCCTCTCGGCCACCCCATTCTGCTGTGGGTTATGAGGTGCCATCAACTCTCGTTTAATTCCTTCCGCTGCATAGAATTCCTTAAACTCTTGAGAGACATATTCTCAACTTTTGTCCCTTCTCAAGGCCTTGATCTTCTTCCCTAACTCTTTCTCGACCAATGATTTGAACTCACAAAACTTTGTGAAGGTTTGGTCCTTCTTCTACATGAAATAAATCCAACATTTACGAGAATAGTCATTAATGAAAATCACATAATACCTTTGCTTCGCTGTGGATGCCGTCGAGAATGGTCCACGCACATCAGTATGAACTCACTCTAAGATAGCCTCTGCTCGACTGTATCAGTCATGAAAGGAAGACGGTGTACTTTCCCAAGGTACAACCTTTGCATGTATCAACTTGCTCAAGTTTACCTTTGGGGAGTCCTATACATATCTGTTGCATTATCCTCAAAGCCCCATGATGCAAATGGCCCAACCACCTGTGCCACAACTCGCCAATGTCTTGGCTTTGCACTAATTCTGCTTTCGTACTCAATGTTACACAATCATCTAACTCTATTTTATAGAGATTCTTCACCCAAATCGCTATCCTCTTGGTCTGACCCATGGTTGTGTCTTAGGAATGCCTTTCCTTTACTGAAGACAACAGTGTAGCCTTTGTCCTCCAACATCGCGACCAATACCAAGTTCTTCTTCAGTCCAGGCACATACATCACATTTTTCAAGGTGAGAGGAGCTCCATGCTCCCTCTGAAAAGCAACCATGCCCACTCCTGAAACACTATACCTCTCGTCGTCACCCATCTCTATGCACATCTTGAGGTCTTTCTCCTCCAAGGAACTGAATAATTTTTTATCACCAATCATGTGGAATGAAGCTCCACTGTCAAGATACCAGACATAACCCATCATCGATGACACCATGCATGCGATGAGGGTAAAGTCCATTTCGAACTAAAAGGCTAATGCCTCACCTTCTGATCCTTTTGAGGATCCCTTCTTGGAATTCTTCGATGGGAAATTAGTCACACAATGTCCCATATTGTGAGAATTAAAGCATCTTACTTTAGACATGTCACCCTTCTTCCCTCCATGAGAAGAATTTGATTTGAAATGGGAAGCCTTCCCCTTCCTTTCCTTGCCTTACTTTCTAAGGCCATATTTTCTTCATCATAATTCTTGGATGAAGAACCATATCATGTGCTCCTCCTGATCTCCTCCTGCATAAGATCCGACCGCAGTCGTTCCCAATATGGCAGTTTCTCCCTTCTATTCACAGAGTCTTGGTAGCTATTCCAACTCTTTGGAAGGCCAAGGAGAGCGAGGCTCACCATATCATCATCGACAGTAGTTATTCCCACACTGCCAAGCTCATCTCTGGAGGTGGTAAGCTTGTTTAGATATGTGCAAATAGTATGATTCACCCTTCTCCATCTTGATTCTTCGAAACTTATCCTTAAGCGCTAATTTCCTTTGGTCGCTACTATTCTAGTAGAGGTCCTTGAATGTCTTAGACATTGAAAATAGAGTATCCTTCCCATGGAGACATGAGACAATATGGTCTCGAACTCCCTCAAGGATGATCCATCTCGCCTTCACCACACACTTCTTCCACTCAGCCAACTATTGTGCATTAGTTGAAGCTAGCTTTGGGATTTCTTGATCAATGAATTCTTTCAAGCCATTGTCTTCTAATACATCCTCCATTCTATCTTTCCATGGTATGTAATTCGAGCTACCTTCCAAGGCATACTCGAGTCTCAAACCATAAAATGACATTGCCCAACCTTGAAGTATGATATGAATTTGATGTGCACATGTGACCCTGAACTTCAAACTTCGAATTCTCTTCTCAGTATACTATTCACGGCTCCAATACCATATAAAAATTCCTACAAATCCATCTCTGATGCCATGTAGAAAATCTGATGGTAGGTTAACCCGATAATGCAATATAAATCAAATCAGAATACTATAACCTACTTCTACTATCAATTTATCAAAGCTTAAAGGTCGAGCTAAATAATATAACCAAAAGAAGAAGAATCAATGGCACAATACACATGAAAATACTTTGGGGAAAGCCTTAGCTAAAAACCCCACACTATTGTATTATCATACATGGTGGAAATACATAGGAATTATACAAAGCCTTAGCTCTCACAGCTAGCCAACTCTCAGTACAATCCTCACAGGAAATCTTGGCTTCTCTCCAACCCTCCTCTTTTCCCTCTAAGCTCCTATTTCCTTGCATTGTTCCTTGTGGATGATTCCCTATTACCAAGTGGAAAACCCTCCCCCAAAACTGTGCAATCCTCAAGGATAAATCCTTGACTGCATTCATGAGTTTTCTCCATGAGAAAACACATACAACTGATAGTACACTATCCTTGACTATTAATCTCAACTGGGTCTTTCTCAGAATATACATGCATGAGTTTCTAATGAGGGAATCTTCAGTTAACTGGAGTAGCACTAGTTGAATGCATGCATGCATCAACTGATTGTTAACTCACTATTAGTTCCTCAAATAGTTTGGAACTAATTTAACTGGAATTAACTCAGTAAAATGAGTTAACTAAGTACAAATCAAATATAACTCAATCTTATCTCCTTAATTTAAGGGATAACTCTTGCATGAATTCAGAAAGACTTCTAACTTGAATTTCTCCAACTAATTAATTTAAAATTAATTAATTAATTATTTCCAAGTAGCTATTAAGACTAAATTCGATTTTAATTCACAATTTAATTCAAGGACAAATTAAATTGGAATATTCTTGTTGCCATATTTCAACACTCCCTCTCAATAAGAAAGGGATTATCTACCACCCTGATCCTGTCTCTATGGAACTCGAATTTGCACTTTGACAATGCCTTTGTCAAAATGTCAGCATCTTGCTCCTTTGTCGAAATATACTGCAGGAACATGATCCTCCTCGCTACATAGTCTCGGAGATGATGATACTGAAGGTCGATGTGCTTGGACCTATCATGAAATACTGGATTCTCAGAGAGTTTGATACAACTCTGATTATCACAATAGATCACAGTTGGATCCATCCTCTGATCAAACAAACCAACTAGGATTTTCTGCATCTAGATGGCCTCACATGCTGCCTGACTTGTAGCCATGTATTTTTCCTCTGCCGAGTTGAGTGCAACCGACCTCTATTTCCTACTGTACCAAGAAATTGTCGCTGACCCAAGGTTGAAAATCCCTCCTGATGTGCTCTTCCAATTTGACGGAATCCCTGCCCAATTTGCATCAATGAAGCCCTGTAGCTTCACTCCCTCTGTCCTTCTGTATCGTAATCCATACTAAGATGTGCCTCTGAGGTATCTCAATACATGCTTTGACGCCTTCCAAAACATCTTGGTAGGCTGAACCATCGCTTGACTTAGTTGGTTCAACGCATAGCACAAATCTAATCGTGTGTTCACTAAGTACATCAGTGAACCCACAAGTTGCCTATACACAGTAGCCTCTACCACTTCTCTTGAAGTAGCAACCAGGGAAAATTTTAAGAACCCCCACTAAATTTATAAATATAATAAATGGGCGAATCTCCATGGTATATAGGAAAAATGGAAGGCGATTTTATCAATAATATAATATGTATATATAATTTTTTGGCGAATCTCTCACTAGGCATGGGGAATATTTTACTCAATTATAAAATCTTGTAAGATCTTGGCGAGTCTTTCACTAAATAATAGAACTTTGTAAATTCCTAGTGAATCTTAGCATAGGCTACATGTTGGTTTAATTCCCCCATTTAAATAGGCTACATTCCAGGTGAATACCATCGGTCAATACCATGTGCCATTTTGGTGAATACCATGGGTCAATACCATGTGTCATTTTTATTTTTATTAATTCTAATATTAGGGTTAATAATGGTTTTTTGCATGGTATTAATAACAATCTAGTCCATGGTATTTGTCCCATAGTATTTTGGCCATAGGTTTCACCTAAATATAACCCATTTTTTGAGTGTTCGTAAATATAAGGTGACTTATGGAGTAAATATAAAAAAATGTTTTATTTGTTTACCATACCTCTCGTTTATTTATATTTTTATTAATTTACCATACCTCTTTTACAAATATGGTATTTGGCCCATAGGATTCACTTAAATAAAACCTCTTTCTTGAGCCTTCATAAATAAAACAAGGGTTATGGACTAAATATAAAAAGAGGTTTTATTTATTTACGATACGTCTAGTTTATTTATATTTTTATTTATTTACCATACCTTTTGAGTAAGTATAAAAAGACATTTTATTTATTTACCATACCTCCACTTTACTTATATTTTTATTTGTTTACACCCTTACATGTATATAAGGTGACTTATGGAGTAAATATAAAAAATGTTTTATTTATTTACCATACCTCTCATTTATTTATATTTTTATTAATTTACCATACCTCTTTTATAAATATGGTATTTGGCCCATAGGATTCACTTAATAAAACCTATTCTTGAAAATGGTCGAATGGATTCACTTAAATAAAACCTATTCTTGAAAATGGGCAAATGGAAGGTTGTAAGTCCTAATTTCAAGGGCTAAATTTACCTTTTTTACCCTCTCCCTTAAAATAAGGTGGGCTATTTGAGGTGATTTGTAAAAATGTACTATGATACAAAATATTCGCCCACTAAAAATTTAAAACCCCTTAATTTCGCCAAAGGGCGAACATTCGCCCCTAAAATTATCCTTGGTAGCAACCTCCTTCCTCCAGTTACTTGCTAGAGGAGTCTGCATGGGCTTGCACTTCTCCATGTGGAATCTTCTGAGTATCTTGTTGGCATACTTGCCCTAAGACACAAACAACTCCCCATCCTTTAACCATACTTCCATGCCAAGGAAGTAATCCATGAGACCCATGTCTTTCATCTCGAATTCTCTTGCAAGGTCCTCCTTGCAAGACACAATCAACTAATCATCACCAGTCAATTGAGATAATCAACATAAAATATGATGATCAACAACTTACCTTTCATCACGATATGGTACAGGTTCGCATTTGCTTTAATCTTTGTGAAGCCCAACCCGGTGAAGTAGTTGTCTATCATGGTGCACCAAGCACGAGGTGCTTGCTTCAGCCCATACAATGCTTTCTTGAGTCGGCACACATGCAACTCACGATCGAAGGTTTCAAAACCTTTCAATTTCTCTATGGACATCTCTTCCTCAATCTCGCCATTGAGGAATTCAGGTTTCACATTCATCTGATGGATCATCCAACCCATCTATGCTGATAGTGCCAACATAGATCTGATAGATGAGTACCTTGCGACATGAGAAAAAGTCTCATCATAGTCAATCCCCTCGACTTGTGAAAAGCCATGGGCAACAAATCTTGCCTTATGCTTCTCCACACTACCATTAATAACTTGCTTTACCTTGTAAAGCCAACGGGAACTCACAACTGACTTGTTCTTTGGTCTCGGAACCACGTCCCAAACACTGTTACGAACTATGGAGTCATACTCCACCATAGCATCAACCCAAATCAGCTGCTGCACTGCTTCCTCAAAGGAAGATGGCTTGGTCTCAACACATTCCTCAGCAAGGGCCATGTATCTAGTGTACCTCTCAGGTGACCTCCTCTGTCTGCGTTGAGAAGATGGTGCTCCCACATTCTCTCTCGCATCCTCCAATAATCCGTCAGCTTCTCTTGTGCGCTTTCATCCATCTCTGGAAGACTCTTCTTGATTGGATGTCTCCACTCCTGGAACCTCTACATGCGGCTTCTCTGCATTAGTTTGAGGATCCTCCTCCTTAGGAACCAACAGTTCCTCCACTACCTATAGTTGGAGCTTTCTCTCAAGGGAAACTTGCATGGCCTTCTGCTCATCAAACATGATATCTCCGCGAACCATTGTCCTCCGACTAGTAGGAAAGTACACCCGATAGTTGTGAGGTGTATCAGTGTACCCCACAAATATCCCCAACTCTGTTGTCGGCTCAAGATTCTTCTGTGCATCCTTTGTCACATGGAAATATACCGATGAGCCAAATATCCTGAAGTGACCCACATCTGGTCTCTTACCGGAGAAAGATTCCTTTGGTGTCTTCATCCCAAGTATGTGATGTAGGCTTCTATTCTATAAATAGACCATTGTGTTACATGCCTCAGCCCACAAGTGAAGTGGTAGGCCTTGGTCATACAACATTGTCGGTGTTGCCCCTACAATAGTTCCATTCTTCCTCTCGGCCACCCCATTCTGTTGTGGGTTATGAGGTGTCATCAACTCTCGTTTAATTCATTTTGCTGCACAGAAGTCCTTAAACTCTTGAGAGATATATTCTTCACCGTTGTCACTTCTCAAGGCCTTGATCTTCTTCCCTGACTCTTTCTTGACCAAAGCTTTGAACTCACAAAACTTTTTTAAGGTTTGGTCCTTCTTCTGCATGAAATAAATCCAACATTTACGAGAATAGTCATCAATAAAAATCACATAATACCTTTCCTTCACTGTGGATGTCGTCGAGAATGGTCCACACACATCAGTATGAACTCGCTCTAAGATAGCCTCTGTTCGACTATCTCAATCATGAAAGGAAGACTTGGTGTACTTTCCCAAGGTACAACCTTTATATGTGTCAACTTGCTCAAGTTTACCTTTGGGAAGTCCTGTAGATATCTTCTACATTATCTTCAAAGCCCCATGATAAAAATGGCCCAACCACCTATGCCACAACTCGCCAATGTCTTGGCTTTGCACCAATTTTGCTTTCATACTCAATTCTACAAAATCATCTAACTCTAGTTTATAGAGATTCTTCACCTGAATCCTTATCCTCTTGGTCTGACCCATGGCTATGTGCCTTAGGAATGCCTTTCCTTTATTGAAGACAACATTGTATCATTTTTCCTCCAACATCGCGATCGATACCAAGTTCTTCTTCGATCTAGGGACATACATCACATCTGTCAAGGTGAGAGAAGCTCCATGCTCCCTCTGAAAAGCAACCGTGCCCACTCTCGAAACGCTATACACCCATTTCTATGCGCATCTTGAGGTCTTTCTCGTCCAAGGCACTGGATAAATTTTGATCACCGGTCATGTGGAATGACGCTCCACTATCAAGATACCATAAACAACCCATCATCGATGACACCGTGCATGGGATGAGCGTAAAGTCCATTTCGAACTGAGAGGTGTTGAGTGATAAAATGTGTCTTTTTAACTCCTAATTATCTTCACATTAATTGTCAACCTAGGGACGATTTTTTATTTCAAGAGTGTACTCAGTCTGAGGCGGTCACTTGCTCAAGAGTAATGTTTTGCAGTATAGTGCTTAAAATACAAAAGTAAATGAATGCTAGAAACAAAATCTAATCGGAACAACAAGAAACTGAAATGTTCTGTAACTAAATCATTTACTCAAACAATCATCAGTCGAGGACTCAGTAATGATAACTCTCTCCCCTGTAAATTGATGCAAATGAAAATCAATCATAGGCAAGATATCCAATCTGAGAACTTAGACAGTTATAGTCAATGTTCTTTACAGTTGTTAATCTTTCAATCCACACTAAAGCAAATAACTGGAAATGGAAATTCGATTGGAAATGCTTACTAAAACACACTTGCTGCAATATCAATTAAAAGATGAAATCAAATCTTTGCAGAAAATAACAGCGACTAAGTCTATTGAAAAACTGAACAACAAAGCTTAAATTTAGCGGAAATCAATTGAACAACAAAGCTCATCTTACAGAAATGAAATATTAATGGAAATGAACAGTAATACTTAATTATTGAAGAGGAACAACAATGCTAAATGGAAATGAACCGCAAAGCTAAATGAACAACAATACTAAATGGAAATGAATAGCACTACGAAATTAATAGAAATGAGCAGAAAATTGTAATGCACAACAGAATCTGAAGTGAATAGCGAAGCTTTATAACCAAAATGAACAACATAACAATTTAAGTTGTAATGAATAATAATCTTGTTATGATGGAAGAAAATGGCAACACGATTTAATTGCAGAAGGTAATCATTAAACAAACCACACTTGTAGAAATTAGAAAGATATAATACAAAGCAGCAGCTTAATCCACTAGAGGCTGGGCCCTTAGCCGTCAGCGAATGCTGCTTGGCTACTTCAGATAAGGCGAATGAACAACAACCTCCAAATTATATATTAATCATTGACCTTGAGTGACATTACAATATGATCGCGTTCTCTTGGCACCACAAGTCTGTAAATCAGAATTAGAATTTGAAATAATAGAGATCCATCCCATTTCCTCCTATCCTATCCTATCATATCTCTAATCTATTGACCCATTTAATTCTCTCTCTAATCATCCATTATGAATCATGACTCCCCTTCTCTGATCTCTGTTTTTATTTAAATACAGAGAGAGCAGAGAGCAGTTACAACAAAGATGATTACAATATGATTCTCATTACAAAATTGGATTTCTCACAACAAATTGATAAACAAAATCTTATCTGGAATATCTCTTCATCAATCATTCAACAGGAACAGGTCGAATTTGGCCTTGCAGCTAAGATATTTTGGAAAACGGCCACAACAGCGAATCTAAGAAAAACATCTTCAGAGAAACTTCCATTTCTCTCAATACAGACCGAATTTACAAAAAAAACTCATTACAAAACTAATTTGGTCCATTTTGGACAAAACCCACGTTTCAGATTTTCCAGATTCTTCTCCATTTGCCCAAAACGTCCAATGAAAAATTGTCACTTCTTATTTTAGCAAATTTCTGAGTTGGCACATTTAATGATCAAATCTTGAATTTGGAAAATATCTTGGAGGCTAAAATGGTGAACAAATTTATTAATAAACAATCATTGGTAAAAATATTCATAATAATAAATTTATTTAAAAATAAAGGAGAAGAAATAATATTTATCCATAAGAACATAAATCATTATAAGATGGAATTATATGATAAACCATGATAAATGACATGATAAAAAAGAGTAGAAATTGGTGGAATAGGAGTTCTAAAGTGATAATAATAATGACATATTAACGGCCCAACATACCCCCAATCCGAATATATTGCATGTCCTCATGCAACAAAAACTGAATATATTGCATGTCCTCATGCAATACAAAGACTCTATGTTAACCAAGCAATAAAGAATTGTTCATCCTAGCTCATGAAATGGATAGAACAAATGAATTCTTTCTCAATTAATGAATATTCAATTTTAGTAATCTTGATGAAAGTGTAAGAATTTTTACATTAACGTTCAAGTTATGTGTATATGAAGTTGCAACAAAATATGATATAAGTAACAACAAACTTCATTAATCATTTTATCAAAAACTACAAACCATAATTTGTTGAAATTTTGCAAGTAGATTTCTACTATATTAATGCTTCTATGATCCAAAAATCAGATCGTTTCGATGCACGGATAATGAGATATAAACAAAATGGCTGTAGGTGATAGTGCATGATTTCCAAAATTTTATGAACTAATTTAACTTGAAATTATCTGTGTTTGTATATTTTAATGATACGTATGTGTTTTCCAGAAATCACAAGAATTGAGTTCATAGTTTTTTTAAAAATATTTGGAAATCAATTTCTGCACTATATAAAAATGAAATTGTATGGCTTAGATGAGAAAGAAAGTAGAAAACATCCATCATGCGCAGTAATTCCTCCCCCAAACTGAAGAATTAGCATGCCCTCATGCAATGCTAGAAAACAAATGGAGGTGGTTGCCACAATTTGTTGAAATCTATGTTCTGTGTAAAATAACATGGAATAAGGGAGGTGTTGAGAATAAGAATATCAATGGATGATAAAGAATATTAATGCCATGGTCATAAGAAAGAAATGAATGAAAGAAACACTCCCCTAAACTGAAAGATGATATGTCTCTGAAAAACTGGAAGTGGTAAATATGCGGAATGAATGATGATAAATAATGCTCAATGGATTTCATGAAATTCTCCTAAATTCATAATAAATCAGAAAATTATGCTATTTTACCTCAAGTTTTACCTCCGAAAAAATGTAGAATGACATGTATGGACTGGCATTTGTTGAAGCTGATGTAGGCAGAATTGATGCTGAAAGTGATACAAAATGTGAAATCCAGGGAAACACATCATGTCTGAACAATTGTTCGTGTTCACGAGTTTCTCAAACCTCTTCTGTTAGTTGCAATAGTGTAGTCATGTTGCGAATAGAGTTCCCCCCCCATACTTGTTGTTCCCCTGTAAACAAATCACTATTTGCATACAATGTTCTTAAATCCACAGTGTTTGTTTTAAATAGCAACAGATAAGATGCATGTAAAACTTTCAATCATAAAAACTTTTATATACATGTAATACTAATATTTTTTAAATCGACAAGTTATGGTAGAGTGCAATAATCATATCGCATGCTATCACATAATGCATACATTCCCCCCTTAATTGGAAAATGAATTCCATGACCATAAAGCATATGAAAGGTGTTGTGCTAACGGCAAGACAAGGGAATGAAAAATACAATAGTAAATGAAACAGAGTACACATCAATAATAGGACGGCAAGAGGTATGGTTATAATGAGAGCAGTGTGTAAACATAGTTATGAATAAGAGATATGACACTTTGGAATGATGATAAGTTATGCGAAAAAGAAAAAGGATAGCAATATGCCAAAAAGATGCTTTGTTGACGGTATTCTAGCTGAAAAATGATGCGATTGATCATAAAACAATTTCTCATGCGTAAAGGTTCAAAAACAGGAAAAATTAAGGAAACAACTTCTTCGATAAAAAGAGAGAATAAGAAAAGGGTATTATAGTAATAATTGATGATAAGATATAACTTCAATACCATAAGCAGAGCCTCTGCTGCCAGCGGGCGTCCATAGCTTTGGCAGTGTTGCTTTTTAACTCGTATGAGCCAGGATCCTCAATTTATAAATGGAGAGTTCTAGTGTTGTTCTATAGAAGAGATCAGTGTGCTGGCGTGGTAACCAGATAACCACACTGCCATTCACTGGGATGTAACAAAAGTGATTAGGCCGGTTCGTGATAAGACCTCCTATTCTAAGGATAATTTAGCTATCAAATGGATCATAACCCTAGTGTAGTGACCATAATGGGAATGTCACTTTTTTAGAGCCTTATGAACATGGTAGGCTGGCTCGTAATGAGACCCCCTATCCTCCATCCGCGAACAAAATTTTGTTGTTATTGCACATTTTTATGATAAAAAAGAGAGAGGCTCAGTACTCCTTAAGAGCAGGGATGGTGGAAGAAATAGAAAAAAATATACCCATAATCTCATTTATTACAGATAGAGAATATTATAACCAGGAAGGGTGGAACCATCATGGTATTAAGATGATCAATCAGTATCATGTGCAACAGAAAACAATGCAGTAAAGTAGTATATAAATAATTGTCCCTTTTGAAAATAATCTATCATCAAAGAGTTGTCCTGTTAAAGATCATAGTGTAAATGATATTAACTCGCTTCAATAGAATCCATAATTCTTATCCTCATAAAAGTAGTGTATTTCAAGCCATGAAAGGGAAACAGTAAAATGTGGTTGAGATGAACTAGAAATAATCCCACAAGAGGAAGGAATGGTTGTTTTTTAAAATACTCACAAAGTGTTGTTCCCTTGAAGGAACATAAAAAACATTTGAAAAAGTGTTGTTCTGTGTAGGGAAAAACAAAGGAAATGCATGCCAACAACAAAAATATAGACGAAAAAGTGTTGTTCCCTATAGGGAATAGCGAAAAAATGCACGCGAAAAAGTGTTGTTCCCTGTAGGGAACAACAAAAAAATACACCAAAAAAAAGTGTTATTCCTTAAAAGGAACAACAAAAATGCGGAAGTGTTGTTTCTTTGAAAAGGAACAACAAAAATGCATAAGTTTTGTTCCTTTGAAATGGTACAGCAAAAATGCAGAAGTGTTGCTCCTTTGAAAAGGAACAACAAAAATGCAGAAGTGTCATTCCTTTGAAAATAAACAACAAAAATGTAGAAGTGTCGTTCCTTTGAAAAGGAACAGCAAAAATGCGGAAGTGTTGTTCCTTTGAAAATGAATAGCAAAAATGCGAAAGTGTTATCCCTTTGAAAATGAACAGCGAAAATGCGAAAGTATTGTTCCTTTAAAATGAATAGCAAACATGCGAAAATGATGTTCCTTTGAAAGGAACAACAGAAATGTGAAAGTGTTGTTCCTTTGAAAGGAACAACAAAAATGTGAAAGTTCTTGTTCCTTTGAAAGGAACAGAAAAAATGCACAATCATACGAAAGTGTTGTTCCTTTGAAAGGAACAACAAAAATATAAAGTGTGCAGAACTATTGTTCCTAAAGAGGGACGGTTGTTGTTCCTTTAGAGGAACAACAGTTGTTCCTTTAAAAAGAACAACACAACAAATGCAGGCACACAAAAAATGAATTAGTTGTTCACTGCATTGATGCTGAGGATGGGTTACAATTTGAAGGAAGCAACACCTGAAACACAAAAATATAAGAGAAATCAGAAAAGAAACAACATTTTATTTAAAAACAGTATGTAAATAAATAAATTAAGTTACAACAGCTATGATGTTATTTCTTAAGGCAAGGAAAAAATGATCTCTTTGGAAAAATGTATTGGCAGCAGTGACATGACATGAATCTTCAAATGGAAATCAATTCTTCATTTCTTCTGTTATGAATCCGTTGGGTAATGAATTTGATGAAATTCCTTTGTTTCATTAAAAAAAAATTCAAGAATCGCTCGTCCATAAATTGACCTTTTTATTCTGCTAGAACCTGCAAAAAACAAGTGTCTACCTGCAATAAAACATTAAATCATGGAGAAATAGAGGTGATCGGGCTCTCCTAAAGCAAAAATTATGCAAAAAAAACAAGTAGTTACTCTGTAAAACAAATCTACGAAGAAAATAACAAAGTAAAATTTATTTGTCCCCTGCGGGAGAGCAGTGGTCGACCATACTAACCAGCAGTGTTTTAATCACAACTTCTTTGGTTTTCGTCCAAATTGAGTGATTCCAAAGCTATATGAGAGATAATTCAAAAGTGTATCTCCAATAGAAACAGGTTTTAAAAATTCAATGATATGGTATATCAATTTTACTTAGAACAACCTGCATAAGAGAGTCATTTTCAATTTCCCCACTCAGAACAACAGTGGATATTTTAAGCATAGATTTTTCGTTTGATATCAAATTCAAATAATTCAAATTGGAAATGAAATTAGATTTATTTATTTATCTCCAATATAAATGGGTTTTGAAGACAAGAAGGATTGATAGGTCAAATACTCTAAGGAAAAGTCGGAAAAATAGAGTTTTAAGAGTGCTGATTTACAATAGACAGTCAGTATTTTAGTCATAACTTTCTCACACTGTATGAAAAATGAGTTATTCAAATTGAATTGTAAACTATATTCATAAGGGAATCTACCACAGAAACAGGTTTTAAAAATTCAGTCATTTAGGCCTTCAAAAACCGACTGTCCCAACTCTATTCCTGAGCTGCCCGCTAGACACCTTGTCGATGTTTTGGTTCTAAATTTTTCGTTTCAAATCCAAATTGAGTGATTCAAATTGGGCTGGAAAGTATAAAGAAATGGATACATAGGATAAAAACATTTTTTTAAAATGTTGTCATTTAGCCCTTCAAAAACTGATTGTCCTATCTTTGTTCCTGAGCTGCCCGCTAGACACCCTGTCAATGTTTTGGTTCTAACTTTTTCGTTTCAAATTCAAATTGAGTGATTCAAATTGGGTTGGAAAGTAGACAGCAAATGATACTTAGGTTATAAACAGGTTTTAAGAATATTGTCACTTAGGCCTTCAAAAACTGACTGTCCCATCTATGTTCTTGAGCTGCCTACTAGTCACCTTTTCAATGTTTTGATTTTAACTTTTTTGTTTCAAATCGAAATTGAGTGATTCAAATTGGGTTGGAAATAGACAGCAAGGGCTAATTAGGATAGAGACAAAATTTAAAAATATTCCCTTTTGGTCCCTCAAAACATGACTGTCCCGACTGTGTTTTCAGAAATTTCATCAAACCCACAAGCCAAAAAATATGATATTCAAGCATTTTTTTAATTTGGTGATAAAAACGAAAATGAGTGTTTGTAGAACTATTATTTCCATTATAATTCATCTACATACACAAATGAATTACAAAAAATTTATCACCGATGATTTCCACAGCGTGTTGCAACAAAAACAACTATTTTTACATCAAACAAAATGTATTTATTTATGTCCTTTTTTTCACACTACCCTACTCTGATTTAAAAAAATGAATATGATTACATATAGGAGTACTTCCAATGAAACCATTTTCGAAATAAGACTTCAAGTATGTACATACCCAAATTTGCAAAATGTATGTTAATAAATATTAGGGTATGAGAAGCCAACTTCCCCTGAAAAGATGGTGTCAAAAATTGTTGAAGTATGGAGTGATGTTGCAAACAAATAATGGAGTGAAACCAATCTTTGATATATCCTTTACTTTGTTTATTTTCCATATCCATCATATCATGAAGTTCTTGAGCTTTTAAAATGGTTTGTTGATGCAAACTAGAAGAAACCTCATTTTTTTTCCATAACTTCTACAATTTTTTAATTTGAAACATTCTGAATCTCAATATGAGTTTTCTCCAATGGTGCATATAAGATAGAATGGGTGGAAAGGGTGAGTAAATTTTGCAGTTCAACACTGTAAGCATGTTGTAATGATTTATTATGGTGAGGGTGTGGAATGAGTTGAGCAGGAAAATGTGTAGGGAATGGAGCATTGTGATGATGTGGTTGGTTGGGTTGAGTGGATGAATTTGATAGGCAAACAATATGTTGTGGAAGAGCTAGTGAAGAATATAGTGAATGTGTTTGTGCTACAAGATGAGGGAGGGTAATCATGCAATCATAAGGTGAACCATGCCAAAGTTGTAGACGAGTTTGGTGGTGGTTATATTGACATGGCTGCCCTAACACATTAGTATTCCATAATGGATTATGCAAGTAAGAAAGTGGAGAGGAAGTGTTTTGAACCATACTTGTAGGCCATGATTTCCATGGCTTTGACCTTGTTACAGCTTCCTCATCTCTTTGATATGTTACTTCCATCCTAGATAAGGAAGAACAACTATCTATGAGATGCTCCTTTCGGTAATGAGGGCAAAACACTTCATCAAATTCTTGATTTTTTTGAACCTGCAAAACATCCAATTGTGAATTTCGAGAGCTAATAAAATCAACTTTAAAATTTTCAAATAAAATATTGATTTCAACTCTTATGTCTCCTATTCTTGTAGCAGATTTGGAAAAGAAAGAAAAAACGTCTCTAGAACTTTTACCAACCTTGGAGATTCCTCTTGAATACCTTATGCACAATTCACAAACATCATCATATGACAACTGAAAAACATCACCTTTTCCTATCAGATTTAAGAGTTCTAAAAATACTTCTTTGATTCCTTTAAGAAGGAGTGTTTTTAAGATCTCTTTTTCCAAATGCTTATGTTTTGATTTTTGAAGGTTATATTGAAATCGATCCACATAGTCCTCCAAGATTTCATATTCCCCTTGTATCATATTGAAAATATCTTCATCGAATTTGCAATAGTCTTGGTACTTTTTCAAAAATATGTTCTTCATGTCCTCCCATGTTTGGATGCAGTTCCCACCTAGGCTCATGAACCATCAGAGAGCTGCTCCTTTTAGAGTAAGAGGAAACAATTTCAACCTTTGATTAGTAATACAATAATCATATCCTCTAAAAAGTATTTCGAACTCAAATAAGAATGTATCTAGATCTTCATTTGTCAAACCATGAAAATTTGGTAGAGAAGATGGGGGAATTATGTACATTTGTGTCACTCCTCCTAGATCTTTGATAGGGAACTCAAAAGTAGAAATGTGAGCTATTTCTTCCCATAATAGAAGATGTTCTTCATGTGTTTCTTCGAGGCTCCTTCAAATGTTCATGTCAATTGGTTAGTGACATGGGTGGTGCTTACATCACCACTTGAGTGAAATCATGAGATTTGTTTTTCAAAATTTCTGTTTTTTTTTAGTCATTCACACAGAAACTCAAACATTTATTTCTACCCTAAGTTCTTTTACAATTCTGCTGGAAAGTGGGCAGGGGAGCAGGGATTTTACATGCTCTGTACGCAGGTTCTTACCTTCCGTTTTTAATACCCAATTCTTTCCAAACAGTCACTCATCAGATGAACACTACTCCTTAGAAATGGCTACACTCTCCCCGGCAACGACGCCAAAATGTTGAGTGATAAAAGGTGTTTTTTAAATTCCTAATTATCTTCACATTAATTGTCAACCCATGGATGATTTTTTATTTCAAGAGTGTACTCAGTCTGAGGTGGTCACTTGCTCAAGAGTAATGTTTTGCAGTATAGTGCTTAAAATGCAAAAATAAACGAATGCTAGAAACAAAATCTAATTAGAACAACAAGAAACTGAAATGTTCTGTAACTAAATCATTTACTCAAACAATCATCAGTCGAGGACTCAGTAATGATAACTCTCTCCCCTGTAAATTGATGCAAATGAAAATCAATCATAGGCAAGATCTCCAATCTGAGAACTTAGACAGCTATAGTCAATGTTCTTTACAGTTGTTGATCTTTCAATCCACACTAAAGCAAATAACTGGAAATGGCAATTCAATTGGAAATGCTTACTAAAACACACTTGCTGCAATATCAATTAAAAGATGAAATCAAATCCTTGCAGAAAAGAACAACGACTAAGTCTATTGAAAAACTGAACAACAAAGCTTAACTTTAGCGGAAATGAATTGAACAGCAAAGCTCATCTTACAGAAATGAAATATTAATGGAAATGAATAGTAATACTAAATTATTGAAGATGAACAACAACGCTAAATGGAAATGAACCGCAAAGCTAAATGAACAACAATACTAAATGGAAATGAACAACACTACGAAATTAATAGAAATGAGCAGCAATACTAAATAAGCAACAACCTGTAATGCACGACAGAATCTGAAGTGAATAGCGAAGCTTTATAACCAAAATGAATAGCATAACAGTTTAAGTTGTAATGAATAATAATCTTGTTATGATGGAAGAAAATGGCTACACAATTTAATTGCAGAAGGTAATCTTAAACAAACCACACTTGTAGAAATTAGAAAGATATAATACAGAGCAGCAGCTTAATCCACTAGAGGCTAGGCCCTTAGCCGCCAGCGAATGCTGCTAAGCTACTTCAGATAAGGTGAATGAACAACAACCTCCAAATTATATATTAATCATTGAACTTGAGTGACATTACAATATGATTGCGTTCTCTTGGCACCACAAGTCTGTAAATCAGAATTACAATTTGAAATAATAGAGATCCATCCCCTTTCCTCCTATCCTATCCTATCATATCTCTAATCTACTGACCCATTTAATTCTCTCTCTAATCATCCATCATGAATCATGAATCCCCTTCTCTGATCTCTGTTTTCATTTAAATACAGAGAGAGCAAAGAGCAGTTACAACAGAGATTATTACAATATGATTCTCATTACAAAATTGGATTTCTTACAACAAATTGATAAACAAGATCCTATCTAGAATATCTCTTCATCAATCATTCAACAGGAACAGGTCGAATTTGGCATTGCAACTGAGATATTTTGGAAAACGGCCACAACAGCGAATCTAAGAAAAACGTCTTCAGAGAACCTTCTGTTTCTCTCAATACGGACTGAATTTGGGAAAACGGCTCATTACAAAACTAATTTGGTCCGTTCTAGACAAAACCCATGTTTCAGATTTTCCAGATTCTTCTCCATTTGCCCAAAATGTCCAATGCAAAATTGTCACTTCTTATTCCAGCGAATTTCTGAGTTGGCACATTTAATGATCAAATCTTCAATTTGGAAAATATCTTGGAGGCTAAAATGGTGAACAAATTTATTAATAAACCATCATTGGTAAAAACGTGCATAATAATCAATTTATTTAAAAATAAAGGAGAAGAAATAATATTTATCTATAAAAGCATAAATCATTATAAGATGGAATTATATGGTAAACCATGATAAATGACATGATAAAGAAGAGTAAAAATTGGTGGAATAGGCATTCAAAAGTGATAATAATAATGACATATTAACGGCCCAACAAGAGGCTAATGCCTCACCTTTTGATCCTTCCGAGGATCCCTTCTTGGACTTCTTGGATGGGAAATTAGTCGCATAATGTCCCATCTTGTGACAATTAAAGCATCTTACTTTAGACATGTCACCCTTCTTCCCTCCATGAGAAGAATTCGATTTTAAATGGGAAGCCTTCGCCTTCCCTTTCCTTTCCTTACTTGATAAGGCCATATTTTCTTTATCATCATTCTTGGATGAAGAACCATCTCGTGTGCTCCTCCTGATCTCCTCTTGCATAAGATCCGACCACAGTCATTCCCAATCTGGTAGTTTCTCCCTTCCATTCATGGAGTCCTGGTAGCTATTCCAACTTTTTGGAAGGCCAAGGAGAGTGGGGCTCACCATATCATCATCGGCAGTAGTTATTCCCACACTGCTAACTCATCTCTGGAGGTGGTGAGCTTGTTCAGATATGTGGAAATAGTATCGCCCTTCTCCATCTTGATTCTTCAAAGCTTATCCTTGAGCGCCAATTTCCTATGGTCGCTATTGTTCTGGTAGAGGTCCTTCAATGTATTCCACATTGAAAATGGAGTATCCTTTCCATGGAGACTTGAGACAATATGATCTCGAACTCCCTCAAGGATGATCCATCTCGCCTTCGCACACACTTCTTCCACTCAGCCAACTCTTGTGCATTAATTGAAGCTAGCTTTGGAATTTCTTCATCAATGAATTCCTTCAACCCATTGTCTTCTAATACAACCTCTATTCTATCTTTCCATGCTATGTAATTTGAGCTACCTTCCAAGGCATACTCGAGTCCATAGAATGTCATTAGCCAACCTTGAAGTATGATATGAATTCGATTTTCACATGCAACCCCGAACTTCAAACTTCAAATTTTCTTCTTAGTATATTGTTCACAGCTCCGATACCATATAGAAATTCCTACAAATCCATCTCTGATACCATGTAGAAAATATGATGGTAGGTTAACCCAATAATGCAATATAAATCAAAGCAAAATACTATAACCTACTTCTACTATCAATTTGTGGAAGCTTAAAGATCGAGTTGAATAATATAACTAGGAGAAGAAGAATCAATGGCACAATACACATGAAAATACTTTGGGGAAACCCTTAGCTAAAAACGCCACACTATTGTATTATCATACATGGTGGAAATACATAGGAATTATAAAAAGCCTTAGCTCTCACAGCTAACCAACTCTTAGTACAATCCTCACAAATGCTCACAGGAAATCTTGGCTTCTCTCCAACCCTCCTCTCTGCCCTCCAAGCTCCTATTTCCTTGCGTTGTTCCTTGTGGATGATTCCCTGTTACCAAGTGGAAAAGCTTCCTCCAAAACTTTGCAATTGATCCAGGTGGATTCTGGTGGCCACCCACCTATCCCACTTGGACCCCCACAACTGTCTCTTTCAGTTTTTCAGTTTCTGTAATTGTAGCACAATTTACCATTTTTAGTAGTTTTTCAAGTCCTGAACTTCTGGAGCCGTTTTGAGGCCCTAAACAACGTTTTTTTGGGAAATCTAGGAGCAACATGGATCCATGGACTAATTTTTTTCTTCCCAAAGTAGTAGTGCTCGGATAGATATTTCTAACAAGCTATTGTATGCATCAAACGAAGATTGGGGGCCAAAGTTACAACCCCGGGAAGTTGATGTACCAACTTACCCAAAATGGGGCCCACAATTTGGCGTTTCATCTTCTAGGGTTACGTTTTGGGATGTAAAGGGTTTTTCATTATTTCCCAACAATAAATAGGCCTTCGAGCCTCATTGTAACACAATTAAGAGGCATGTAGCTCTTCTAAGAGATAAGCTACCATCACCCAAGCTGGTTTATTTTCATTTATGTTTGTAAGCATATTTCAATATTTTACATTAATGAAATGAAGTATTATTTCCGTTGCATCTCTCTGTTTATGGTTATCTCTGTAATTTGTTGGGTTCCTATTTAAATCCATATCAACAATCCTCAAGGATAATTCTTTGACTACATGCATGAGTTTTCTCCGTGAGAAAACACATACAACTGGTAGTACATTGTCCTTGATTATTAATTTCAACTGGGTCTTTCTCAGAATAGACATGCATGAGTTTCTGATGAGCGAATCTTCAATTAACTGGAGTAGCACTAGTTGAGTGCATGCATGCATCAACTGACTGTTAACTCACTATTAGTTCCTCAAACAGTTTGGAACTAATTAAACTAGAATTAACTCAATAAAGTGAGTTAACTAATTACAACTCAAATATATCTCAATCTTATCTCCTTAATTTAAGGGATAACTCTTGCATGACTTCAAAAAGACTTCTAACTTGAATTTCTCCAACTAATTAATTTAAAATAAATTAATTAATTATTTCCAAGTAGCTGTTAAGACTAAATTCGATTTTAAGTCACAATTTAATTCAAGGAAAAATTAAATTGGAATATTCTTGTTGCCATATTTCAACATTCCTGAGCATATGGCATCAAATCCTCTACAAAACATAGGACTTTTTCCTTTTCCTAAATTAGCATGGAAGGATCATAGAGTTTCATATTCTCAACATTCACAACTAAGTAAAAGAACATGTATGGTGGTAGACTAAGCCTATAGGTTATTGAATTTCTAAGCAAAATGAAGTAGAATGCATTTTTCTACCTAGTAAATATTTCCTAATGATTTTTCAAATAGTATTTTATTCCACTGTTATCATTCAATAATTATACTCATAAAATATCAAATGTAGATGCAACAAAAATTGTATAGATCACAGAAAGACAACCATGCACAATAGACACAAAAAATTTCACCTGGGAATCCCAACCATGGGAGAAAACCCAACAATATTTTCTTGAGGAGAAATTATACTTTTTAGCAAGGTTGCAAATCAGTAATTTGTCTAGAAATATGTCCCAATATACAAGTCAAAATACAAATCAAACCTGGTCAAAACAACTACTAGTCAATGATGGTCAAACTTTTTCCTAGTAAAATTCATCCCTACAGTCAATGGTCACAAGTCCTATGGTTAAATTTGCTCGTGCAACCTATATTTAGACTACAGTCAACTAGTATGTGCAGTCAAACTTCTATGGTAAAACAACTTAGTCAAAATTTGGTCAAATGCTTCATTCAAACTCGATCAAAGTAGCTCGATCAATCCTCCATACATTTGGCTATAAAAGTTTGGTCAAAACTAGTCTTCTCTCACATGTGCGACTAGAACAAGAGAGATAAAAATGATAAAGATGTTTCCTAACAACATATTTCTTCTTGGACAAATTTCTCCTCCACTAGTAAAGATTCAAGCGAGCTTGCTATGTTGATAATTTTCCTCTCACATGTCTATCTATTTATATATATTTGTAATGTGGAGTAGGCCCTATTAGGCAACCCCTGAGTATAAGGAGATCCATCATAAATGCAACCAACATTTCAACTGAACATTATACTATAAAAGCTTATCTCACAAATAGGTGAAACCCCCCATTTGGTAAACAAATCAAACCTACTCTATAAAAAATATATCACTCCATCTATGATCTAGGTGGATGTTGGTGGCCACCCACCTATCCCACTTGGACCCCCACCACTATCTCTTTAAGTTTTTTAGTTTCTTTAATTGTAGCACAATTTACTATTTTTGACAATTTTTGGGGTCCTAAACTTCTGGAGCCATTTTGAGGCCCTAAACAACGTTTTTTTTTTTTTTTTTTTTTTTTTGGAAAAATGGCTTTAGCGATTGTAAAATCAATTGCATTAGCAACTGTAGTCCTCTGAGAGATCTTTCCAACGAGGTATCATACACGTCAAATAGAGATAATATGACCAAGTTACGACCCCGGGAAGTTGGTTTCCCAACTAACCCCAATGAGGCCCATAAACTCTTGGTGTTACATCTCCTCAGGTTGGGGTTTGGTTGTTTATGGTTTTCTCTTATTGTTCAATAATAAAAGGTCCCTTGACCTCATTGTAACTCAGTTCAGAGGCATGTAGCCGCCACATCTCTTTTCAGAGATAAGCTATCATTGCCCGAGCTAGCCTTCTTTCCATTCTGTTTGTAAGCATACTTCATTATTTGATATTAATGAAATGAAGTGTTTTAATGCCGCATCTCTGTGTTTATGATTATATCTATAAGTTGTTTCATTCATGTTTTTAAATCCAAATTAGTGGTATCAGAGCAATCTGCTCTTTCTTTGTTTTTCTTTGCATGTCCCCAACGAGGTCAGGGTATAAAGAGTTAGGGCTCGATCTGGTTGAACCATTGAAGGATCATCCTCGTAAAACCTGACGACCTCCCATGGAGGATGAAAAGAAGGACGAGGGAGTAGGAGATCCTATCAAAATCTTTCTCGAAGAAGCCCTCGAGCGACAAAGGAATGCGATGATGGACAACTTTGCCCAAATCCTTCAGCGACTACCCAAGGGCAACGCATCTACTTCCAGCAGCTATTTTGGAAGCACCACACCCTTTAAGGTACAAGTTAACTTTGACATTCCCATATTTGAGGGTCAGATAGATACGATGTCGTAGATAAATGGTTAAATCTTCTAGAAGGATATTTTCTGTTCATGATTTTTCGATCCAGGAAAATATCACTTTTGCACTTCTCAAAGCTGCCCCCCACATTAAGGACTGGTGGGAAACCTACTGCAAGCAGAAGGATGAAAGTACGGCCTCAATGTTTTCAACAGCATCCACTAGGAATTCATTTTGGGATGTCATCAAGGAGCAGTACTATCCTGTTGGAAGCTATGAGGATAAATACATAAAGTGGATCATGCTGCGATAAGGAATGGACCAAGACGTGCTAGAGTTTACCAATATTTTTCATACCCTTCGCACAAAGTTGGGTATCAAGGATTCTAAGCGGAATTTGGTACTCAAATATTGTGGCTACCTACACAGGTACATCTAGGACAAGATGGAGTTCTTGGACATCTTCTCGCTTGGCATGGTGTACTGATACGTTGTCAATATCGAGTAGAAGTTTAAACAGAAGAAGCAAGACTTTGGATCGCGAATCCGAAGCAATGGAAAGACGCCCCCAAACCATAGAACAAGGGACCAAGCCAAGACGAGGTGACCCAATACAACCCTTCAAAGCCGCAAGAAAATAACACCACCACGAAGTCAAAGAAGGACATAGGAAAGTGGTGTGAGTTCCATAAGAGCCCCACTCACAACACAAGTGAGTGTTAGGCCAAGCAATCATTGGTGGCTGAGTTGAAGGCTTCAGACTCGGATGCATGTTCCAACTATGAGTCAGAACCCAAGAAAAAGAATGAAGAAAGGAAGCAGATTATTGATGCGGAGCCCAACACCACTATTGCCACTGCCAAGATCTAGAAGGATGAGCCTGAAGATCCAGAGGAAGGGGAATGTCCCTTCCACTCACAGATGTGGGTGAAGGGTTCACCATTGCAATTCATTGTCGACAGTGGGAACCAAAACAACCTCATTTCAGTAGAGGTTGTGAAGCGGCTGGGCCTACTAACCATACCACACCCGCAACCATACAACATTAGGTGGCTTCACCAAGGACAAGACCTCTCAGTCATTTAGTAGTGTTGCCTTCCCTATAGCATCAAGCCCTTCACATATTAGGTATTGTGTGATGTTGCTCCTCTCAAAATTTTTGATGTATTATTAGGACAACCAGACCTGTGGAAGCGACATGTTGTATATGAGTCTAGACCTCGCTCTGTGATTATTTCTTTGGGTAACACGTTATACAGGATACTAGAGGTAGCCCCACCCTACTGCCACCTCTTTGATCTCTGCTAAGAAATGTTGTAAGATCATCTCCCAAACTAGAAAATTTATTTTCTTGCTGGTTCACTCTCAAAGTAAGGGGAATATCGTAGCCACATACATGGCCCCTGAGAAGGGTTCCTCCATGCAGGAGAATGTAGAACTTTTTCTACAAATCGGCTAGCTCTGATACCATGTAGAAATTTTGAATAATATAACGCTTATTCATAGAGATTATCCTAATTATACACTATTTGCGGAATGCATGCATAATACATAACCTCCTCTACCATTGATCATCAATTTGCAGAATTAAAAACAATCACATGCGCACATTGAAGCATCAATCACACATATCAACACAGTATGTACAAGGGAAAGCATACAGCTGAAAATCCCCAACTATCTATATATTATAATGATAGAGAACATGTAACAATACATAGTACAATACTCCTCACAAGTACTCAGTACTATCTCCACCTGCTACACACAAACTAGCTCAGATCTGAACAAGTCCCGGGTTCAAATCTCCTCCACTGTTTGCCTGCCTCTATTGCGCAATCCAGGTTGAGAATAGATATGATCCAAGATCGTTTTCCCTTGGCCTGTACTACGCAATCCTCATTGGAAATCTCCATCAATGATTGTGCAAATCTCATGCACAGCTATAGTCACAACTGATAGTAGACTCACCCTTTCACCCACCTCTAACACTTGTCTCTACCGAACTGTCCATGCATTGAGTTAACTGATGTATTCTTTAGTTGATTTATGAGTTAATAATTAGTGAATTAATTAGTAATTAATTCACATCACTCATCACTAGTGTATTTGGCAGTTAGACTAAATACAACTAGTTCAACTAAGTCAAACTGAACACAACTCAATCAACTCCACCAAACTCAATCACTTGAGTTCTAACAGAAGTCCATCATGCAATAGCTCAACTAACCCATAGGAAAAGTGTATTTCCTTCTGGAAGTTTCATGTGCCACATCCGTAGCTCGAACTGAAGTGCTGCAAGAGGATAAGATAATGTTTATAGTCCAAATATTATTAAGAGCTAATAATATTCGACTGTTCTATTTTAAGACTGGCATTCTAAAAATAGACTCCGCCCATATGTCTAAAAATAGAAGTCCATCTATTTTTACCAACATGACCAATCATCCATAAATAGCATCCTGCAACTCATAGACCATGATCCATATGTCTAAAATAGACATAGTCTAAAAATAGACTTTGCGCCAAAAATAGCCTGTGGGCCCACTTAGTGAAGGCGACTTCTTTTCACTAAGCTCCATCATCTTATTGCATTTTCAAAACTCCCTCTCAACAAGATATGGATTATCTGCAACCCCTATCCTGCCTCTGTGGTATTCGAATTTGCTCCTGGTGAGCGCCTTCATCAAGATATCAGCATCCTGATCCTCCGTGGGAATGTATGAAAGTAACATGATTCCCCGTTGCACACAATCTCTGATATGATGGTACCTGATGTCGTCTATTGGGCTCCCTACCCAATCTGCATCCGTGAAGCCACATAGCTTCACCTCATCTTCCTGTCTGTACCACAATCCATATCCCGATGTGCCTCTGAGATAACGCAATACATGCTTGCAGCCATGCATGTTGAACTTCTGCAATATCTCCCGGGCATACTTACCCTAAGAAACAAATAGTCCATCACTGCGCTGCCAAATTTCCAATCCAAGGAAATAATGCAGGAGGCCCAAGTCCTTCATCTCAAATTCTCTAGCAAGATCCTCCTTGCATGAAAGTATCAACAACTCATCTCCTGTCAAAATCAAATCATCTACATAAATTACAATGATCAGCAACTTACCCTCCACCACAATCTGGTATAGGTTAGGATCCGCCTCACTCTTGGAGAATCCAAGTCCGGTGAAATAACTGTCTATCCATGTGTACCAAGCACGTGGTGCTTGTTTCAACCCATACAGCGCTCTCTTGAGCTTGCACACATGCAACTCACTGTTGAAGATCTCGAAACCTTCGGGATGCTCTATGTACACCTCCTCCTCAATGACTCCGTCGAGGAACGCAGTCTTCGCATTCATCTGATGAATGTGCCACCCCATCTGCGCTGAGAGAGCAAGAATCGTCCGTATGGAAGAATACCTTGTGGCAGGTGCAAAGGCCTCCTCATAATCGATCCCCTCTATCTGTGAGAAGCCTCGGGCAACAAATCTTGCCTTGTACTTCTCCACACTCCCGTCAGCTGCCTGCTTCACTTTGTAGATCCATCTCGAACCCACCAGTGATTTCCCCTCAGGCCTTGGGACAATCTCCCATGCATTGTTTCTGACAATCGAATCATACTCTTCCACCATAGCATCTGCCCATGCGGGATCCTCTACAGCTTCCTCGAAAGAGGATGGCTCAGTCTCGACACATTTGCTCACAAGAGCCATGTATCCAGTGTATCGATTAGGTGACTGTCTCTGTCTGCACTGCACTGTAGGTGGTCCTACAACCTTCTCTGCATCTTGAGCCAGTCGCTCAGCTTCTGTAGTGTGCTTTCGCCCTCTGATGGTTGGCGCTGCATGAGTGGTCTCTTCCACTCCATGAACTTCATCTTGTGGCTGATCCACATCTTGAAGCTCATCCTTAGGAACTAATAGCTCCTCGTCTACATGCAAGTGTGGCTCCCTCTCAAGCGAACACTTCATGGCTTTCTCCTCCTGAAATTTGATATCCCATTGCACAACAGTCTTGCGATAGTCTAGCAAATACACACGATAGTTGTGGGGCGTATCAGTGTACCCCACAAATATCCCAACCTTTTCGGTCGGCTCCAGCTTCTTCCTGGCATCCTTCGTCACATGCATGTAAACAGGAGAAAAAAAATCCTCAAATGGGAAATATCATGCCTCTTACCAGAATAAGCCTCCTCGGGTGTACTCATGCCAAGTATCTTGTGAGGACAACGATTCTACACATATACTGCAGTATTGCATGCCTTTGCCCACAAGTGAAGGTGTAGGCCCTGATCATGCACATCGCCCGTGCAGCACCCACGATCATTCTGTTCTTTTGCTCAGCAACCGCGTTTTGCTGTGGGTTATGGGGAGCTATGAGCTCTCTACGAATCCCTTCTGCGCTGCAGAAGTTCTTGAACTTGCCAGAGATGAATTCACCACCATTGTCGCTCCTGAGAGCCTTCACCTTCTTCCCCGATTCCTTCTCGACCAGTGCTTTGAACTCACAGAACTTTGAGTATGTCTCGCTCTTCTTCTGCATGAAGAAGATCCAGCACTTCCGAGAGAAATCATCAAAAAAGATCACATAGTACTTGTGCTTTGCTGTCGAAGCTACTGAGAAAGGTCCATACACGTCTGTATGAATTCTCTCAAGGATCATCATGGCGCGACTATCCTTCTTGTGAAAGGTGGCTTTCACAAATTTTCCCAAAATACACCCCTTGCACTGATCAGACTGCGCAAGAGTGGCTTTAGGAAGCCCAGTAGAAATCTGCTGCAGTATCTTCAAGGCTCCATGGTGAAGGTGGCCCAATCTTCGATGCCACAGCTCGCCATCATCCCGGCTCACCAATCCTTCTGCCTTGCATGCCATTGCTGCGTAGCCATCTACATGCAACTGATAAAGGTTCTTGACTCGAACCCCTATCTTCTGGGTTTCTCCAGTTGTCTGACTGCGCAGGAAAGCCTTTCCCTCACTGAAGACAACATCATATCCCTTGTCTTCTAACATCGCCACAGAGATAAGATTCTTCTTCAATCCTGGAACATGCATCACTTCCTTCAATACGAAGGGTTTACCAGACTCCTTCTCAAAAGAAATGGTACCGATACCGGTCGCACTGTATCTACCATCATCGCCCATCTTGATGTGCACTCCAAGATCTTTCTCATCCGGATCAGAAAACAAATCTCGATCTCCTGTCATGTGAAAAGGCGCACCACTGTCCAAAAACCATACCGATCCCATCACACTTGATACCAAGCATGCGATCAGCAAAAAATCCAGCTCAAACTGCGAGGCTAAGGCCTCTCCCGCTGCAGATCTAGCAACTTTCTTATTTTTCTTCTGCAGACAATTTGTGGCATAATGTATGTGCTGGTGACAGTGAAAGCATTTCACCTTGGGCATGTCCTGATTCTTGCCTTTCGCACCGGAATGAGAAGCATTCTTGTTCTTCCCCCTTCTTTTCTTTGGCAGCCAAAGAGCAATTTTCTTCATCAAATGCCTTTGATGAAGATCCGTCCCTGGTATTCCGCCTAATCTCCTCTTGCACAAGATCAGACCAAAGTCTCTCCCATCCTGGAAATTTCTCCTGACCATTGACAGAGTCCTAATAGGAATGCAAACTCTTTGGAAGACCAAGGAGAGCCAAGCTCACCAAGTCCTCATCATCTACAGTCACCCCCACACTTCCCAACGCATCCCGACATTGGGTGAACTTTGTGAGATACTTGGGCATACTGTCTCCTATATCACACTTAATGTTTCTGAGTTTATCCTTGAGCGCCAACTTCCTCTGGTCGCTCTTGCTTTGGAATAAATCTTTCAACACTTTCCACATCAAGTATGGAGAAGCCTTTCCATGTAGGCTGGATACAATGTGATCCTTCACGCCCTCCAACAGAATCCTTCGACACTTTGTTGTCTTCTTTTGCCAAGCCTCAACGTGAGCAGCATCAGTAGGCTTTGGGACCTCAGCCTCTATGAACTCCTTCAACCCATTGTCATCTAACACCACCTCCATCCTGTCTTTCCATGCAATATAATTCGAGCTGCCTTCAAGAGCATATTCCAATCGCAATTTGTTGAAAGACATTTCAACTTCAACTCCAAGAAAACACTCTTGCAAATTCGAATTCCACCAGCTCAAAACTCAAACGCTTCTGATCTAAAATTTGTGAGAACAAAGTATTTCTCATACAGAGATTGACTGTATGGGCATTTACCGGATATCTCACCTTCCAAAAGAAGGATGAATCCAGAGGCTACCTGGCCCAATTACAGACTCTGCCTGAAGAAATAAAATGTAATCACTTTCTGAATAATAGATCTGATGATCAACTTCGCTCTAATACCATGTAGAACTTTTTCTACAAATCAGCTAGCTCTGATACCATGTAGAAATTTTGAATAATATAACGCTTATTCACAGAGATTATCCTAATTATACAATATTTGCGGAATGCATGCATAATACATAACCTCATCTACCATTGATCATCAATTTTCAGAATTAAAAACAATAGCATGCGCACATTGAAACATCAATCACACATATCAACACAGTATGTACTGGGGAAAGCATACAGCTGAAAACCCCCAACTATCTGTATATTATAATGATAGAGAACATGTAACAATACATAGTACAATACTCCTCACAAGTACTCAGTACTATCTCCACCTGCTACACACAAACTAGCTCAGATCTGAACAAGTCTCGGGTTCAAATCTCCTCCAATGTTTGCCTGCCTCTACTGCGCAATCCAAGTTGAAAATAGATATGATCCAAGCTCGTTTTCCCTTGGCCTATACTGCGCAATCCTCATTGGAAATCTCCATCAATGATTGTGCAAATCTCATGCACAACTATAGTCACAACTGATAGTAGGCTCACCCTTTCACTCACCTCTAACACTTGTCTCCACTGAACTGTCCATGCATTGAGTTAATTGATGTATTCTTTAGTTGATTTATGAGTTAATAATTAGTGAATTAATTAATAATTAATTTACATCACTCATCACTAGTGTATTTGGCAGTTAGACTAAATACAACTAGTTCAACTAAGTCAAATTGAACACAACTCCATCAACTCCTCAATCAACTCCACCAAACTCAATCACTTGAGTTCTAACTGAAGTCCATCAGGCAATAGCTCAACTAACCCATAGGAAAAGCGTATTTCCTTATGGCAGTTGCATGTGCCACATCTGTAGCTCGAACTGAAGTGCGGCAAGAGGATAAGATAATGTTTATATTCCAAATATTATTAAGAGCTAATAATATTCGACTGTTCTATTTTTAGACTGGTAGTCTAAAAATAGACTCCGCCCATGTGTCTAAAAATAGAAGTCCATCTATTTTTACCAACATGACCAATCATCCATAAATAGCATCCTGCAACTCATAGACCATGATCCATATGTCTAAAATAGACATAGTCTAAAAATAGAATTTACGCCAAAAATAGCTTGCGGACCCACTTAGTGAAGGCGACTTCTTTTCACTAAGCTCCATCATCTTGTTGCATTTTCAACAGAGAAGAAGGTGGATACAGTCATGAAAGAATACAGGGACATCTTCTTCTCACCCACAGGGGTACCGTTGCACTGTCAGGTCAAACATTCGTTCGATCTGACTCCTGAAGCACCTCTACCCAACGGGTCGATATATCGCTACTCCATTTTGGAAAATTCCAATTACAAGCAGGGACCTAATAAAAAATTGGGTGCCACACAAGTTTTAGGTGGGCGAAAAAGTCTGGTTGCATTTGCAGAAAGAAAGCCTTACAAGAGCCCATCGAAAGCTCATACCACTACGATATGGTCCTTACACTATTACTAAAGCTATGGGAAACAATTCTTTGGAGCAAAACATTCCCCCATTCATTGTCTTGCACTAAGTGTTCAATGTGGACTGCCCTTGACCACGCTTCCCACCATTACTAGACACATCAGAGATTGCAGAACATCTCACCAGGGACCAAGTTCAGCAGAAGTTTCCCCATCTCATGGGGGCGCTCAACGCAATGAGGACCATTATTTCCTAAGGGGGGAGGAATGATCCATGTAGATGTTGGTGGTCACCCACCTATCCCACTTGGACCCCCACCACTGTCTCTTTCATTTTTTCAGTTTCCTTAATTGTAGGACAGTTTATTATTTTTGGAATTTTTTCAAGTCCTGAACTTCTTGTACCATTTTGAGTCCCTAAACGATGTTTTTTTGACAAATTGGATTTTGCAGTTGTTATGGAAATTTCATCAACAACTGTATTCCTTGGAGAGATATTTCCAATGAGGTATCACATGCATCAAATAGAGATAATATGACCAAGTTACGACCCCAGGAAGTTGGTTGCCCAACTAACCCCAACGAGGCCCATAAACTCTTGGTGTTACATCTCCTCGGGTTAGGGTTTTGGTTGTTTATGGTTTTCTCTTATTGTTCAATAATAAAAATGCCCTTGAGCCTCATTTTAACTCAGTTCAGAGGCATGTAGCCGCCACATCTCTTCTCAGAGAGAAGCTATCATTGCCCGAGCTAGTCTTCTTTCCATTCTTTTTGTAAGCATACTTTAGTATTTGATATTAATGAAATTAAATGTTTTTCTACCGCATCTATGTGTTTATGATTATATTTTTAAGTTGTTGTGTTCCTATTTAAATCCGAATCAATCTCGGAGCACAATGTGAGCATCATAGGCATGGCCCAGCCAAATCAACATGGTGTTTTGGGGAAAATATTTCCCCTGGGCCATTCACTCTTAGCCAAATCTGCATGGCTATATGGGTGAATGTATCATTCCCCCACTAGTAAAATCAACATGACCCCATAGGAGAATGTCTTTCCAATGTTGCAAAAAAATCAACATTCCTTCTTAGTGAGGGAGACATTTTTCATCACACCAAGTTTATCTTGGAAGTATACAAAAGTCCCCCCCCTAGACAAAGTCTTGATGAGAATTTCCACAATTTGCTCGTTTGTGGATATGTATTGGAGCTTCATTTCCACCTTATGCACCATGTCTCAAATGATGTTATATTTTATCTCAATATGATTTGACCTATCATGAAATAATGGATTCTCCAAAAACTTAATACAACTTTGATTATCAAAATATATCAAGGTCATTTCTATCGCTTGATTAAATAGCCCTATAGGTAGTTTCTAAAGCCACACTACTTCCTAACTTGTGGAATTGGCTGTGATATACTCTTCTTATGTTCTATTGAGTGCGACAAAAGTATGATTCCTACTAAATGAATATATCATAGCTGACTGTAAATTGAAGCAACACCTCGAGGTGCTCTTTCTATCCTTCAGACTCTTAACCTAATCATAACTTGTATACCCATGTAGCCTTCAACACCTAAGGAATATCTGACACCATCTTCAATTGTACCATGAATGTACCTCAACACATGTTTCACTGCAACCCAATGTACATGCCTCTACTCAACCATATATTGGCTCAGGGTGTTCCTTGCAATGCAATATTTGGCATGGTATTAACCAGGTACATCAAGGATCCAATCAATTTCCTATACATTGTGGGATCCACCAAATCTAAATATGAAGTGTAATCACTCAAATTATTTAGATTGGTCACTGTAAGTGTATCCATGGACTTGTAGTCCATCATATCAAATATCCTCAAGATTTGAACTATGTACTTCCCTTGTCCAAGAAAGATCTCACCATATCTCTGCCACACCTACAATCCTAAGAAATAATGCATTAAGAAAGATCCTTCATGTTAAACTTTGAATCCAACTCCCTCTTGCACCTGAAAATGAACCTCTTTTCCCTACTAAGGAACATATCATCAACATACATCACCAATGTCAATCTAGGCTTGGGTAACTCCAAAAATGAATGATTTTAATTAAGAGAAATTATTGATACATAAATTAAGAGGGAGGCTCTTCGAATTCGTATTGCAGTGTCTCTTCGCCTTCTCATTTTCTTATTTACAATATTTACAATTTTCCCAATCCCAAGGATTAGGTGTCAACATTACGCCCCTCAATTTGAAGGGATGTTGATGAGTCCAAGCATCATTCTAAATTTTTCAAATTTTTCTCTTCCAAGTGCTTTTGTGAAGATTTTTGCAATATGCTTGTTTGTGGAATAATGGTGTAGGTGAATAGTATTGGCCTCAACATGATGTTGAATCAAATGATATTTTATATTGATATGCTTGGTTTGATCATGGAACTTTGGGTTATTGGCAAATTTTATTGTAGAATAATTGGTAATTAAAAAAAGAGTAGAATGCCCTTTTTTCTCCTAAAAATATTTAAAAAAATTTCTAAGCAACAAAATTTCCTTCGTTGCTTCTACAACTGCCACATATTCTGCCTCAGTTGTGGAATTTGCTGGAACTGACTATTTGCATGACCTCCAGGAGACGAATCCTGATCCAAGTCTCATAACATAACCTGAAGTAGATAATCTATTTTCTTTATCTCCATCAAAATCTGAATCAAAGTACCCAATCAAGTTGAAGTCATCCACTTGTGTATACTTGATTCAAAAGTATTGACTTCCCTTCATGTACCTCAGAACTCTTTTTGCACTAGACCAATGACCCTCACAAGGATTTTTCATAAACCTAGAGAGGATTCTAACAAAAAATGAAATGTTCGGTCTGGTAGTATTCACGTAGTTAATACTTCCTACAATACAATGTACTTCTTTTGATAGAGGAATATAAACTTCGGATGTTGGGTTACTTCAATACCCAAATAGTAGGGAACATATCCCAAAATTATCATCTCAAAACCTTTCCTAAAATATTATTTACTGATGCAATATAATTTTTTTTGTTCCCTATCATCAGTAGATCATTTGCATACACCACAAGATATACAATAATTTTTCCAACTTTCTTGACAAACAAAGTTTCATCATCAAGATCATAGTGTTTGAAATTTAGTTTCAGAAGATGCTTAGTCAATTTCTCATACTAGGCTCACAGTGCTTGTTTGAGTCCATACAAGTATTTGACAAGATTACGTACTTTGTACTCCTATCCCTTCACAATAAATCCTTCTAGTTGAGACATAAAACCATTATCTTTCATATCTACATTCAAGAAAATGGTTTTTACATTCATTTGATGGACTTTCCAACCATTCTGAGGTGCCAATGCAAAGAGAGTTTGTATAGTAGCCCATTTTGTTGTTGGGAAAAATGTCTCCTTATAATCGACCCCTTCCTTATGTGCAAATCCTTTTGCCACAATCCTAGCTTTATTCTTGTAAAGTTACCCATCTAATTTATACTTGTTCTTAAAGACCCACTTGCAACCAATCGGTTTGGTTCCCAATGGAGTGTCCACTAGCTTCTAGGTTCGATTCTTTATCAAAGCATGATACTCTTTCTACGTTGATTCTTTCCATTCATTATGATAAACAACTTCTTTGAAGGAAGTTGGTTCAAAATCTATAGGAAAATTTAATTCATAATCATAAGAAACATCCATATCAACAGGTGAATCAAAATTGTCTACATCACCTCTATTTTTTCTAGTAGAACTTCTTATTCATATGTTTCCAACCTCATCAAGATGAACACTTTCAAGTGTCTTAGAGAGCCATTTTGGAGGACCTTTCTGAGATAGCCTAGGTTGTTTAGTTGACTGAGATGGGGTTGAATAAATATTTATCCTTCCAATTCTCTTATTCAAATCACTCAAATTGTCTTCTTGATCACTGGTTGAAGCTTCATGAGCGGGAGAGAGTGATTTAGAAGGAGATTCCACAAATTGATCTAGGATAGGGATCCCTCCTTCAAGATGTATAATATCATTATCAAATTCCTAAAAATATTTTGCATGCTCGAATTTTTCCAAGAGATCAAGTTGTCGCTCAACAACATTGTCAGTCATGGAAGATTCAAGAAATATCACATCTCTAAATAGTATAAACTTATTATTTACTTCACCAAAGATACGATATGCTTTGGAGGTATCTAAGTAGCCCAAGAAGATACATTTTCAACTCCTTGCACCACGTTTGTTTCTTTTCATTAGGTATCAAGGCATAACAAGTGGAACCAAAATACTTGAGATGCCTCACTGAAGGGATATCGCCATACCACATTTCATAGGGAGTTTTGTTTTTGAGAGCATGAGATGAACACCTATTCTTAATATAAATTGCACATGGAACTGCATAAACACAAAACATTAGCTTTATATTCTTTTAAAGCATCATTGAACAAACCATATTTAAGATTGTCATGTTAATTCTTTTAGCCAGACCATTCTATTGAGGATTATAAGGAAAAATTGTTTGATGTTTGATCCCATGTTGGCAAAGATATTTTTCGAATTCATTTGATGTATATTATTTTCCATTATTAGTGTGAATATAGGCAATATGAGATTGTATATCATTTTCAATTCATGAATGAAATTTTCAAAAACTTCATATTTGTTCTTCAATAGATTTACCCAACACATTTTGTTGTAGTCATCAATAAACATCATCATGTATTTATTACCATTTGTCGAAGGAACGGGTATAGGGCCACACAAGTTATAATGAATCAATTCAAGCTTTCTATGCACTCCAGAATGAGAATCATGAGAAAACTTTTTGTTTTGTTTTCATAAGATACAATCATCACATTGCTTAAGTTTCTTAGGAATGGTTGGAAAACTAGTAACACCATTTCTCTTCAATAAATGAAGCGTGTCATAGTTCATATGTCCAAATCTAGCATGTCATAAGGGAGTGGATGAAATTTTACCTTCATCATATTAAGAACTATGTGTCATTTTTTGTGCACGAGCAGAGGTTCCTTGCATCTTCAAGAGCCTTTATTCTTCTATCCCAATCATGACAAGTGAGTTGTTTGATGCTTTTCTCACCTCAACCTTGCCATCAAATATGTAAATGGAGTTTTCTAATTGGTGGACGTGTACCAAGGATTAAAAATTTCTCCACAACTCCAGGAGGTAGAGAACATCATATAGAAGAAATTTAGTGAGGCTAGGTAGTTTGAGTCTATTGGTGCCAACCATGGATGGTTTGGGTTTTGACTTGTCTACAAAGTAGTCTGCTCCATCAACATTGTCATTGAATTCTTCAAAGAAATCTCTTTGAAAGGTCATGTGGAAATATTCTCCTAAATCAATAAACCATGCATCTTTCAACGAAGCAAGTGAAGCATTAAACAAGTCTTCAGTTACTCCAATATTGCAATGTGCCACAATATAATGAGCATATTCTTGGATCTGGTGATTTTCCTTTCTCTCACATACCAAGAGAGCTTGAATTTTAAAGCATCATGTCCATTTATTTTGCACCATACACAATGAAGATCAAGTCTTCCTCCTTGGTAATGTCTACCCCCTGCCTCTATTATTCTTCCTTCCACGTCCTCTTCTACCACCTCTTCCTCTAGAAGAATATTGTGCCTAATTATTTTATTTCTTTGCAAGGCACACAACTTCTTCAAAATATTGAGCAACTATCTTCTTCTTCCCAAAATCTTTCTCTCTTTCAACAAAATTCTCCACAAGAGAGTCAAAGGAAATCTCCTTAAGTTTACCACTTGCCTGTAATGATTCAAGATAATCAGAATAAGTGGGATATAGAGCCTTGATGAAATTTGTGAGAGAAACATATATTTTAACTCTGGTAGCTTCTATATCATGTATAATGGATCTTATTTCAGAGGCTAAGTCAACGGGATCATTATATTTTAATTTTATATTGAACAGTTTGATCATTAATTGGACTACTTCAAGATCAGAGTGTGAGTCATTTAAGCCTTCTAGCTTCTTTAAAGCTTTAAAAGCATTTATAAATGATGTAATATGCCAAATCACCTCTTCATTGATTGATCATGCAATCAATATATAGCCCTTTTTTTTCTTGTTCTCCCATATGGCGAGCTCTTTGTCAGATGTGGGTTTTTCAGGTGGATTTTTGCCTTGTCCTTCACAAACTCCTTTCCAAAGTTAATTAAAAATGGGGTTTTGCTTTATCTTTATGGACAGTCATTCATGGTAATTCTCTTTTCCAAAGAGAACTATTCCAACTATCGACATGAGTGAATGCATTATTGAAATTTTGAATTGGGCCCTAAATAGTCACAATACTTGAAACAAAAATTTGACATGTCTTTGCAATAATCTTCAAAATAACTCAAAAAACAATGTTGGCTTCTAATCTTAAGATATATGAATATAAATGATGCTAGAATTTGGCATCAAGTCCTTTATCTTGAACAAGAACATTTAAATATCCATGTTCCATTTATATATAATCCAAATTAACTACATAAATGGTTTAATGTATATATAAATGGTTCAAAAGAGTTACTCTCAATGAAAATTTGGCACAAGATCAATGCATACCATACATGAAAAATCATATATATGAAACAAGAACCAAACCATACCAAGCCCAAATCCATATATGAACAATGACATCAACAGAGAGGGAGGAGACATAGTATAATGCATGGCGTCAACAAAGTTTAATGTTGTAATGAACATACCCCTTCAATGTAGCAATTATGATTCATTTATTACGACTCATGACCATCAAGACTTTAGAGATGAACCGACCAATTCAATGCAGGTGTAGAGCAATAATAGTATATAATGACCAATTTATAGTGAGCACAACATTCAACGTCAATGACAGTTCAATGCAATTTAATATCTAATGAATATACAACGTTTACAATGCACATATAGCATAGGAGTTACGCACATACAAGGGCTCCATTCCCATGCTATTTCGAGATATCCAAATGCATTATTCAATGATATTCACAAGAAAAGAAACAACTTCAATGCATTTCAATGCATATCTATATATATATAGATATGAACCAACGCAACATATAAAGTACGACATTCAATGTAAAAGGATCAACGCAAATATTTTTCAACAAATAACGTGTCGTTCGAATGTAGAGGGACATAGTAACACCAGTGATAGAGTAGGGATAACTATGAGGAAAATAGTAGGAGTAAATAGTTACATAGCAGAAGAAAAAAAATGCTAAATTAGGACCTGCAGCTCTGATACCATGACAAGACGGGCTTGGGTAACTCCATGAAAGAATGATTTGCATTAAGAGAAATTATTGATATATACATTGAGAGGGAGACTCATGGAATTCATATTCTAGTGTCTCTTCACCTTCTCATTTTCTTATTTACAATATGTACAATTTTCTCAATCCCAAAGATTAGGTGTCAACAACCAAAATCAAAGGATCACCATCAACAACCATGAAATAAAGGTAAATATCCACATCACTCTTTGAGAAGCCAAAGATCATCAAGTATCCATTAATCCCATAATACCATGCCTTGGGTGCCTACTTTAATCCATACAAAGATTTCTTCAATCTATAAACATGGGACTCCTTCCCATGTCAAAGCCCTAAGGTGGATCTATGTACACTCCCTCCTCATTCACACCATTGAGGAATGTGTTCTTTACAACCATATCATGTAACCTCCAACCCATTATTCAAGTAAGAGAAACAAAATTCATGGTAGAAGTGTACTTGACAACTGAAGCACGTGTTTCCTAATTGTCCACTCCCTTTTTCTTGGCGAAACCTCTAGCCAAAATATTCACTTTGTACTTCTTGATGTTGTCATATATTGTATTCTTGATCTTATCGATCCACTTAGACATCACTATTGACTCCCCTTCTAGTTTGGGAACTACCTCCCACACATCATGTTTCATGATGGATATAAACTCCATCAAGCCATCCCTCCAAACTTGTTGGTTTGCTTCCTCCTCATAACTAAAATGTTTGGAATCAATGATGTGTCTCATCAATGCCATATAGCTCGAGAACCTTTGTGGGGTGTTGCATACCCCTCTGTGTCCAACAAAGTGTCATGAAGCCATACCAGTTTCTTTGTAGTCACTACAAGATCTCTAGGCTGGTCCATTAGCTTTGTTAGCTCAATTGATTCCTTCTAATAGTATGAAGGATGAACAACAAGACTATAGGGATCTGTTCCTACATCCTTTGGATCCTCCTACTCCTCACTATCAATCTCCATATGGGACTCTTTATACCTCCTGAAGGTTACCTCCTCATCAAAAGGAACATCCTAACTAACCTCAACTTGATGTTGTCCTGGAATGTAGATCCTATAGCCCTTTGAAGTCTCATTATATCCAAAAAAAGTACCCTTCTTCCTAGAAGTTTCTAACTTCCGCCTCTTCTTCTTGGGAACATGAATGTCTATTTGAAAGCCCAAGCTCCTCAAATGATTGACCTTTGGATTCACTACTGTGAATGTCTTCTCAAGGGTCTTGTCCTCCAAAATATAATGAGGACTCCTGTTATGAACATTAACTATCATGTTAGATGCCTATGCCCATAAGAACATGGGTAAATCTTGATCATGAACCCTTTCCTTAACAACCTCCACAATGGACCCATTCTTCCTTTCCACAACCCCATTATGTTAAGGGTTGTAAGGAATGATCCACTCCCTCTTAATCCCGACCTCCTTGCATAAATCACTGAAGCCCCTAGAAGTATAATCGCCTCCATTATCTGGCCTCAAAACCTTTATCTTCCTCCCTGTTAAGTTCTCCACCTCATCCCTAAACTGTTGGAACCTATTTCATACCTCACCCTTGGGCTTCATGAATTAGATCCATGTATCCCAAGAGAAATCATCAATGAAGGTCCACATACATCTGAATGCACTAGATCCAAAATCCCCTTGGACCTACTATCATTGCTCAAAAAACATCGCTTCACATTCTTGTCAAGTGCACAACCCCTACAAAGACCATCATGCTATGCCTGAAGCTTTAGAATACTTGTAACCATCCTCCTCAATGTTGGAAAATCCTTGTAATGCATATGATAAAAAATATGATTTCATATCTCACATAAATTGATCTTTTCATTTACCAATTCCTGGGTTTGACATCCTAACAATATATATATTCCTCCCTCTCAAAAACCAATCACTTTTGTTGAGTCTATGCTCAATCCCTTAGGCAATAGAAGAACCTGTCCATTCACAAATGAAACTTTATAACCTCTATCCTCCAATGATGAAATAGAGAGCAAGTTCTTATTCAATCATAGTACAAATAATACATCTCTCATGTGTATAGATCTCCAGACTCTAACCAAAATGATGTTGACCCTGTTAGGATATTCCGACACATAGGATATAGTTAAGATCAACTTGGTCTAGTTTAGAGTTAGGTATAGAGTTAGGTAAAGTGTCTTTCTTTACCGTTGTACATATTGTAACTTACAATCCGACGGTCACGATATGTAGTGATCCGACGGTTCACTCTCACCTCGGTATTATCGACACTTGATCCGTGGCTTGACACCCGATTGGTCCATGAGTTCTATTTAAAGCGCATGGAGGGTCATTGTTCGGGTAATCCGTGCATGAGAGAAGCTTATGTAAATTTTCATTCTTTGATTAATAAATTGTCTGTACCCACGTTGGGACAGGCCGTGGACTGTTTCCCTCCTTGCACTCTGAGGGTTTTAACCACGTCAAAAATACTGGTGTATTGATTTGAGATCTGGTTGTGAGCGGTGTCCTTTTGGTATTCTTTCTGAGGAACTTACCCTGTAAATTCCTACATGGTATCAGAGCTATTTGAGGGCCGCGTCCATTGGTGATCCAAATCTGAAGCCGGTAGAACTGCATGCGGCTGTCGTTTCCTAGATCTGCTGTTTCTGACTGCTTTCGGGCCGAGAGGACTGCTCTGTTGCGTTCAAAGCATCTGTTTCAGTGAGGAACCCCTTTCGTTTCACGCGAAAAGGTTTCCGGTAGCCCTAGCTGCGTCATTTTTCAGATCGGGAGGTATACAGTGTTTTTTTTGCAGTTTACTGTCATTTTCTCTCTGCTTATTTCGGTTTCGGTTTATTTAGCCTTTTTTTTTCCCGGATCTATACCTTTCATTTCTGCGTATGCTCTTTGCCCTGCGACTCTGTGCGATCTGGGCAAATCAGAAACAGAAAGAAAGGATTTTTCTCATGCGTATGCTCTTTTCCCTGCACCTTAGTGTGATCTTGGAAAATCAGAAACATTGAGAAAAATATTTAGTTTTTCGGTTAAAAGCTAACTTTGAGATTTTTTTTAAAAATTCTAGTTTTTTGGCTAAAGCTAACTTTGAGCCGTAAGGTTCGTTTTTCTTTGCATATTCGTGTTGGGTTTTGTGTTTTGTGTTTTGTAGGGGAAAAGAGCCTTCCCAAGGCAAGCACGCAAATCGAGCCCCCCCCCCCCTCTCTCTCTCTCTCTCTCTCTCTCTCTCTCTCTCTCAAATATTTTGTATAGATCAATTGGTTCAAAGACTTTTTAAGAGAGTAGAGGTCTTGGGTTCAAGTCTCCATTTTGTGGGGGCGATTTTTTTCATTCCCGCACATTCGCGCACTTTGCCGGCAACGTCAACAATGTTTTTTCAAAAAGCCATATCTTCTTCATCCGGAAGCCTTTTTCAGAGCCGTTTTTTTTAAAACCGCCTATTTTTTCGAGATCTATCCATTGGACCACTTACTTTCAGCATCTTCAGCTTCAGGATTTTTTTTCAAAAAATGGAAAGTCCATGCCAAGTCATTCTTGACAGCACTAACTACTTCCAATGGGTAGCCTACATGGGAGATTTACTTAGAAGTAAAGGTCTCTTCAGAATAGCCACAGACCAAGAGAAGAAACCCAAAGATGAAGACAAGGCCGAAAAATGGGAAAATAGACAAGATCAAGCACGTGGTTTGATAGGAATGTCTGTTTCTCCTGATCTTAGATTCCACATTGCAGAAATTGAAACTCCTCATGAAGCATTAGAAAAACTTGCTAAAGTTTTTGGGATTAAAAATGAAATTAGAGCCCATCAACTTGAGAATGAGTTGCTTACTTTGGATCCTAATAATTTTTCTTGCATTGAAGATTTCTTGTCCAAATTCAAGACCCTTAGATATCTCTTGGAAGGTGTTAAAGTTAAGAAAGAAGATGGTAACCTTATTTATTCCATCCTTACTAAGTTGGGACCAGCCTACTCTGTATTTGTTTCCACTTTCCATTCTACAAGGGAAGCTTTCATTTGTCAAGGCAAAGACTACAAACCCCCTTCCTTTGACTCCTTTTGTGATTCCTTAATAAGAGAACAAGAAAAACTCTTACACCTTGGTCTTCTTAATCTTGGAAACTCTTCCTCGAAAGCATTAGCCGCCCAGCAGCAACCAAATTCAAAGAATCCTAAGAAGTCTTATCCTCAAAGGAATGGTCCTAAACCAACTCAGCCTCAAGATGAAAGATCATTTCAGCAAAATGACAAGACCAATAAAAACAAATGGAAGAGGACTGACAGACATTGTAACTTTTGTAATCGAGATGGCCACTTAGAATCTAAATGCTTTAAGAAGATGGAAGCCTTGGAAGCCGCAATGAAGAAACATAACATCCATCTGGAGCCTACTTCAACTTCAACTTCCGGAACGGCACTTTCTGCATGTCATCGTCAATCATCTCAGTCTGGTTATGCATTAAATGTATCTTCTTCTTCTTCTCATTCTCATGAGTGGCTCATTGATTCTGGAGCCTCTTGTCACATGGCCAAAAACCAAGCCATGTTTTCTTCTTTAAATGATTGTAACACCAAAAATATATATGTTGGTGATGATAGATCTCTTAATGTTGTAGGGACTGGAACTGTTCATCTAGACAATGGTCAGTTCAATGATGTATTATGTGTTCCAAACTTATCCTGCAACCTTCTATCTGTCTATCAGATAACTCATTCAGGTGAAGGTAAAATTGTTGAATTTTCACCTCATGATGTTGTAATCAAGGATCTAAAAGATCCTAAACAGATTCTAGCTACTGGTCTTGCTGATGATTCCAAAAGGTTGTATAAGTTTCACAACTTTGGGTCATCCCATCTTCCCTCAGTGTTTGTTGCTCATAATGATGAAGTGAGCAAACTTTGGCATGAGCGGTTTGGTCACTTAAACTATCGCTCCCTTCAGCATCTATGTAAAGAAAATATGGTGACAGGTCTTCCTATGGTATCTTGCAAAGATGGTGTTTGTTCCGGATGTGTACTCGAAAAACATCATCGGGACAGTTTTGACAAACGTGCCTCTTGGCACGCCTCAGCCCCTTTACAGCTTGTGCACAGTGATTTATGTGGTCCTCTTCCTGTTGCTTCATTCTCTGGCTGCAAGTACTTCTTAACTTTCATTGATGATTTCTCTAGACGCACTTGGGTATACTTCTTAAAACTCAAGAGCGAAGTATTTAGCACTTTTTTGGCCTTCAAAGCATTTGTTGAAAAACAATCTGGACATCAAATTCTTAAGCTAAGAACTGATAATGGTGGAGAATATGTTAAAAACGCATTCATCAACTTTTGCACCGAAAATGGAATTCAAATGCAACATACTGTTCCATACACTCCACAACAAAATGGTGTAGCTGAAAGGAAAAATCGCACCTTAAAGGAAATGGCTAATTGTATGCTGCAATCTAAAGGACTCAGTCTTAGTTTTTGGGCCGAAGCAATTAATTGTGCAAATTATATAATCAATCGCACTCCTACTAAGGTTCTAGAGAATATCACTCCAGAAGAAGCTTGGAGTTCCATTAAACCAGATGTAAGTCACTTTCGTGTGTTTGGAAGTGAAGCATGGGCCCATATTCCAGATGAAAAGCATAAAGCTTTAGAACCTAAGAGTGAGAAATGTACTTTTGTTGGATATTCTGAAGATGTAAAAGGTTATAGACTTATTCCATTTAAGTCCAAAAATGTTATCATTAGAAGAGATGTAAAATTTGATGAAAATAAATCGGCCTGCGAGCCTAGTCCGGCGGATGTGCCACCTCTTCCTATCTCTTCTATCTTTGAAAACATTTCTTCTTCTGATGATGAAAGCGAGGATGATAATCCTCCCCCACCTTCTCAGGATCCTCAACTTCCAAGATGGGTCCGTGCTACTCGGGATGCAGCAGGTGATCTTGCCGGTGATCCTACAGATCAGCGACGTACACGTTCTCAGTTTGAAAGAGCCTCTTCTTTACTGGCTCAAGCTCCAGTAAATCATGATCCTGACACTTTTGCAGAAGCTTCAGACCATCCACATTGGGAAGCAGCTATGAATGAAGAATATCATTCATTGATGACAAATGATACATGGGATCTTGTTCCTCTACCAAAGGGACGCAAACTTGTTAGATGCAAATGGGTTTACAGAACCAAGTATGGACCAGATGGGAAAGTTGATAAACATAAGGCCTACAATGATGAATCCCTCTCTGTCATGTCCATGAAAGAATATCATGAACATGTCATGTTCCTCGAAGCACCGCTTTCCACCAACCAAATATCACTACTATTGGTAATAATGCTTGTAAGAGCGAAGACAAAGAAATATTCCTTCTGAAGATCATTTTCAATCTCATCATGCTTAGATCCCTTTGTCTTTTTCTGAGGTATATGCTCACCGTCATCATTAACATTAGCTATCGAAGCATGTTTCTTTCCCTCCCTTTTATTTTGAGGATAGCAGAACTAATACAACATATAAATATATGAACCAACGCAACATATTAAGTACGACATTCAATGTAGAGGGATCAATGCTGAGATTATTCAACAAAGAACGTGTTGTTCAAATGCAAAGGGACAAAGTAACCCTGGTGACAGAGTAGGGATAACTCTTAAGGAAAATAATAAGAGTTAGCAATTACATAGCAAAAAAAAAAATACTAAATTAGGACCTATAGCTTTGATACCATGTCAGGACAAGATTGGGTAACTCCATGAAGGAATGATTTTCATTAATAGAAATTATTGATATATAAATTGAGAGGGAGACTCTTGGAATTCATATGATAGTGTCTCTTCGCCTTCTCATTTTCTTATTTACAATATGTACAATTTTCTCAATCCCAAAGATTGAGTGTCAACAACCAATATCAAAGGATCACTATCAACAACCATGAAGTAAAGGTAAAGATCCACATCACTCTTTGTGAAGCACAAACTCATTAAGTATCCATTAATCCCAGAATACCATGCCTTGGGTGCCTACTTTAGTCCATACAAATATTTCTTCAATCTACAAACATGGGACTCCTCCCCATGTCAAAGCCCTGAGGTGGCTCTATGTACACTTCCTCATTCACACCATTAAGGAATTCGGTCTTTACATCCCTCTAATGTAACCTCCCACCCATAATTGAAGCAAGAGAAACAATAATCCCAGGAGAAGTGTACTTGGTGACTGAAGCAAGTGTCTCCTCATAGTCCACTCACGTTTTCTGGGGGAACCCTCTCACCAAAATCCTCACTTTGTACTTATCGATGTTGTCATATACTTATCCTTGATCTTATAGAAACACTTAGAAGTCACTACTGAATTCCCTTCTAGTATAGGAACTATCTCCCACACATCATCCTTCACGATGGGCTGAAAATCCATCAGGGCATCCATCCAAACTTGTTGGTCTGCTTCCTCCTCATAACTGAAAGGTTTGAAATTAATGATGTTTTTCATAACCCCTCTACATTCAAAAAAGTGTCACGAAGCCATACCAATTTCTTCCTACTCACTGCAACATCTCTAGGCTATTCCACTAGACTTGCTAGCTCAATTGATTCCTCTTGATACTCAATTGATTCCCCTTGATAGCATGAAGGATGAACAATGGAACTAGAGGGATATGTACCTACATCATTTGGAATCTCCTACTCCTCACTGTCAATCTCCATATGCGACTCTCTAGACCTCTTTAAGGCTACCTCCTCATCAAAAGTAACATCCAAACTAACCTCAACTTGATGTTCTCCTAGAATGTAGATCCTATAGATATTTGAAGTCTCAATGTATCCCACAAAAGTATCATTCTTCCTAGAAGTTTCTAACTTCTTCCTCTTCTTCTTGGGTATGTGGATGTATATCGGACAACCCAAGATCCTCAAATGATTGACATATAGCTTCACTCCTGTGAATTCCTCCTCAGGATTTTTTTCCTCCAAAATCTAGTGAGGACTCCTAATTTGAACATTAACTATCGTGTTAGATGTCACTTCCCACAAGAACATGGGTAAATCCTAATCATGAACCATTTCCTTAACAACCTCCACAATGGACCTTTTCTTCCTTTTTGAAAATTCGTTCTGCTGATGGTTGTAACTAATGTTCCACTACCTCTTCATCCTTGTCTCCTTGCATAAATCATGGAAGTCCTTGGAAGTATACTCTCCTCCATTATCTGACCTCAAAACCTTGATCTTCTTCCCTTTTAAGTTCTCCACCTGAGCCCTAAACTCCTAGAACCTATTGAAGACCTCATCCTTGGTCTTCATGAAGTAGATCCATGTATCCTAGGAGAAATCATTAATGAATATCACTGAGTATAAGAAACCACTTAATGATGGAAATATCATTGGTACACATACATCTAAATGCACTAGATCCAATATCCCCTTGGACCTACTATCATTGCTTGAAAAATATCCCTTTGCATTCTTGTTAAGTGCACAACCCCTACAAACACCATCATGCTCTACTTGAAGCTCTGGAAGACATGTAACCATCCTCCTCAATGCTCGAAAAGCCTTGTAATGTAGATGAGAAAAAATATGATCCCATATCTCACATAAATTGATACTATCATGTACCAATTCTTGGGCTAGATGTCTTAATGATCTATACAGTCCTCCCTCTCAGACACCAATCACTCTTGTTGAGTCTATGCTCGAGGCCTTAGGCCATACAAGAACCTTTCCATCCACAAATGCAAATCTATAACCTCTATCCTCCAATGATGAAATAGAGATCAAGTTCTTATTCAATCATGGTACAAATAATACATATCTCATGTGTATAGATCTCCATAATCTAACCTAAATGATGCTAACCTAACTCCTCTCAATGCATACTTGGCATTATCTCCAAGTTCCATCTATAATGACGAATCCCTCTCTATCATATCCATGAGAGAATATCATGAACATGTCATGTTCCTGGAAGCACCACTGCCCACCAACCAAATATCACTATTATTGGTAATAATTCTTGTAAGAGAGGAGACAAATAAATACTCGTTTTGAAGATCATTTGCAATCTCATCAAGCTTAGATCCCTTTGTCTTCTTTTGATGTAAAGGGTCACCGTTGCCATTAACATTGGCTATTGAATCATGCTACTTTCCCTCCCTTTTCTTTTGAGGACACCAAAAGGCATAGTGACAAAATTCATGACATTTGAAGCACTTGATATTTCAAAGATTCTTCTTCTACTAATCAAGAATTGGAGTTGGTCTTCTACCTGTATACTTCTTATCAAACTCTTAAAAAAATATTCCTTTTCATTTCCTTGCATGAGTTTCAAGGGCTTGGGTTTCTTCATCCTGAGGTCTCTACAAGTTGTTCTTGGACAACAATATGGCCTCCTCTTGGACACAATCATTCCAAATCTAATCAATCTTGGGTAGTTCATCCCGTGCAAAAATATCCTATACAAATGAATCCCATAAAGAAGGAAATCCATTAAGAGTCACTTTAACAAGTTATGCATCATCAATGACATCTTCAATGAATGTACTTTTATATCTCAACTAGGAGAACCTCATGAAATAAGTGGCAACTGAATATGATCTAAACATCATGATACTATAAAGATGATGTCTCAAAGCTAACTTCCAGCTAATATTCTCTCTCGAACAATCCCACCAAGGCATCATACATTGCTTTAGCAGAATTAAACTCAACAACATGTGGAATCAAATGGTCCTTTATAGAATCTATCAAGATTCTCTTAGCCTTAGATTCATTCTTCTTATGCCTGGATTTCTCCTCAACTCCCTCTAGTTTTGGGACACTTTCCTTCACATAATCTTGAATTTCATTTTCCTCCAAGATAAGGAGTATCCTGGTCTTCCAAGATCTGAAATTTATAACACCATCCAACCTGTCTTCTACTCTAAGACTAGGTACCATCTTGACAAGAGATAAAAAATTGTATAAGTTGATGAATGTTGGTTTCTTAGGTTGATTTCAATGCCTGCTCTTCCAATAAAGCTCTCATATCATGTTGAAATTTTAAGTAAAGTGCAGTAGAATACAATTTCTTGCTTGATTATTACTTCCTAATGATTTTTCAAACAATATTTTTATGCCACTTTTATCATTCAATAGTTACACTTGGAAAATATCAATAGTAAATTTAGTTGAAATAACAAATATTATAGAAATATAGCAATGCACAATAGACACAAAAAATTTCATATGGGAAACTCAACCTTGGGAGAAAACTCAACAACATTTTCTTGAGAATAAGTTGTCATTTTCGTCAAGGTTATGAATCAACAATTTGTCTATAAATCTATGCCAATATACAAGTCAAAATACTATTAAAGCCTTGTCAAAATAATCGCTAGTCAATGTTGGTCAAACTAGTAAAACCAACCAATTTTGGTCAAATTTGGACCTATGGTCGATGATCAACATTATTACGATCAAATCCACACATGCAACCTATGGTTAGTTGATCCGAATTTAAACAAGGACACACCAAATTACATATATAACCATAAATACAAAGATGCAGTAGAAATAACACTTTCTTTCATTAATATCAAATAATGAAATATGCTTACAAACATAATGGAAATGAGACTAGCTCGGGTGATGGTAGATTATCTCTGAGAAGAGATGTGGCGACTACATGCCTCTGAACTGAGCTACAGTGAGGCTCAAGGGAATTTTTATTATTGAAAAATAAGAGAAAACCCTAAACAAATAAAACCCTAACCCGAGGAGATGTAACACCAAGAGTTAATGGGCCTCGTTGGGGTTAGTTGGGAAACCAACTTCCCGGGGTCGTAACTTGGTCATATTATCTCTATTTGACACTCATGATACCTCGTTGGAAAGATATATCCAAGGAATACAACAAAAAATATGATTTCAATGAAATTGCCCAAAGGATTATTGCCAAAAAAAATTCGTTTAGGGCCTCAAAACGACTCTGGAAGTTAAGGAACTGAAAAAATGCCAAAAATATTAAATTGTGATACAATTAAGGAAACTAAAAAACTGAAAGAAACAATGGTGGGGGTCCAAGTGGAATAGGTGGGTGGCCGCTAATATCTACCTGGATCATTCCTCCCCCCCAGGAAGCAATGGTCTCCATTGCATTGAGTTCCTCCATGAGATGAGGAAACTTCTGTTGAACTTGATCCCTAGTGAGCAATTTTCCTTGGTGCAGGAGTTGGTTGGCTTTGAAAACTCACTTCACTTGGATCATCCACTGGTGAGTGTTCTTGATCTTTATGTCCATGATCCAATTAGTTGCAACTTGTTCCATGCAGTCTAGATTTAGCTTTGTTGGTGTGAGTTGTTCTGCAATGTCGGATGTGTCAAGTAATGGTGGAATGTATGGCCGAAGGAAATCCACATTGAACACTGGGTGCAAGCCAAGGAATGAGGAATGCTAAGATCAAAATAATTATCTCCCACATCCTTGGTGATGGTGTATGGCCCATATTGAAGTGGGCGAATCTTGCAGTGGGGCCCAGTGAGGTGCTCCTTCTACAAATGTAGTCAAACTTTGTCGCCCACCTGGAACTTATGTGGCACCCGATGTTGATCATGCCATTGCTTGTAATTAGCATTAGCTTTGTCCAATATGTCGTGGGCTTGTTGGCATATGTGTTGAATGTGCTCAATGAAGCTACCTTCCTTATCGTCTTCAGAATGGACATGAGCCGAATCTGCCTGAGTCGCTGCAAATGGTATGGCCACATTAATGGGACATAATGGATGGAATCCCAAGCCCACCTAAAAAGGGTTGTGGTCAGTCGAGCTATGGAGAGCCCGGTTGTAGCTGTGTTGGACATAGGGGAGGTTCTCATCGCAGGTGCATGGATGCTTTGAGTTGTACATGCACAAAATGTGTATGATCATCCTGTTGACGACCCCTATCTAACCAACAATTTAGGGATGGAACGTTGTGGACTTAGTGAACTTGGTGTCCAGCATCGACCAGAGACTGAACCAAAATGTATTGAGGAACCTGCTATCCCGATCAGAGATGATAGATTGTGGGATCCATAAGTGTACCCACACTCGTTCAAAGAAGAGTTTAGCATTGGCTTATACTATGATACTCTTCTTGCAGGTTGCCATAATGGCCATCTTCGAGAATCTATCGACAAGCACAAAAACACATTCATTGCCATGCTTAGTAGAAGGAAGGCCTTACATGTAATCCATGGATATGGATTCCCAAGGTCGACTGGGGGTAGGCAATGGAGTATAGAGACCTTGCTTCTTGATGGTCAGTTTGGTATTGCCGCAGGCAATGCAGGATCTGATGAAATTCCTGACATCATGTCGAAGATTCAGCCAGTAGAAATACTTCTGCAGTACTTCCACCATTTTCTCGACCCCGAATTTCCTAGCGGCCCGACTGTAGTGCGCTTCCCAAATCATCTTCGTACGCTCTCTTGAAGGAACACAAAGGTGTCCTAGGTGGCATAACAAAGCATCGTGGAGGTGAAAATCTAGAACTTGCTGACCCTCCAAGAGTGAATGGTATGTGTGGTCGAATTCTGGGTAACTTTTGTAGAGAAGTGGCCAATTAGAAGTCTTGTGCCCACAACACTTGAGCACGGTGGTTAACGCCATGAGCAGTGGTCGATTGAGGCAGTCTGCAACATTATTTGTGCTGCCCTTCTTGTACTTGATATTCAAATGGAATTGTTGCAGGTATGTGGATCACTTCTGATGGCGATCATTCTACAACTTCCCTTGCATCTGTATGAACTACAGGGGTCAGTGGTCTATGTGGATGACTGTTTCCTTCTCCAAAATGTAATGCTTCCATTATCGACAGGCCTACACAATGGAATACATCTCTTTGTCATAAGTGGGATACTTCTGGACTGTGTCTGAAAGTGTCTCACTGTGATATGCCACTGGATGCCTCTGTTGAGTAAGGACTACCCCAATAGCATAGTCAGAGGCATTTGTCTCGATCTCAAATGGTTGTTGCAAGTTTGGTAATGTGAGCACTAGTGCAAATCAGAGGTGATGTTTTAACTCTGCGAATGCCTTCTGTTGAGATTCAGACCCAAAAGAAATTTTCTTTCGCTCCTCCTTTGGTGAATTGACTCAAGGGCCAAGTGATATGAGAGAACCCCAACATGAACCTGTGGTAGAAATTGGCAAGACTAAAAAATCTGCGGAGCTCTATCAAAGTGGTTGGGGTTGGCCAATCCTGACTGACTTGGATCTTGGTTGGATCCACATGCACCCCTCATTCATCAATTATGTATCCTAGATACTAAACCTGGGTCATGTCAAAATTTCATTTCTCCAAATTGGAACACAACTTGTGTTGCCACAGTGTTTGTAGAACCTTTCGGATATGGTAGAGGTGCTCTTCCCAACTCTGGCTGAATATTATGATGTTGTCCAAGTATACCACTACAAATAAGTTGGTGAATGGATACAAGATGTCATCCATTAACCTCATGAAGGTTGCAGGATCATTCGTTAACCCAAAAGGCATAATCAACAATTTGAAAAGGCCCTCCTTGGCTTTGAAGGATGTCTTCCACACATCAGAGGGTTTGATTGGTACCTGGTGATATCTGGACTTCAAGTCGATCTTGCTAAAATAATTTCCCCCCCTTGAGTTGGTCCAGAAGGTCATCAATCTGTGGGATCGGGTAGCTATTGCGAACAATGATCTTGTTCAGCACCCAATAGTCAATACAGAGTCTCCAAGTCCCATCCTTCTTCTATACCAACACGATCAGGCTCCCACAGGGCGATGAACTTGGCCGAATGTGACCTTTCTACAGCAGCTCCTGAATTTTCCTCTTGATTTCATTGTTATCCAGAATGAAGTGTTGATAGATTGGTCCATTGGGTAACAATGCACCTAGGGTTAGATTGATGGAGTGCTTGAACTGACAGTGTGGAGGTACCCCTACGAGGGAGGTGAAGTTGTCCTCGTACTCCTCCACGACCTTGTCCATCTATTGTTGTCGTGTGGAGGAGCCCTGTCTGGAGGTCATGGCCACCATCTTCTTCTTTCCTTGAGGGTGTGTCATCAGGAAAACAAATTTCCTGGTTTTTTAAATGAGATTACTGCATTGTTTTGCAGTAACCAGAGAGATGGCGGTAGGTGGTGCTACCTCCGGTATCTTGTACAACTTATTTTCCAATGTAACAATAACAATGCGAGACCTTGACTCATACACAACGCGTCGCTTCCACAAGTATGGTTGGCCTAATAATACATCACAAACATCAAGGGGAGAAATGTCACATAATATCTCATCCATGAAAGTTTTGATGTTGTATGGAAGGTGACATTGTTGGCTCACGCACAGATCCCTTCCTTGGTGAAGCCACCCGATGGTATATGTTTGTGGGTGTGTTTTGGTCGGTAAGCCCAACTGCTTCATGACCTTTGCTGCAATGAGGTTCTTTTGGCTCTCACTGTCGACAATGAACTGTAGTGGGGAACCCTTTACCCACATCTGGGAGTGGAAGAGACGCTCCTCCTCCTCTGGATCTTCGCGTTCCTCCCTCTATATCTTTGTGGTAGCGACGATGGTGTTGGGCTCTACATCAATAATCTACTTCCCTTTGTTATTCCCTTTTTTAGGTTCTGACTCAGAGTTAGAGCAATGCATCTAATTTTGAAGCCTTCAACTCGGCCACCAGTGATTGCTTGGCCTGACACTCACTTGTGTTGTGGGTGGAGCTCTTATGGAACTCACACCACTTTCTCGTGCCCTTCTTCGGCTTCGCAGTGTTTTCCTTTGCTTGTGGCCTTGACGAGTTGTCCCTCGTTGTCCTGCCTTGGCTTTGTCCTTTGTTTTGTGGTTTGGGGGCACCTTTCCCTTGCTTCGATTCGCAGATCCAAAGTCTATCTTCTTCTATTTAAACTTCTGCTCAATCTTGACAGTGCATCAGTATGTTATGCCGAGCGAGGAGATGTCCAGGAACTCCATCTCATCCTAGATGTATCTATGTAGGAAGCCGTAGTATTTGAGTACCAAATGTTTCTTAGAATCCTTGATACCTAACTTCATGTGAAGGGTATGAAAAACATTGGTAAACTCTGACACATCTATCCCTTCCCTGCCGCAGCGTGGTCCACTTTATGTATTTTTCATCGTAGCTCCCAATAGGATAGTACTTCTCCTTGATGGCATCCCGGAATGAATTCCAAGTGGGACCAGTTGAAAATAGTGAGGTCATAATTTCAACCTTCTTACGCAATAGGTTTCCCACCAGTCCTTGGCGTGGGGGGCGCTTTGAGAAAAGCAAAAGTAATCTTTTCTTGGCTGGAAAAATCATAAACAGAGAAATATCCTTCTAGCAGATTCAACCATTTATCTACAGTGTCTGCATCTCTTTGGCCCTCAAATATGGGAATGTCAAATTTTACTTGTAACTTAAAAGGTTTGGAGCCTCCAGAGTGGTTGTTGGATGTGGATGCACCGTCGGTGGGAAACCATTGAAGGATCTGGGAAAAGTTATCCATCATTGCATTCCTTTGTTTCTCCAGGGCCTCCTCGAGCAATATTTTGATAGGATCTCCTACTCCCTCATCTTTCTTTTCTTCCCCCATGGAGTTCTTCAGGATTTACGAGGCTAGCCTTGCAAAGGTTCAACTAGTTCAAGCCCTAACTCCTTATATCCCGACCTCGTTGGGGACATGCAAAGAAAAGCAGAGAAAGAGTAGACATCTCTAATACCACTGATCTGAATTTAAGCAAGGATGCAAAAAATTATAGATATAACCATAAATATAGAGATGTAGCAGAAATAACACTTTCTTTCGTTAATATCAAATAATGAAATATCCTTACAAATAGAATGGAAATGAGACTAGCTCGAGCGATGGTAGCTTATCTCTGAGAAGAGATGTGGCGGCTACATGCCTCTGAACTAAATTACAATGAGGCTCAAGGGCCTTTTTATTATTGAAAAATAAGAGAAATCCCTAAACAACCAAAACCCTAATCCGAGGAGATGTAACACCAAGAGTTTATGGGCCTCATTGGGGTTAGTTAGGCAGCCAACTTCTTGGGGTTGGAACTTGGTCATATTATCTCCATTTGACTCTCATGATAACTGGTTGGAAAGATCTCTCTCAGGAATACAAAAAAAAACACGATTTCAATTAAAATTTTGAGAGGATTATTTCCAAAAAAACATCATTTAGGGCATCAAAATGGCTCCGGAAGTTCAGGACCCAAAAAACTGCCAAAAATAGTAAATTATGCTACAATTAAGGAAACTGAAAAACTGAAAGAAACAATGGCAGGGGTCCAAGTATAATAGGTGGGTGGCCACCAATATCCACTTGAATCATTAGCCAACTTTCAAATCGCACTTATAGTCAAACTTCTATAATGAAACAACTCAGTCAAAGTTCAGTCAAGCTTTAGTAAAACTTAGTCAAAGCAACTAGGTTAATCCTCCATACATGTATTTGTCAAAGGATGGTCAAAATTGGTCATCTCTCACACGCGCGACTAGAACCAAGAGAGATAAAAATGATAAATATGTTTCCTAGCAACAAATTTCTCTTTGGATGAATTTTTCCTCCACTAGAAAATATTCAAGTGAGCTTGCTATGTTGACCTCTCACATGTTTGTATATTTATATAGAGCTTAAATGTAGATTATACCCAATTAGGCATCCCCTCATCACAAGGAGGCCCTTCATAAATGGAATTTGCATGTAAACCTAACATTAGACTAGCAATGTTTACCCCACAAATAGGTGAAAAACCCCATTAGGTAAAAAAATCAAACCTGGTCTATGAAAAATATATCACTACAACTCAAAGCATAATGTGAGCATGTTGTGCCAATCTCCCTTAACCAAATCGGCATGGCCCAGTCAAATCAACATGGATTCTTGCAAGAAATATTATCACTGGGCCATTCACCCCTAGCTAAATCAACATGGTTGTATGGGTAAATGTATCATTCCCCCACTAGTCAAACCAGCATGACCCCATTGGAGAATGTCTACCTAGTGCTGCAAAAACATCAACATAGGCATTATTACCCACCTTTTCTAGTATCTTGAAAGGGCCATGTTGTAGAGCCTTGATTTTCTAACCAAGATGCCATAGCCTCTCCTTGTTCAATTGTAACCATACTCTATCTGCCACCTTGAATGACTTCTTTGTCATGTGTTTATCATGCTTGACCTTGTATTTTTCCTATGACATTTGCAATGTCTCCTACACTTGTAAATGGATTTTCTTAATATTTTATACAAATTTTTTAGCCCTCAAGGCATTCCCTTACTCTTCATCATTTCCCATATGAAATATTCAAAGGTGAGGGTAGTGAATATCCAAAACAAGTTTGAAATGGGGACTTACTAGTAAAATTTTGGACTACTCTATTATAAGAGTGTTATATATAATAGAGTTCAGTCAGGTCTTTGGATGCTTGTGATTGTAACCCCTCAAAAGTTGCGCGAAAGTCATGTTAACTACTTGTGTCTTTCTATTTGTCTATGGATGGTGTTCTAACCCTAGAGATAGCCTCTGGTTGCAAGAGGTCAATGCCAAGGACATCTATAAATTGATAAATATTTTAATTATAAGGTCAGAGGGAAAGAATGGCTAGAGAGAAAGATTATGAGAGTTGTAATGATTTCTCTAATTCTAAAACCTATCTTTCAAAACCAAAATGACCATGAACAATGAGGATTGCAGATTTTAAATTAAAGAGGTGGTTAGAGGAAAAATAAAGAAAAACAAGGTTTTAGCTCAAGCACTTAAGAATCTGAACCTCAACTATGTAGAAATAATGGTGAGCAGAACAAGAAGTTGTGAGTGAATTTTTGGAACATGGAGCACCTATAAAGGGTTTTTAAATCAATAAGTTGAGTACCAACAAGTAAATTCAAAATCATTAATTTAAATAACCCATCTACATCGTACACTATTCCAATAGAAGAAAAGCACAGATGAATTGAAAAAAATAGAAAGGGGAAAACAATTTCTGCAACTTGCCTAGAGATGGACTCAAGCTAGCCTCTATTCCTCAATTTCATAGAGAGATTTCATTACATTTTTTCTGCATCTTCAAAATCCCCCCACCTTCAACTTTTGAACCCCGAACCCCCTTTACTTGGTTATTCTATCTCATCTTTTAAAGAAAAATATTACATGGAAGAAAAACTACATGTAAATATCAAACTATACAATTGTCCTAACCGTCATCCAGTTGTCTGTTTTTCATACTTTTATTCATGCCCTGAACTTAACTGTTCCTATTAGTCTCAAACAAATTCTTGAAAACAGTTATATAATTGTTCCTTTCGAGAGAATTTATAATAAAAATCACAAAATATTAATTTAATATTATGTATATTATATATAATAATAAATATAAAAGTATGTTTCAAATAAAATAGGTCTCAACCCTTTTAAAAACTTTTACAGAATTCATGTGGATCTTTTTCAATAGTTTAAATAAATGAACAACATTGAATGAACCCAAATAATATATAATCCAATGTAAAGATCATTATGGCTTCATGATCTTGGTTATCTATCACATTGGAGTAGCGCTAGATGCATGCAGGCCTTAGTGGAAGTTGGAAATTGTGCATGGGTCTCAAGTTCCATTATGCATATGCTAAGGAAATCCATAAGTGGTTTTATAAAACCATAAAACCACTTTGCACCACTCCAAAAGTGGTTTTTGAAAATTGAGGTGAGGGGTGGCGGAATAAATCAGAACAAGGTTTGCTATATCAACGCTAATAGCAATTAATATCTCCCTTAGCTTAGCTTCAATTGATAAAATATTTGTAGCCAGACTTGGCCAGTCGGTTCCATCATGTTTTCTGTAAATCAGAATATATGCCATCCATCAACTCCAATGACGTCATCTCGTAGAATCAAAGTCTCATGTGTGCCTTTTGTGTTGTTACTATTTCTAGCTCAAATCCTTTTATGTCCATATCATTTATTTCCATAACCCAACGATAAAGAACCTTCATATTAACAGAAAGAATTATCTCTCTTATACCTTCACTTATATTATCATATTCTTCTTGTATAATTTGAAAATCTCTTTCACTCTATCCATCTCCAGTACCATCGAAACTCACACAACCATATTCCAAAAAATAGGTCACAAAATCAACAGGTTTTCCTTTTCCACAAATAAAATTTTCATCTTTCAGATGTTTTATTTCCTCTACCAATTTTCCTAGTGTCATGGAGGACAGTGAAATATAGGATTTGAGCCTAGAGTGATTTCCCTTATGGATTGTGGCCTCCACAACATGGGCAACATTTATGGGTCTACCAATATTTGAAGAATGTGTATATGGAAGCAGATAGACAAATATAAGACAAACAATATTTATAACCATCACAACAATTATAACACTTCCAAACCCTTTTGAATTGGCACCTAGACTTCTATCAAAGTGAATTATAGTTCGAACAATAATCGCCACCCACATATACATACACTAGTAGTGAGAACCATAAGCAATATGAGACCAAGAATTAATGATGGAGGTTTCAACTCTCTAAGTTGTTGTAATCATGAAAAAATTGCTTTTGATAAACCATATGCTACTACTGGTGAAACAAGCTAAATAAAATCTATGAATGAAGAACCATCCTTAACACAAATTCCCAACATCAACATTAATAGCCATTGAACGAGCCCTTTTAGCGAATTATATATTACAAAGCAATGGAACACATAAAATATTGCAGAAATATAAACACAGAAAACACATAAAACAAGAGAGACACAGATATACGTGGTTCACCCAGTTTGGGCTACATCCACGGAAATAGCCAGTCCTTCTTTATTATATTATCCAGCAAACTGAAGAGATACAACCTACAGCAGATCTGCTATAACACCCTCTTCGCTCTCAATCTCCTCTCCCTTCCTCACTCGGAATACAGATGTGCATAGACGCAATACAATTCCCTCATATATAGTGAGGGGTTTCCTTCTAGGGCAAAAAACCCTAAATTAAACATAACTTCTACCGTCAGATCATCTGCCTAATGAACGACCTAGATTGACTAGAAATTACTAGACTTTTACAAGGCAATTTTACATATACTTTTAGCTTCATGGGTGCTGCCCCCGAACCTCCACAGGGGGGACAAGTCCCCCCCGTGTGGATGGGTGTATAGTCTTCCTGGGGTATACATCCGGCTGAGACATTTGAATAAAAAAGATAATCAGGCTCCACACCCAACAATCTCCCACTTGGAGACTGATTATAGCAACTCCACCACTGCTTCATTTGCTAGACGATGACTCCACTTTGGACCTGGTTGTTTCTCACCTTCTTCATCATACTTGAAGACCAATTGAAACTGAGCAGATTCTCAGTTTCTCCCTGGTTACAACTTTTGTTAGCATATCTGCATGATTCTGGCTAGTGTGTATCTTTTCCAACTTCAACTATCCATCTTCCAATGCTGATCGTATGAAATGGTACTTGAGCTGTATATGTTTAGTCTTGGAATGAAATGCAGAGTCCTTTGCAAGATGTATGGCACTCTGGCTGTCATTTTATAACCTTCCCAACTCCTACTTCTTACCCAATTCATCCAGAAACCTTTGTAACCAAATCATTTCTTTACTAGCCTCTGTAGCAGCAACATACCCTGCTTCTGTTGTTGAAAGTGCAACAACACTTTGGATTTTTGAAACCCAACTGACAGTTGTTCCACCTACGGTAAATACATATCATGTAGTGCTCCTCTTGTTATCTCTGTCAGCTGCCATATATGCGTCAACATATCCCTGTAGAGCAATGTTTGAACCACCAAAGCATAATGCTTGATTTGTGGTACCTCTCAAATACTTGAGAATCCACTTCATTGCCATCCAATGTTCTTTTCCTGGATTGTTCATGTACCTGCTTACAACTCCCACTGCATGTGCAATATCAGGCTTTGTGCAGACCATTTCATACATTAAGCTTCTAACTGCTGATGCATATGGAACTTTAGACATATGAGCCATTTCTTCCTAAGTCTTGGGACAGGCCTCCTTACTTAATTTGAAATGACTAGCCAAAGGTATACTAACTGGTTTTGCATTCTGCATAATAAACCTTTTCAACACCTTTTCTATGTACTCACTTTGAGACAATGTTAATTTGCGATTCTTCCTGTCTCTAGTTATTCTCATACCAAGGATTTGTTTTGCAGCACCCAAATCCTTCATTGCAAATGTGTTTGCCAATTTCCTTTTGAGAACATCTATTTCTTGCATGTTAGAACCTGCAACAAGCATGTCATCTACATACAATAAAAATATAATATAGCTGCCATCATTTTGCCTTTTGAGATAAACACAATGATCAGAGTGACATCTAGTATAGCCTTGTACAAACATAAACCTATCAAATTTTAGATACCACTGCCTTGGATCCTGTTTTAAGCCATACAAGCTCTTCTTCAACCTACACACTAGTTTCTCCTTCCCTTTTACCTCATATCCTTGTGGCTGCTGCATATATATCTCTTCCTCCAAATCCCCATGGAGAAAGGTTGTATTTACATCTAACTGCTCAAGATGAAAATCTTCAATTGCTACTAGACTTAAAATAGTTCTAATTGAAGTCATTTTAACAACAGGAGAAAATATTTCATCAAAATTAATACCTTTCTTCTGTGCAAACCACTTCACAACAAGTCTAGCTTTGTACCTCTGTTTTCCTCCATCTTCTTCCTTCAGCCTATAAACAGATTTATTCTGCAATGTTGTTTTACCTGCAGGCAAGCTCACTAAGTCCCAAGTCTAGTTATGTGCTAAGGAGTCCATCTCTTCTTTCATGGCTTGCTCCCACTTCTTCCTAGTTTCTACCTGCACTGCTTCTTCATAACATTTGGGTTCACCAGAATCAGTCAACAATACATAATATAATGAAGGAGAGTATCGTTCAGGGGGTCTACTTATCCTGGTAGATCTTCTAACACCACTTTCCGGTGTTTGAGGTGCTTGTTGTTGTTGTGATTGTTGTTCTAGCTGTTGATCATTATGATTTTCAGGCACCATCACTTTTCCTGTGATATCATCAAGCACTGTATATTCTTTGTTTTCTTTTTCTTGTTTCTTTTCCTGCAACTGATTCTTATACAAGACCTTTTCATTGAATATTACATCTCTGCTCCTAATGATTTTGTGATTTTCGTAATCATATAAGCGATAACTAAAACCATTAACACCATATCCAATAAAGGTACATTTCTTTGATTTTGCCTCAAGCTTTGTTCTATTTTCTTTATTAATGTGGAAAAAGACTTCACAACCAAAAGTCTTTACAAATGAGTAGTTTACCTTTTTACCTGTCCATGCCTCCTCTGGAATACCACCATCCAAGGAACTTGAAGGCCCTCTGTTTATTAGATAAACAACAGTATCTACAGCATCTGCCCAAAATTGTAAAGGCAATCCTACATGCAATCTCATGCACCTTGCACACTCCATGATTGTCCTGTTCATCCTTTCTGACACACCATTTTCTTGTGGTGTTCCTGGAACTATCTTCTCTCTGCAAATTCCATTCTTTGAACAGTACCTATCAAACTCTTTGCTGCAATATTCACCTCCATTATCTGATCTAAGACACTTCAACCTTTTCCCTGTCTCATTTTCAACCAAAGCTTTCCATTTCTTGAAAGTATCAAATACATCAGATTTATTTCGAATACAATAAATCCAAGTTTTTCTAGTTGCATCATCAATAAAAGTAACATAATAATGAGAGACACCAAGAGATGATACCTGAGCAGGTCCCCATACATCAGTATGCACAAGCTCTAATTTTTCACTCTTCTTTTCTTTCCCAACTCTAAGGAATCTAACTCTCTTCTGTTTTCCATAAACACAATTCTCACAGAATTTTAAATCAACATGCTTCAAACCTCGCAACAAATTTCTTGAGTGAAGAATCTGCATCCTCTTCTCACTCATGTGCCCGAGCCTATGATGCCACAATGTCGTATCTTCTCATGTAGAGGTTAAAGCATTAACAGAATTAGAAATACCATTGCATAAATACAATGTACCAACCTTTCCTCCTTTCGCTATTACCAAGGATCCTTTAGTGACCTTATAGGTTTTATCTGTAAAAGTTCTTACACAACCTTCACCTCCCAACTGCCCTATTGAAATCAAATTTTTCTTCAGATATGGAACATGCCTTACCTCCTTCAATAGCCATTGATTTCCATTCTACTATTTTATGAAAATTGTACCCATTCCAACGATTTTACAGGGTTTGTCATCACCCAATCGAACCTGTCCAAAATCTCCTTGAACATAATCATGAAAATGTTTCCTATCAGGTGTGGCATGGAATGAGACCCCTGAATCTACCACCCAAGCATCAATAATATTTTCTAATGAAAGAACCAAAGCATATTGCAACACATCACCTGTCACATTCACTTCCTGATTAGTTTCTTGTTGCGCTTCTCCTTCTTTTCCCTTCCAAGACCTGCAGTATTTCTTCAGGTGTCCTTTCTTCCCGCATTTCCAGCACTCTATCCCCGATCTGGACTTGGATCTGCCTTTTCTTGACTTACTGCAATATCCTGGGCTCTTTGCTCTTTCCATTTTTCTTCCCCTAGTCTCTGCAGTCAAAGTATTACCTGATGTCTCACCAGAGCTTTTCCATCGCATTTTCTTTCTAAGGATTGCATCGAAAACATCATCAAACTTTAAAGTACTAGATCCAGAGACAGAGTTACTAATGGCCATAACTAAACCATTCCAACTTTCTGGCAATGAGCACAGAAATAACAGAGCCCTAACTTCATCATCAAAATTTACCCCTAGAGAACTTAACTGACTTGTAACTGTATTAAAATCATTTAAATGATCAGCAACAGATCCACCCTCTGACATCTTCATATTAAGTAAACGCTTCATAAGAACTACCTTATTTGACGCTAAGGGTTTTTCATATAGTTTGGCTAATGCTAACATTAAACCCTGTGTTGTCGTTTCCTTTGAAATATTGAACGCTACCGACGCCACTAGGCACTGCCGTATTGTTCCAAGTGCCTTTTTATCCAGAATATCCCATTCTGTGTCTGTCATACTCGTCGACTTCTTTGTCTTTCCGCTCAATGGTAGGTATAAATCTCTCTGATACAGATAATCTTCCACCTGCATCTTCCACAGGTGGTAGTTTTGGCCGTTGAATTTTTCGACCCTAAACCTACCATCTTTCGCCATTGCTCCCACTCGAACCAGGAACCCTTCTCTCCTATGAGTTTATCAGCCAAATAGACCTTCGGCTCTGATACCACTTGTTAGAAAATTATATATTACAGAGCAATGGAACACATAAAATATTGCAGAAATATAAATACAAAAAACACAAAAAACAAGAGAGACACAGATATATGTGGTTCACCCAGTTTGGGCTACATCCATGGAGAAACAGCCCGTCCTTCTTTATTATATTATCCAGCAAACTGAAGAGATACAACCTACAGTAGATTCGTTGTAACACCCTCTTCGCTCTCAATCTCCTCTCTCTTCCTCACTCGCAATACAGATGTGCATAGACGCAATATAATTCCCTCATATATAGTGAGGGGTTGCCTTCTAGGGCAAAAACCCCTTAATTAAACATAACTTCTACCATCAGATCATCCGCCAAATGAACGACCCAGATTGACTAGAAATTACTAGACTTTTACAAGGCAATTTTACATCTATTTTTAGCTTTGAGGGTGTTGTCCCCGAACCCCCCAGCTGGGGGGGATTAGCCCCCCTGGATCCCCGCGGGGGGGGGGACAAGTCCCCCCCCCCTGCGTGGAGGGGTGTACAGTCTTCCTGGGGTATACATCCGTGTTATGCTCTTAACCTGCAAAGCGATACCCAAACAAAGAATTTGCGAAAAAAACATACCGAGAACACAAAATATGCGAAGAAAATATACCCAGAGCATAGAATAGCAATGATTTTATTATCAAGAGAGAAATGTTCACAGGCCTCTTCGAGGGGGCAACCTCCAATAGAGCAGAGCTCGATTACAAAACAAGACACAATGCTCCTCGCAGGGAGTCTCTATCCTTTATATATGACTCATACATGCAATACCACGAGCCACTATCGTGGGTTTTATTAATACCATCTATCTAATACTACCGCCCATTTACCATCTAACTAATACTACCGCCCATTTGCAACTAACTGTGGTCCCGTCATTAATTGCGGGTTAACCACTTACAATTATTAATATGGGCTTTATTGACTCTTGACTATGACGTGATCCCCTTGACATAAATAAGGGGGTTAGGGTGGGACCCTAACATGCCCTCCCCCTTAAGAGTAGCCTTGTCCTCAAGGCTGAAGCTGCGGAAACTGCTGAAGAATAGCGGCTGGTTCCCAAGTTGCATCTTCCGGCGAGGTGTCTTTCCATTTGACTAGGACCTCCTTAATCACGCGGCCACGCAGGTGCTTGTCTCGTGTGTCTAGAACCTGTTCAGGTTGAAGCCAGATTGATCCTTCTTCATCCAATTCAGGTAGACTGGTTTGAACTCTGCAATTGTTCCCAATCACTTTCTTGAGGCACGATACATGGAAAACTGGGTGGATTTTTGCTGTAGGTGGCAAAGCCAGCTTGTAAGCCACTTCTCCAATGCGCTGAAGTACTTGATATGGTCCGTAGAATTTTGGAGAGAGCTTTTGACAGCCCTTGTCTTTGAGTGATGTTTGCTTATATGGTTGCAACTTCAAAAAGACCTGATCCCCTTCTTAAAATTGGCGCTCTGAGCGATGTTGGTCAGCCTGTTTCTTCATACGGTTCTGAGCTTGACGAAGATTCTCGCGCAAGTGGGCCAGCATGGTTGCACGGTGTTGTAAGAGTTGATCCACTGCTTGTACTTTGGAGCACCCCGTGAGATAAGAAGTAGGGGACGGTGGAAGTTGTCCATAGACTGCTTCATAGGGAGTCATTTTGGTGGTGGCATGATAGTTGGTGTTATACCACCATTCCGCCAGAGGTAACCACTGTGCCCAAAGGTGTTGTTTTTCTGAAGTGAAACACCTAAGGTAGGTTTCTAGACATTTGTTGACTGCTTCGGTTTGACCATCTGTTTGCGGATGATATGAAGTACTGAGTTTGAGTTGAGTGCCTTGTATCCTGAAGAGCTCCTGCCAAAAATTACTGGTGAAGATTGGGTCGCGGTCGGACACAATCGAAGTGGGCATGCCATGCAATTTGAAGATTTGATCCATGAAAGTTTGAGCAACCAAAGTAGGTGTGAATGGTTGGGGTAGAGCGCAGAAATGAGCATACTTCGATAGTCGTTCCACAACCACCATGATGACTAAATTGTTCCCAGACTTTGGAAGACCTGTAATGAAATCCATGGAGACCTCAATCCAAATTGACGCCGGAATGGGCAATGGTTGTAATGTGCCTGGTGTGTTGACGGTTTCCCCCTTGTGGCGTTGACAGACGTCACATTCTGCTACAAAAGTAAGGATGTCTTGTTTCATGCCGGTCCAAAAAAATGATCTTCTGGTGCGAGCGTATGTCTTCTGAAAGCCCGAATGTCCTGCAATGGGAGAGGAGTGCAATTCTGCCAAAATGCGACTTTTGAGGGTGGAAGTTGGTGATATGACGACTTTGTTCTTGTAGCGAAGAATATCATTCTGCCACGAGTAGCCCTTGCTGGAATTAGGATCTGCCTGTAATTGAGAAATGAGTTGGGAGAGCTCAGGATGTGAAAACCATTCCCCGCGAGCCTCTTCAATCCAGTCTGGAATGGGGAGGGATATTGCGAGCAAAGTACTTTCCTCCTCAAATTGTCGTGACAATGCATCTGCTACCCTGTTGTCTTTCCCTTTCTTGTAAATGATCTCATAATCATAACCTAGCATTTTGGCTAACCATTTATTTTGTTGGGGGGAAGATAGGCGTTGCTCCAAAAAATATTTAAGACTGTGATGATCTGTGCGGATTTGGAAACGTCGCCCCAACAAGTAAGGTCGCTAGGTCTCAACTGCATGTAAGATGGCCATCATTTCCTTCTCATAGGTAGATTGGCCCAAGTTCTTCCCACTTAGTTGTTGGCTGGTGAAGGCCAATGGTCGCCCTTCCTGCATTAAGACTGCTCCAATACCTGTTCCCGAAGCATCAGATTCAATGACAAATGTTTTGGTGAAGTCCGGTAGTGCTAAGACCGGAGTGGAACACATTGCGGTTTTGAGAGCGGTAAATGCCTGTTGTGCTTCTTCGTTCCAGAAGAAGGAATTTTTCTTGAGAAGTTGCGTCAGGGGCTTCGCTATGCGGCCATAGTTGCGGACAAATTTACGATAATAGCCTGTGAGACCCAAAAATCCTCTCAAGCTTTTCAAGGTCTTAGGTTGAGGCCATTCTTGCATTGCCTGGATCTTTTTGGGATCAACCTTGACACCTTCACGGCCCACAATGTGGCCTAAATACTCAACTTCTTCCATGCCAAATGCACACTTAGACATTTTGACAAATAGTTTATGCTTGCTTAGCAGTTGCAAGAGGATATCTACATGCTTAAGATGTGCCTCCCAAGTGCCACTATAGATGAGGATGTCATCGAAGAAGACCAGGACAAATTTTCTGAGATATGGTCTGAGGAGGTGATTCATAAGGCTCTGAAAAGTAGAGGGGGCATTACAGAGACCAAATGGCATGACCAAGAACTCATAATGGCCTTCATGAGTTCTGAAAGCTGTCTTGGGAATGTCAACTTCCTTCATGCGAATTTGGTGGTAGCCTGAGTGAAGATCCAATTTAGTGAAGAATTGAGCCCCATTGAGTTCGTCCAGCAAATCGTCAACCACTGGGATGGGAAATTTATCTTTGACTGTTAACTTATTGAGGGCCCTGAAGTCTGGACACATCCGCCACTCCCCATCTTTCTTGAGGACCATGACGACTGGAGATGAATAAGGACTAATACTAGGACGAATGACACCTGCTTCCAATAATTCCTTGATGATTTTTTCTATTTCATTCTTTTGGGTGAACGGATGTCTGTATGGCCGCACATTTGGGGGTTGGGCCCCTGGGACCAATGTGATGCTATGATCATGTTCCCCTCGCGAGGGTGGAAGTTCATGAGGTTTGTCAAAGACCGTCCGATGTTTATTCAAAATCTGTTGCATCTCAGGATGAATTGGCGAAGACATGGTATCTACTACCTGTATGGCATTAAATTGAGCTACTACTCCATGATGGCCCTTTTTTAACAATTTTTCCATACGATGCGAGCTTATGATAGAAGGGGCTCCCGCTTGTAGCCCACGGAGGGTATGTGTGTAGTCGTTCTGCTTAAAACTCATATATAACTCCTGGAAATCCATTGTGATTGGCCCAAGAGTGCGGAGCCATTCCGCCCCTAGGACAATGTCGCAACCCCCCATGTGTATTGCAAACATGTGGGTTTTCAATTGATAATCCCCCATTTCATTGTGCCTCCATCTGCAATCTGGACTTGGAAGTTAGAAACTACTCGGACATAACAATGTGCTGCTTCAGCGATCTTTTGGTGGATGAAATTATGGGTACTTCCACTATCAATCAAAACTATTACTGGCCGATGTTTAAGAAAACCCCTGATTTTGAGAGTTTGAGGTGAAGAAATTCCTGCCAATGCATGTAGCGAAATCATTGGTTCATCAGATACCATCTCCTGTTGGTTATCTTCTTCGGTCGCCTCTGGTTCCTCAAGTGGTGGGTCTTCCTCGGTGGAGCTGTAGTCAGTGGCATCTATTTGAAAAAACTTGTGCTCTTTGCATTTATGACCCGGGGAATATTTTTCATCACAGTAGTAACATAGTCCTTGCTTCCTTCTTTCGGCCATTTCTGCAGGTGACACCTTTTGAATCTTAAGGGTTTGGGTCATATTGGGAGCCTGTGAGGGACGACCTTTAGCTGGAAAGTTGGGGCGGCTGGATTGAGCTGTTAATGCCCGTTCCACCTTACGGGCTACCTGGCAAGCCTCGTTCCATGTGGGGGGATGGTGGAGTAGAACCTGAGCTTTGATGGCTTCTTTAAGACCGCTGATAAAGCATTCCATGTAGAATTCATCTGTGAGACCCTTAGTGCGGAAGGCTAAGGCTTCAAAAGCGGTAATATATTCATCCACTGTACCCGTCTGTCGGAGCTTAGTGAGACGCCCCAAAAAAGAGTCTTCCTGTTCAAAGCGATTTCGAAGAGCTTTGGTAAATTGGCCCCAATTCTGAAATTCTCCATTGCAACGCTGATACCATTCCTTCCATTGCCATCGTTCACTGTCCAAGTACATGGTGCCCACCATAAGCTTAGTCCCCTCATCTCTGATATGATTCAATTGAAAATACTGCTCCATTTGTGCTAGCCATGTGGACGTGTGAGAACCGTCAAATTTCTGCATATCCAACTTGGGAGGTCTCTGATTGGGTGGTGGATGGGTGTGCCAGACGTGAGGAGAGTGGCTAGACTCTCCCTCATGGTATTCATGACCCTTATATGCCTCCTCGTGGGCTGGCTCCTTGCCCTTGTCCTGTATTAGGCACTCTAATCCTTTAAGATGTTTTTCGACCCTTTCCACCACAGAGTGGAGGGAGTGCACCTCTTCTTCTATTTTTTCTATCCTTTCATTGGCCATTGCTTGAGCGCGAGTTTCTACCATACACCCGTCTGACTAAAATTTGGGACCGCCGAATTTTTTTTTTTTGCCAAGAATTGAATGGTACCACCTTGCTCAGCTCGTCGTCCTGATTCTGATGGGCTAGGTCACCAATAAGCGCCCTGGAAGATCTCAGACTTTTTTTTTTTTTTTTTTTGGAAAACTCCTAACGGAGTTTTACTCCTTTCTGATCAATACTGCAGTCGCCAAACCCTCAAAATGTCAATGCCACCAAAATTCCTGCGAAAATTATATCCAGGTACAGGAACCCTTTCCAACTACTCCGATTTGGCTAATCTGGGAGATCTGAATGGTGGAACAACTGCTGCTGCTGATCTGGAATATCCGATCTGGTGGATCTGAGAGATCTGAATGGTGGAACAACTGCTGCTGCTGATCTGGAATAGATGATGTGTGATCCCCCGATAGAAAGGGAACTATGGTCTTGGGGAGTGTCAGGTGCTACAGATCGCAATATACATAAGGGTCTGACAGTAGTACTCGGCCCAATGTTTCAGGGCTCTAACTAAGGAGGATCGACCGTACCCTTAGCCGTAAAACCCGACTACCCTATCATACGGGCGAGTAATCTCTCCGAGTGTTGTTCTCGGTGTACTGTAGCAACAAGACGGCCGAAGGTTTATCTATGGTGAGGTTTCAAGGGAGCTAGGGGGCTTCCTATATACCCAGAGGGTACGTGGAAGACAGTCCGTGCGCGGTTCTGTCTAATGCGCTACTACTCGAAGGGGTACCCACAGGGGTTACAAGGGAGTCCAACAGACGTGACCACCTCTTGTATTTCCTGCGTGCATGCCTCCCCAAATCCGCAGGTTTATGCGCTTAACGACAGATCCCGTGGTTTAAAGACGCCGGAACACGTCTCTAGCCTAAAATAATTTTGCTAAAATTTGGAGATCCCACCAAGCCCTGGAAAGTGCTCTGATACCACTTGTTATGCTCTTAACCTGCAAAGCGATACCCAAACAGAGAATTTGCGAAAAAAAGATATCGAAAACACAAAATATGCGAAGAAAATATACCCAGAGCACAGAATAGCAATGATTTTATTATCCAGAGAGAAATGTTCACAGGCCTCTTCGAGGGGGCAACCTCCAATAGAGCAGAGCTCGATTGCAAAACAAGACACAATGCTCCTCGCAGGGAGTCTCTATCCTTTATATATGACTCATACATGCAATACCACGAGCCACTATCGTGGGTTTTATTAATACCATCTATCTAATACTACCGCCCATTTACCATCTAACTAATACTACCGCCCATTTGCAACTAACTGTGGTCCCGTCATTAATTGCGGGTTAACCACTTACAATTATTAATATGGCCTTTATTGACTCTTGACTATGACGTGATCCCCTTGACATAAATAAGGGGGTTAGGGTGGGACCCTAACAATCCGGCTGAGACATTTGAATACAGAAGATAATCAGGCTCCACACCCAACAAGCCCAACTTTAAGTAACCACCTATGTGCCTCCCACTTGATGGAATCCAATTGATATTTACTAATACCCTCATTGTCAGACAACTCTTGTCTTTTTTTCTTCCCTAGCTATAACAAGTACCTCTGCAGAATAACATATCCCAAGTGATGACAAAAAAGATCCCCAAGTAATGCAGGTGCACCAAATAAGCCTACCAATAACAAAAGACTTTCTATATAGGGAAACGGTGATAAACATAAATGTCGAAAGAGGAAAGTGATTAAAGTAGAAAAGATCAGAGATAGGGCCCATGTCATCAAAATACTCAAGCATGATGACGAGAGGGACAACACAATTTAAAATCCTCCATAAACCAATGAAGTAGTCCAAAGCAATAATGATTGCAAAATAACTGAGACATATAGTGCATTTGCAAACTTTTTAGAGTACACAACCATGTATTTTCCCAATGTGTCAAAATAGATGACTTGAAACTTTTTAGAACCCTTCTCAATTTTTTATCTCTTTTTGTTTTTGGTTTTGCAAATGAGGTGAGGTGAAAAATTAAAGTAATAAAGCGAGCATATTGTCTCCAAGATGTTGAAGGGAAGCAAGCTGCAAACATTCCAATTTGTCGTTTTTCGTATGATAAATTGTAGTGAAGTCCATGTAAGAAAAATCAAGACCAGATAACCCTGTAACCTCCTTATAAACTTGGAAGTTAGTGGCAGATTTTATCACTCTGGACTGAAAAATATCCTGGGACATTATCTTAGCACATGAGTTCTTGTCCACATGATAAAAAGTTTCTGCAATCCAAGGTTTGATACCACCCTGAAACAAGCTCGACTTGCCTCCTACACCCATAGCCTCTAAATCAATACAACTTGAATTGAATGATTCCAGAGGAGAAGACTGTATAAATGTGAGAAGAAACTAAAATAGCATTATTTTCTACCTATGAAGAATACTTGGGTGTGATTCTCATAACCACATGCTTCAAATTACCATAGGTTATTTTTCTCCCCTTAAAGAAGCCTTCCCAACCAAAGCTCCACATGTTTGTGCTTTCTATGTACTTCCATAACAACAATGTAAAATTCAAGGCAGAAGCTACTCGAAGACTGGTATACGAACACCTGGAGGTGGTGAGTAAACAGGACGATGCCAACACTTGATTTGGCTTTCAGGGGCATGGATGATGTTTGTTTTATTTTAAATAGCCCCACATTTCTCAACTAAAAATGTACTTTAATATTTTATATACAACATCATTTGTGTCACTTGTTGACACACTGTGAAAATAGCTTGTGGTCCCTCCTCTCAGTGCCATTCTATGGTGCTTTCTTGCGGCATGGGAGAGGGACTACAAGATTTAGCCTTCAATGCCAATGTTTTTTATAAAAACATGTTTATAGATAAAAGGCTGAGAGCAATAATAATGCTCTTTGAAATCCCAAATTTTTCCAATTTATTTATTTATTTTTATTTTTTTCAGAAAACAAAAATCATAAAAATATGTCACATGATATGATAAGCCAACAATGTCCTAACTACTCCAAAAACTTCATTATTTTCACCTAGCAGAATTTATCTACAACATATTGGCTCCTACTATGGATAACACTTTTCTTGCAAGACGCTGAGAACAACAGGTCAATAGTCTTGTTGGGCATGGAGTCCAAAATGCCTTGAACCTTTAAAACCTGAAAATATCCTTAAAACTTTATTTTCTGGAAGTATTCTCCTTAAAAAAATGAAAAACAGAACTATAACTTCTAAAAACTAGAAATTAAATGTTCATATAGTGAGCTTATTGATGTACAACTCCTACTTATAAATAATGTTGATCTTAGTCAAGTAAAATTAGAGTTCCAGTGATACCATTCCAACATTTGAGTCTTGGAACTTACCCAAGATTCTTGAACTTCATAAACAAAAATATGTTTGAACTTGGACAGGTAAAACTAATTGGAAAATGTTGATATATTCCTAGAAGAAGAAATTGTCTGCAAAACTATTTTTATTCTTGAACTACCCAAAAAATCCATATAGCTTGCTACAGGGTCATAAAATTCATGAAAGAAAATATTTCTCTGGTGAGCAACGTGACTATTTCGTTGGGATGTTTTGGGGTAGCCAGAGTTTGATAAATATAAAACACAATTATCATTCATTTATTTAGCTTTGGGGTCATTGTGTAAACAAGGTTCTCATCTTGAAACAAAATGCATATGACCAACTTCTCGTGAACCGCTTACCTTTATTTGTTAGGCATCATTTTCTTTTTGTGGCTATCTTTGGCATATTCTCACAACTTGTTCTTCGTCTCAAGGATATAAGTCATAGACCGAAGTTCCTTTATCAACCCCATTATTATCTTCCTCTTTTGTTGCAAGTTTCCATGATAGGGACTACTGTTCTGAAATGCCCAATTCCCCATCTGAACCATACAAATAATAAATATGAGGATCATTAAATTCAACAAAATAAGATCTTTGAGGATAACATTGTATACTATCAAACGTGAACTGTAAAATCAAAATGAGAACTATAGCCAAAAACCCAAACAAAAAAAAACAACACGAAAACAAAAAGTGTTAATGCTACATCAACACTTTTTTTTTCATGGTAAAATTTCAACATTTTTTAAAAATGGTAGTAAAATCCAATAAAAGCGAATATGTTTTTTGTGCAAAAAACACTCTGAAAACAAAAAATGTTGATGTTGGAATAACGTCCCTTTTTTTAGGGTAAATTTTCGACATTTTTTAGCAATGACATTAAAAAAAATATCATTACTCCAAAAAACCTTAAAATTCTAACAATTTTCAGGCATGGCATTAAAGATAAAATATCACGTCTCTAAAAAAGCCTTAAAATTTCAATAATTTTCAGTCATGGTGTTAAAGATAAAATATCATGAATAAGAAAAACCTTAAAATTTTGACAATTTTTCAACCACGAAATTAAAACCAAAGATCATGACTACAGAAAACCTTAGGTTTTCAATATATTTAAACCATGGCATTATGGAAAAATTATATGACTAATTTCTTTTCAAATGAACACCTGAATGAAAAAGTCATTATACCATGAGTAATTTATTTTTTAAATGCTAGAAATATAGTTATTTTAAAATCTTAGTTCAAGACTTGACACGTTGAAACAAAAATTTAAAAATCAACCATCAAAAAGACACGCAGTGTAGGCGAACTCGGGCCATTGCAATGAAAACTTCAAAACCAACAATGAAATTGATACATTGTGGGGAAAACTCAATCCATTATAATGAAAACCTTAAAAACGACTATTAAATGAACAAATAATGGGATCAGGTTGTAATCAAAGATCGACACGGCCCTGCAAAAATTATAAAATAAAACAAAGTAATAAATAAATAAATAAACAAAACAAAAATTAAAATATTGAAAAAAAAATAAAACAAAAAAAAACGTAAGAAAATAATAAGAAGCAAATAAAAATATTTATTAAAACCTTAAAAAAATACAACGCAAAAAAATCAAATAAAAAAAATATATTAAAAAAACAACAACAAAAAATCAAACATAAAAAATGTGTTTAAATTTTTTTTATAAAAGATTAAAATTTAAAATATATATATAAAAAAAATAAATGAAAAGAAAATAAATATTAAAAAAAAAAACATAATTTAAGGAAAAAATTAACACCAAAAAAGAAAAAGAAAAAATAATAATGCTTAATTGGATAATTACAAACAAACAAAACAAAACAAAAAACATCAAAACAAATATTAAAAACTAATAAATAAATCATTAAAATCAAATTAATTAAAAATAAACAAACATACACACACATATGACAATAGAATAAAATTAAAAACTAAAATAAATTAAATTAAAATAAAAATTAAAGAAAAAATAAATAAAAAACATAAAAAAGAATTATTATGTCTCTTCACGATTGAACATTCCACCCCAGCGTAGCTTTCATGATGTGGTGAATGTTAATTTAATTGAAGTTGTTTTTTAGCAATGGCGGGAAGAGGAGAGAACATTTCTTTTTCAAGAGCAGCATCTTCATCAAATGTTACATCTCTGCTAAACTCTATAGTTCTTTGACCAGGTACCCTCGTTGTCTGATTTCGGGAATCAGCCAACCCAACCCAGCTGCACAAGGGGACACGAGCTAGGGCAGGAGAGCTGCACAAATCAACCAAGCCTCGCCCAATGGCCCATGCGATCGAGCGGCAGGGCGAGCAAAGTTGCACGACCCTAGCCCATGGCCCCTTGGGCAACTAGGTTGGGCTAGCTGATTCCCGAAATTGGCCAACAAGGAAATAATCATTTGTTTTTATGTTTTCTAATTTTATTTTTTATTTTTTATAATAAAAAAAATTAAAGTTTTAATTTTAATTTTTTTAAATGTTTTTCATAATCTTTTCATTGTTTTTTTTATTTTTTTATTATTTTTTAAAGTTTTTTTTCAACATTTTAATTTTAATTCTTTTTAATTGTATTTTTAATTCTTTAAAAAAAAATTTAATTATATGTTTATTTTTTATTTTTTTACTTAAAATTTTATCTGAATAATTTTTTGGGAAAAAAATCAAATTTCATCCTTTTTTTAATATAAAATTCATGAAAATTTCATAAAATTTGCTATTTTTCTTATTTTTTATTCAAAAATTTCATAAAAATATTTTATTTAGCATGTTATTTTTAGCGAAAATGCCCTGAAATACGTATTTTTTTAATTATATTTATATGCAAAATGTGTATTTTTTGTCGAGTATTTAAAATTATTATTTTTTCGTGACAATTATTTATGTGTATTAAAGTATTAATTAACGATAAATAAATATATAAAAATCATAACCTCATAATATAATTTACAAAAAAAAAACATTATAAAGAAAAAAAAAGCACAAGTTCATAAAACCCTTGAAAAACAAACATCTTAGGACGAAAAACAAGAAGAGGAATATGACAACTTGAAAATGGTTAAATAATAACATTTAAAACAAATTGAGCATATTGAGACATAATAAAATTTTAAGTGTCAATATTCCTTAAAAAAAGGTTGATGCTTTTGAAACCGTGCATAACCCTGCATAAAAATAAAAAACATTTAAAAAAATTATCCATACTTAATTATATCAAAAAATTTAAAGTGTCAAAAAATAAGCCCTCTAAAAAAAGGGGTTGATGTTGCATCGACACTTTTCAAAATAAGCATGAAAATCACTAACATTAAAAATAAATGTTCATACTTGATACATAAGAAAATTTGAAGTGTCAAAAATATGCTAAAAAAAATGCGTATTCTCAATCAACACTTTTAAAAATCGGATGAATTTTTGCTACCTCAAAAAAATGAGAACTTAGTATAGTTTCCGTTTGAGAGTTTATAGCGTTGGTTTTATTTGCAACTTAATAATGTATCTTTCTTCCTTTTCTTGATTTCTAGGCAGTGCTTGTTGGTGTAGGTTTAGGTTTTCTTGGAGCAGAACTTCACAAACATATTCAACAACAACATTAGTCTTGGAAATATTTTCAGCGTTAAAATATTCGCAATAATCTTCAAACAGATATCCCTGTGAATATATTTTTATGTAAAAGCAATTAAATGTCGCATGGAAGTTCTTTAGAGAATATATATTGCGATGAGGCAAGTTTTTGCACCAGACCCTAGCTTCCTGGTCCAGAGAAAATATAAAGAACTTCATTTTCACATCTTCATGAACACTACCCTGTTGCTCCATGCAATCATGAAAATATTTGAGGTGTTGAGCTGGGCTTTCATCTGCATTGCCTCTGAACCTTGGAAAATAAATATTCCATTCAAGAAAAGAAGGCACATAATGAGGACAACCATCAATGCCAAACAAATCTAATGGTGCAAATTTGTTAGCCAGAAATGTAGGGATAGCCATTTGTAAAACCCAAAAAATTAGGAGTACCCAAAGTGAAGCAAATTGGTGAAGATTTACAGCCAATGACTAGTCCTTGTCACCTTCAAGAATCAATTCTTAATACCCAAGGAAAAATACCTTCATTTCTTCATACCCTGACAATGACACCAATTTGATGTTGTAACCCTAGAGATAATCCCTGGTTATAGGAGGTCAATGCCCAGGACATCTACCAACTGATAAAGATTTAATTATAAGTCCAGAGGGAAAGAATGGTTGGAGAGAAAGATTATGAGAGTTGTAATGATTTCTCAAATTCTAAAATATGTTTTTGTAAATCAAGATGGCCATGAATAATGAGGATTACAAAATTTAAATTAAAGAGGTGATTAGAGGAAAAATAGAGACAAATATGGTTTTAGCCCAAGCACTTAAGAATATGAACCTCAACTTTGTAGAAAGAATGGTGAGCAGAACAAGAACTTGTGAGTGAATTTGTGGAACATGGAGTGCTTATTAAAGGTTTTTAAATCAAGAAGTTGAGTACTAACAAGTAAATTCAAAATCATTAACTTAAATAACCTAGATTCATCATAAATCATTCCAACAAAAGAAATAAACAGACGAATTGAAAAATGTAAAAAAGGAAAAACATTTTTTGCAACTTGCCCAGAGACGGAATCAAACTGGTTTCTATTCCTTGATTTCAAAGAGAAATTTTGTTACATTTTTTTTTGCATCTTCAGACACCCACCCACCCCCCATCCCCTCGACCTTCAACTTTTGAACTCCAAACCCCCTTCAATTGGTTCTTCTATATCCTCTTTTTAGAAAAATATTACATGCAAGAATAACTACATGTAAATATCAAACTATACAGTTGTCCTAATTGTCATTCAATTGTCTTTGTTTCAGACTTTTATTCTTCCCCATGACCTCACTGTTCTTGTCAGTCTCAAACTGATTCTTGAAAATAGTTATATGATTGTTCATTTCGAGAGAACTTATAATAAAAATAACAAAATATTAATTATATATATATATATATATATATATATATATATATATATATATATATATGCTTTTAATAAAATAGGACTCGACCCTCTTAAAAATATTTACAATGTTCATGCATGGCTTTTTCAACAGTTTAAATAAATGAATAACATCAAATGGCCCCAAATAATCTATAACCCAATCTAAAGATCATTGTGGGCTCATGATCACGGTCTTTTGTCACATCGGAGTTGCACTAGATGCATGTGGGCCTTGGTGGAAGTTAGAAACTGTGCATGGGTCCTGGGTTCCACTAGGCATACACTAAGGAAATCCACAACTGGTTTTAGAAAACCATAAAACCACTTTGCACCCCCTCCATTAGTGGTTTTTGAAGATTGAGGTGAAGGGTGGCGCAATAAATCAGAATCGTCGATTTTATCTGCTTGTGGTTTCATAATATAACTTTGATCCTCTCTCTTGATAATTAAAAGGTGATTACATCAACTCATCGTATTTTGTTGATTTTGGACAAGTAACATATGGATTGTCGATATTTTTCGGATATGTAGGGAGTATATACTTGAAATTAGTTGTTAACCTTCCAACCATCTTAGATGTTATAGTTAGACTCGCAAGTTCTACTAATGGTAAAGGAAGGGTAGTCTTTATATTTCCTCTTATGGCAAGGCTTTGTATATCAACACTAGTAGCAATCAATATATTCCTTACCTCAACTTCAATCAATAAAATATTTGTAGTCGAAATTGGCCAGTCAGTTCCATCATGTTGTTTGCAAATCAAACTATATGCCATACATCAACTTCAATTATGTCTATCTCTTGGAATCAAAGTTTCACATGTACCTTTTTGTGTTTTTACCATTTCTAGCTCAAATCTTGTTTTTCCATATCATTGATTACAGTAACCCAACGATTGCAAACCTTCATATCAACAGAAAGAATTATCTCTCTTATACCTTCACTTATATAATCAAATTCAACCTATATGATTGGAAATCTATTTCACTCCATCCATCACCAGTACCATTCAAACTGACACAACCTTATTCCATAAAATAGGTAACAAATCAACAAGCTTGCCTTTTCCACAAATAAAATTTTCATCTTTCATATGTTTTATTTCCTATGTTAGTTTTCCTATTGTCACATAGGATAGTGAAATATAGGATTTGAGTTGAGAGTGATTTTTCTTATTTCTTGTTTCCTCCAAAACATGGGAAACACTTACGGTTCTGCCAATATATGAAGAATGTGCATATGGAAGCAGATAGACAAATAGAAGACAAACAACAGTTGTAACCAGCATAACAATTATAACACTTCCAAATTGGGAAAGCAACTCAATATGGTTCCTAGGTGTATTCCTAAGACAAGATTAGATCCATCTTAACTCCATTCTGGACTGACACCTAGATTTCTATCGAAGCTAATTATAGTTCTAACAATATTCTTCACCATTGTATAAATACACTAGTAGTGAGAACCACAGGTAGTATGAGGCGAAGAATTAATGATGAAGGTTTCAAATATATAAGATTTTTCAATCATGACAAAATTGCTTCCGCTAAACCATATGCTATTGCTGGTTAAACAAGCTAAATAAAAGGTATGAATGAAGAACCAACTTTAACACAAATTCCCAACATCAACATTAATAGCCACTAAACTAGGTGAACTTTAAGTAACCACCTTTGTGCTTCCCACTTGATGGAATCCATTTGTGTTAAGTTATGGTATGTTCTATGCTTATAACAGTTTACTTATTTTTCTTATTATATTCCACAAATTAGCAATCACATGTACATAAAGTAAAGTGCAGATAGAACATTAAACGATCGACAGAAAACAAGCCAAGACAAGAGACACAAGATGTGGCGGCTAGCTAGGGACAAACCCCACAATGTGTGGGGAAACCCTTTGATCAAATCTTCTTTTATCTTCAATAATTTAGCAGAGAGAAATAGTACAATAAATCTGATTCATATCAGCAGTAGCAAACCCTAGATTAGCAGCATCAGCATTAGCGACTTCATTATCAAACTAGGGCAGACGATCTCTCACAAACTGACCGTCGGATTGACTTCATTCCACCACCAAAAGTTGTTGCTTCCAAAGGAGGTTCAGATGAACCTACAACATAGTTCAGATGAGGAGATCTTCTAGGCCACGCAGGTCAATATTTACTTCTGTAGTTGCAGCTTCAGTTTCAGCAGTTTCTGACTTCAAACTAGGGCAGTCGATATCTTGCAAACCGTTCGTCGGATTGACTTCATTCCACCACCAAAAGTTGCGGCTTTCAGAGGAAGTTCAGATGAATCTACAACATAGTTCATATGAGGAGATATTCTAGGCCATGCAGGTCAATCTTTACTTCTGCAGTTGCAGCTTTAGTTTCAACAATTTCCGGCTTCAAACTAGGGCAATCAATATCTTGCAAACCGTTCGTCAGATTGACTTCATTCCATCACCAAAAGTTGTGGCTTTCAGAGGAGATCCAGATGGACCTAAAGCGTAGTTCCAAAGAGGAGATCTTCTAGGCCATGCAAGTCAATCTTTGGATCTGCAGTTGTAACTTCAGGTTCAACAGCTTCCAGCTTCACATGTGTGAGAGAGAGACCCATTTCTATGCAGTAGAGAAGAGACTCATTTCTGCGCAGTAGAGAGAGAGAGATGTGATGAGAAGAGTGAGTGAAAATGAGGAAAAGTCCTCCAATATTTATACACAACGTTGGTGTTTGAATAGATGTGACTGTTGGGCTTCTGAGCCTACATGAATTGTAGGTCGGCTTGATAATAATTCCACAATCAAAATAAATTCATATCTCCATGAATACTTATCGAATCGGATGATCTTTATATCAATCCTACACCTATCGACAAGAGGAATCTAATAAAAATATTATCAGCCATGAATAAGATGACCCACATGAAGTTTTTCCCTGGTTGCCAATTTTAACACTCCCTCCCAACCAGGGAGAACTTCATCTGCAATCTGTCTATTGGTCGTTACTATTCATCCATCAAATGCACTACCCTTTACAGCCTGACCCTTGCCCTGCTCTGCTCTATTCTGCCTATTTTTCTTTGTCTTGTTCTACCCTGTATTGATCGGTACTGTTTTGCTCTGTTCTGCTTTTTTGTTGCATTATTCTTGTTCTACTCTGCTTTTGTCCGAATTATGAAGAAGAAGAAATGATCGAGGATGTATCATACTGACTCAAAAGTCAATCTCAGAGTATGTACCATTGGTCCCAGACCAGTCTCAACCAACCCGAAGTCAACGTCATAGTGAGTACAACTCCATTGGTCCCAGACCAGTATCATCCTCCACTGACTCAAAGTCAGTCTCAGAGTGCGTACTACTGGTCCCAGACCAGTCTCAACCGACCCGAAGTCAGCTTCATAGTAAGTACCACTCCTACCACTGGTCCCAGACCAGTATCGCAGTCTCAGAGAGTGTACCACTGGTCCCAGACCAGTCTCAATCGACCTGAAGTCAACGTCATAGTATGTACCACTCCCACTGCTCCCAGACCAGTACTGCACTAGCACGAAGTCAGTCTCAGAGTATGTACCACTGGTCCCAGACTAGTCTCAACCGACCCGAAGTTAGCGTCATAGTATGGTACAACTCCTACCACTGGTCCCAGACCAGTATCATAGTCTCAGAGAGTGTACCATTGGTCCCAGACCAGTCTCAACCGACCCGAAGTCAGCGTCATAGTATGTCCCACTCTCACTGGTCCCATACCAGTACTACACTGACACGAATTCAGTCTCGGAGTATGTACCACTGGTCCCAGACCAGTCTCAACCGACCCGAAGTCAGCATCATAGTATGGTACAACTCCTACCAGTGGTCCCAGACTAGTATCATTGAGCCCAGATCAATGGAGGTCATCCTAGCATAGGGAGTACGATAGATACAACGATGCGTCCATCGGTACTACTATGGTCCCTAACTTCATTTCCCTGCTCATTGATCAGATGAGAGGTACTTCCCATGAGTCCCAGACTGCATGGGTAGGATGCCTCGACAGAAGAACTAATCAATCCTGTCTTCACATGAGAACACATCAATCCTACTACAATCGCCATGGAGAACACATCAATCCAGGCCTCACAGGAGAACTAATCATCCTGCTACACAAGAGAGCGAATCATCCTGTTCCACAAGAGAGCGAATCATCTTGTCCCACAAGAGAGTGAATCATCTTGTTCCAATGCACACCACTAGGGGAGGGTGAGTCACCCTATGGTCGTATGTTGTTCCAGTAAGAACAGCAAGCCCTTAGAGCTCCCACAGCTCAATGTATGCGACATGCAGGACCCTTGTACAAGGGTTTCTTGACGACTTCAAGTCGTTTGGGAAAATCATAGATTAGATCTTTCCTCGGGGCTTTGACAAGGTGTATCGACCTATACATCATCTTAATGCGATGGAGCCTCCTTGCTCATCGACTTACCATATCCCAGATGATGTCTATCTGCTGGAGCAATCGACGAATACGGGATTCCTCAATAATCGAATCCCACCTCTGGTTGTTACACAGAATCACAATGGTATGTGTTCAAACAGTGCACTGAAGAGCTTCCCCAACCAAGCAGCTTCATACGAGATCATACTTGTAGATATGTATCCGGTCTCGGTGGTGCTTATGGAAACTGACTTCTGCTTCTTGCTCATCCATTATATCAAAGCAGAATCCAAAGAGAAACAACACTAAAAAGTGCTCCAGTGATCCTCCACACTACCTGCCTAATTAGCATTCGAATAATCATGCAGTTTCATGTTTCTAGCAGTGTATCTCAATCCATTAGTAATTGTGCCACAAAGATATCTTAGAAGATTCTTGGCATCAATCCCGTGAGGCTCAACCAAATATGAGCTCACAATGCTAACTGCAACACATATGTTCGGATGGAGGTTCACCAAAAACATCAATGTGAATGAGTTTATGAAACTAAAAGGCATTTCCCAAATCTGGTCCGACATCACTACCATATAACTTCTAAAAGTTAAGGTCCTCGAAGTAGTCACAGGCTTGCAGTTCATCATACCGAATCTTTCCAATATCTTTACCACATATTTTTCTTGAGATAGGAAAATGTCCCTTGGCTTCTGCCACACTTCAAGTCCTTGGTCCTTCATTTCAAATTCAGAAGCCAACTCCCTCTTACATTTGTGAATGAGAGGGTTTGCACCTGTTAGAAAGAGGTCATGCACATACAGCACCAGTATGAGAGGCTTGTCATCTTCAACCTTAAAGTGAAGGTTAGGATCGGCTTCACTCCTAGTGAATCCCAACTTCATCAAGTAGCTATCGATCCTCTCATACCATGCTCGGGGTGCTTGCTTCAGCCCATAAAGAGCCTTCTTCAACCTGCCTACATGAGATTTTCGATCATAAATCTCAAATCCTTTGGGTTGCTCCACATAGACCTCTTCTTTGATCGAACTGTGCAAGAACGCGGTCTTTACATCCATCTGATGTAGGTTCCATCCTTGTGAAGCAGCAAGGGCTATGATCGAGCGGATAGTTGTATATTTGGCAACAGGTGCAAATATCACATCATAGTCTATACCTTCCTTCTGGGAGAAACCACGAGCAAAAAAACGAGCCTTATACTTTTCTGTGCGTCCATCTGCTGCATGCTTTATCTTTTAAAGCCATTTTGAAGTAACAATTGTCTTGTCCGGGGTTTGGGAACTACTTCCCAGACATCATTCTCCATAATAGACTCATATTCTATGGTCATAGCATCCTTCCATACTTAATGCTTGACGACATCTGAGAATGATGAAGGCTCATTTTGTATGATCGTGCTCATGATGGTCAGGTATCCCTGATACCTGTTAGGTTTCTTACTTTGATGGAAGGTTCCTCAGGGTGCAGCATGTCCTTCAGCATCATCAAGTATCCCCCTAAGCCATGAAGGCCTCTTCCTAGAAGAGGAAGGCTCATGTGGATGAGGATCAATCGGATCCATGGGTTCTTCTACATCAGGCATTGATTCATCATCCTTTTCTTTCGGTTCCTTGGTGTCGGCTTCTTGAGAGCTCCTCAAAATCAGAAAATTTTTCACCTTGCTAAGAGCCATATCTTCGTCAAAGGTGACATCATGACTAATCACGACTTCCCTTTGACTGGCGGTGAACATTTCTTCAGGAGTCTTGGAACCCAATTCTTGATGAGGGCATCGATTTTGTACATATATGGTGGTGTTTGTAGTTTCAGCCCATAGAAACTTCGGAAGTCTTTGATCATGTAGCATGGCCTGGACAGCTTCCACAATCGTGCGATTCTTCCTTCCCGCCACACCATTCTGCTCAGGAGTATGTGGTGTAGTAGTCTCCCTCTTAATGCCAACCTCAGGTATGCCTAAGTGAACCAACTGTAATATATCGCAGGTCTTGCTTTGGCTGGAGGGGAATGGTCCCCTTTTGAGCTTTCCTTCAGCACATCCTAGACATACACCTTCTTTCTCTACTCAGAAGTCGGGCATCCCTGTAACCATTTGTCTTACATCGAGTATAGCTTTATAATGAAGGGGGGCAAACCTTCGATGTCAAAGTGCGGATTGAAGAGTTTTGTCACAAGACATGACACCCAGCGGACTTCCATCGACTTGATATAATGAATCAACACTAAACCCAAGAGTAAAGGCATCTTTAACATTAGTTTTCCATATACATACCTTGCCATTGCTAAAGGTTACCTTGTAGCCTTTGTCTTCCATTGCCGAGATGGACACTAGGTTCTTTTTGAGGTCAGGTGCATTTAATATATCCTGGACTTTCTAGCCTTCTTGAATGGTTTTCCTTTTCCTTGATCCCCAGCTCTCCTCTTACCTTTTCTGTTGAATTTGTCATTCCTTTGATTTGCCATCAGAGGGATTTTGATCATCATCCCGGTGTGAGTCCTTTCTATCAGGGCACTCCCTTGCATAGTGACCTGCTTTATCACAAATGTAACATCGTCCTTTTCTTCCACCCTTCAGCCTTTCCTTTTGATTTACTCCCGGAATTATTTCTTTTCTTAGCATGAGAAGAAAAGGCAGCAGGAGGACCTTTAGGCATGGGCATTTCTTGCTCTTCTTCCCTTGTTTCTTCTTGAATGCATCTAGCCATTAATTCCTCGAAACTAGGAATTACATTATAGTTCAGAAGAGTAGTCTTGAACACGTACCATTCGGATGGTAATCCTCCAAGAGTCGTGAGTCGATAGAGTCCCGGATGATCTTCTATTTTGACTTCTTCGGTTTTCCATTTGTTCCATGCAGCAGCGGATACATTTGATGGAGGCTCAACAATATTGCCTCTTATATGGTTCGGCACTCCTGGATCTTCTAAGGTTAGATCGATAGACATCTTCCATGCGTGATAGTCATCTTTCTCACGGAGCTTGTTTTCGGTAGGAAAGAGTGTTGAGGACCCCATAGTTATTTTAGGATAGCCTTGCCAATCTTCTCTTCAGTGATTGCTCTTGCTCTTGCTCGGGCTTTGTCTTCACCTTAGCTCCGATACCATGTTAAGTTATGGTATGTTCTATGCTTATAACAGTTTACTTATTTTTCTTATTATATTCCATAGTTTAGCAATCACATGTACATAAAGTAAAGTGCAGATAGAACATTAAACGATCGACAACAAACAAGCCAAGACGAGAGACACAAAATGTGGCGGCTAGCCAGGGACAAACCCCACAATGTGTGGGGAAACCCTTTGATCAAATATTCTTTTATCTTCAATAATTTAGCAGAGAGAAATAGTACAATAAATCTGATTCATATCAGCAGTAGCAAACCCTAGATTAGCAGCATCAACATTAGCGACTTCATTATCAAACTAGGGCAGACGATATTTCACAAACCGACCGTCGGATTGACTTCATTCCACCACCAAAAGTTGCAGCTTCCAGAGGAGGTTCAAATGAACCTACAGCACAGTTTAGATGAGGAGATCTTCTAGGCCACGTAGGTCAATCTTTACTTCTGCAGTTGCAGCTTCAGTTCAGCAATTTCCGGCTTCAAACTAGGGCAGTTGATATCTTGCAAACCGTTCGTCGGATTGACTTCATTACACCACCAAAAGTTGTGGCTTTTAGAGGAGGTTCAGAGGAGGTTCAGATGAACCTACAATGCAGTTCAGATAAGGAGATCTTCTAGGCCACGCAGGTCAATCTTTACTTCTGCAGTTGCAGCTTCAGTTTCAGTAGTTTCCGGCTTCAAACTAGGGCAGTCGATATCTTGCAAACCGTTCGTCGGATTGACTTCATTCCACCACCAAGATTTGTGACTTTCAGAGGAGATCCAGATGGACCTACAATGCAGTTCCAAAGAGGAGATCTTCTAGGCCACGCAGGTCAATCTTTGGATCTGCAGTTGTAGCTTCAGGTTCAACAGCTTCCGGCTTCACATGTGTGAGAGAGAGACCCATTTCTACGCAGTAGAGAGAGAGAGATGTGATGAGAAGAGTGAGTGAAAATGAGGAAAAGTCCTCCAATATTTATACACAACGTTGGTGTTTGAATAGATGCGACTGTTGGGCTTCTGAGCCTACATGAATTGTAGGTCGGCTTGATAATAATTCCATAATCAAAATAAATTCATATCTCCATGAATACTTATCGGAATCGGATGATCTTTATATCAATCCTACACCTCTCAACGAGAGGAATCTAATAAAAATATTATCATCCATGAATAAGATGACCCACATGAAGTTTTTCCCTGGTTTCCAATTTTAACAAATTGATATTTACTAATACCCTTATTGCTATGAAACTCATGTTTTTTTCTTCCCTGGTTATAACAAGTACCTTTGCAGTGTAATGTATCCCAAAGGATTACCAAAAAGATCCCCAAGTGATGTAGGTGCACTGAATAATACTACCAATAGCTAGTTATTTTCTATATAGGGAAATGATTATAAACATAAATGTGGCAAGAGGAAATCGATTAAGGAATAAAATCTCACAGATAGGGCCCATGTCATCAAAATACTCAAGCGCGATAAGGAGAGGGACATCACATCTCGAACTCCTCTCTAAACCAATAAAGCAGTCCAAAGAAACAATAACTACAAAATAACTTAGAAGTATAGTACATTTGCAAACTTTTGAGAGTAGATAATCATGTATTTTCCCAGTGCATCAAAATAGACGACCTGGAACTATTTAGAACCCTTCTCATTTATTTTTTTGTTTTTTGGTTTTGCAAATGAGGTGAGTTTAAAACTTCAAGTAATAAAGTGAGCATATTTTCTCTAAGATGTTGAAGGGAAATAGGCTACATAAGTTACAATTTATCGTTCCCATATGATAAAATATTGTGAAGTCCATGTAAGAAAAATCAAGACCAGATAGCCATGCAACCTCATTGTAAAATTGGAAGTTACTGGCAGATTTTATCACTCCATAATGAAATATATCTTGGGAATTTATCTGAGAAGATGGGTGTTTGGCCACACAACAAAAGGCTTCTATAATCAAAGGTTCAAGACCACCCTAAAACAAGCTTGACTTGCCTCCTACACCCATATCATCCACATCAACAACTTGAATTAAAGGATTCAACAAATGCAATCACCTACACGTCCAGATGAGAAGATTGTATACATGTGAGAAGAAACTAAAATAACATTATTTTTTGCCTCTAAAGAATACTAGGGTGTGATTCTCATAACCACATGCTTTAGATTACGATAGGTTATTGTTCTCCCCTTAAATAAGCCTTCCCAACCAAGGCTTCATGACCCAAAACTCCAACCATCTATGATTTCTATGTAATTCTATAGTCGAGGTGTAAAAGTCAATGTAGAAGCTACTCGAAGTCTGGTATAGGAACACCTAGAGGTGGAGAGGAAACAAGATGATTCCAACACTTAATTTATGTTGCGGGGCTTGACGTGGATGATGTTTGTTTTTTTTAAATAGCTCCATATTGGTTAGCCAAAAATGCATTTTATGTACAACATCATTTGTGCACTTGTCGACGTGTTGTGAAAATAGCTTGTCATCCCTCCTCTCAACGCCATTATGTGGCGCTTCCTTGTATTGTAATTGGTGTACTTTGATGGAATTGTGGCATGGAAGAGGAACTAGGAGATTTAGCCTTTGAGCCCAATGTTTTTTTTTTTAAAACACTTTTTGGATAAAAGGTCGAGAGTAATAAGAATTCTCTTTGAAAACCCAAAAAATTCCAAATTCATTTTTTTTGGATAGCATAAATCATAAAATTTTGTCATATGATATGATAAACCAACAATGTTTAAAACAAAAGAAGGCTTTGAATAAACACCTTAGAATGTGTATATTTGGATTAATCTATCTCAGTGCTAGAGGGAGAACCTAGTAAGGGTGACTGAAAATAAGTTGCCGTGATGGATCTAGTGAAGGAAGTTGATCTATTTATGGTTGATCCAAGGCATGTGGCTCAACATGTGTAGAAGTACTTGAATGGTACAATTGGACATGGATTGAAGCTATGAAGTGAAACTACTGAAATATATAGATTTAGATTGGGCAAAGAGTGCTGAAGATAGGAAGAGCACATAATGATGATGATTTAGTTTGGATTTTTCTTGGGAAGGAAGCATACATCTATCATACTCAGGACTACAAGAGTTGAGTATATTGTAGCTAGTTTGGTGAAATGTGAAGTAGTTTGGCTTCAGTAACTTCTCGCATGATTGTTTGATCAAGTGCAGGAGACAACCATGATGATAAGTCAAAGAACATACCAAAATATGGTACATAAGGAAGTAGTGAGGATCATAAAGCCTCTATCCCAAGGGGAATTTGTATACTTCAAGGACAAGCTTGAGATGTTTGTATACTTTAAGGACAAGCTTGAGACATTTGTACACTTCATGGACAAGCTTGAGAATTTGGTATACTTCAAGGAAAAGCTAGAGTGGTTGAAAATACTTTCCTCGGTTAGAGGGAGTGGTGATGTTGTTGCATTGAAGGGCAAACAGTCTCCCTAAGTCAAAATATAGGTAGATCAAAGTATTGACTATGGGGCACAAAACGTGGCTATCGAGAATGGCTTATAGAGCATCCAGGCCCAAATTGCTCCCTAGGTGGGCGAGTGAGTTACTCTAACATTGGGCAAGAAAGTTACCATTCAATTAGCATGCATGAATGGTAATAGCCCAGGGTTTCATCATAGGTCACAAGTGCTAACTAGGTTCCAAGTGATGACTTGGATAATAGATGAATTTCTCCAAGTGACAACTTATTGAGCATTGTGTTTTCCACATGTAGTAGATTGACACATCAACATATCTAGATTATTCAGAGACAATCATTCTCTATGGGTGAAATATATTGACTAGAATTAGGGAGAATATTTCGACAGAGGACAATCATTCTTCTTGTGTCAATTATGTTGACCAGAATTAGGAAGAATGGTCCTAGAGGCCCATAATCACGCAATTGAGTGGGTGCCTTTCATCATCAGGCTTAGACTCTCCAAATAGGTTGAATGAGAACATTTAGCATTATGCCCAAAATTTCTCATGATGAATGAGGCCTTTGGAGATTCACCATGAGTCGAAGATATTGACCAGATTGATAGTGAACCAAGACTAATCTAGGTCAAGAGCACCGACTAGGATTATGGTGATGATACACCATAACTCAGAGGTAACAACAAGAAATATGATGACTAGTTGATTATAATGATGTACCAGATGTGAGGATTACTGACCAATTATGGTGATGATACACCGTAAGTCAAAGGTACCGACCAAAATTATGGTAAATAAGTGATGATGATGATTTACCTTGAGATAGGATTGTTGACCAAGATTATGGTAATAGAATGATGTTGATGTTTATGATAAGTTATGAACATTTTATTAGAGAAATTTTTCAATAAAATAACATCTAGATAGTTATTATGAATGCCTCCATAGCTAAGAGGGAGCGTTGAAATTTTGTAGCTATGGTCGGTCTTCATAATTTATATTTTAACCCTTCAAATATATGTAATGACAAAATCAAGACATGTTCTCCATGTTGGTTTCAAGAAAGTGAATTTAAATAATTGAAATTTAATTTTATATCCTCACAATGCTAATTCATCCTTCATAAAGATAAATTTGGCCCAACAGAGTAAGCGTGAGCCTTGGGACACTCTTAACCTTTATAAATACACTAACCATATTCCTCCAAACTACAACCAATTCAGATCCTCTGTGTATCATCAAAGGAGCAGAAGGGAATATGAGTTCCTCTAAAAGGAAGAAGTCTTATGAGGCAGATAAAAGTATCTTTGAAGTATACGATTTATCTGAGGTAGATCTATTCTATGAAGGAGGCTGAACTATTGAGTAAACCAAAATTCTTAGCAGACTTATCTCTAGATAGAAGTTTGACTAGGTTTGACATGGGCTTTGTTATTTGTTAGTTTGATTGTTGACTAAAATATAATATTGAATGTATTTTTGAATTATATAATTTCTCTAAGGAAAATGTTGTTGGGTTTTCCCCCATGTGGGTTTTCCCAACGTAAAATGTTTGTATTGCATGTTTGGCTATCTCTTTATGATCCTACTGTTATTTTTTTCTATTGTTGAAGATGTTGTGTGTAATTGCTTAATGATTAACATGAATATAAGGAGACTTAAAGTAAAAATAATTATAAGTAATTATCATCTAGAAGACCTATGGAAAATCAACAAATGCTACTACTAAAAATGAGGCTATGAATTTCCACAAGTACTGTGCTACCCCAACAAAACTCCTAACCTCATAAACATTAGTAGGCACTAGCCATTTCATGATGATATCCATCTTGGAAGGATCTATCTTCAGCTCTCCTCCACCTATCACATACACTAGATACACCAAATACTGTTATGAAAACTCACACTTCTTGATATTTTCTAGAGGCTAGTGCTTGTTTAATGTCTCTACCGCTTGTGTCAAATGTGAGATGTGATCCTCTCAGGTGGCATTGTATACTACTAAATCATCCAAATGAGAAATAACAAATGAATCTATAAAAGGGTGTAATATATCATTCATTAACCTAAAAAATGTAGTTGGTGCATTGCATAGGTCGAATGGCATGATCAACCACTCAAACAAACCTTTCCTAGTTTTAAAGGAGGTCTCTGAGGTATCTTCTTCTTTGACTCAAACCTAGTGATATCCAAACTTTAAGTCTAGTTTGATGAAGTATTTTTCTTGTTGCACTTGTCCAACATATCATCTATTTTGGGCCGGGGGTGCCTATTCTTGAGCATAATATTGTTCAACACCCTATAATATATACACATTCACCAAGTCCCGTCCTTCTTTGGCACAATGATGATGGGTGACCCACATGGTGACATACTCGGTCAAATGAAACCTTGTTCTAGTATTTTTTGCAATTGATTCTTCACCTCACTTGCTTCTATAACAAACTTCTTGTACAACCCAATGTTTAGCAATGGGGAGTCTGGCAATAGTTGGATCTTGTACTCCACTTCCCTCTTGAGTGTTATCCCTATAGGATCTTGGAGCACATCATTATATGCATGTAGCAACTCTTCCAGTTGCTTTTTTTATTTCTTATTACACCCCTCCAAGGATGCCTTTTCTCTTACTGAATCTTCTACAAACTATTTTTCTCTTAAAAAAAGTAAGGCACTCTTCTGCTTGTAACTGATGAGTTTCTTTTCTTAGTTGGAACTTCCTAGTGAAATTTTTTTCTTAAATTTATGTGCAATGATGGTGAATTATTTTCCATCCTCGACGAGTCAGTATTGGTTGTCTCTCCGCATGAATATTGCATCCCTCATTTACATGCAAGGACTTCCAAACACCACTATGTATGCAAGGGACTACATCTAGTTCTACTTCATTAATAAAATTAGTATCAAAACTAATTTTTCATTTTTTTTGTTACCTTTGCCTCTACAACCTTATGTACCCATCCCAATGGATATGTGCTTGGATGATCATGAACTTCCAATCCTAATTTATTAATCGGTTCTAGTGCAATGATATTTATTTGTGATCTTTAGTCAAACAGAGCATTAATATTAGTCTTTATAACCTATGTCTTTATATGAATGGTATTTTCTTTCTATTCTTATTTCTAAAGGCTAGTCAAATTCACCTCCTTTTACACTAATGTATGGACAATCTTCTCATCCACATCCGAGTTGCTTCCAACCTGGTTTCTTGAATTAATGGCCATGAGATTCTTCTTCTTATTATATTTCTTTTTGTTCTTCTAGTTAAGATATGGATGCAACTTCCAACACTCTCCTCTATATGTCTATCAATGTTAAGGTTGTTGTAGTGGTTGTTGAGATATTTGCACTAGTGCATTATGGCCCTCATGTTTTTATCTTTTCCCTCTTTCCACTTCTTCTTCCCATCCTTAGAAGCATATGGCTGCTCCTTCTACTTAAATCCACTTGATTTCCCTGTCTTCAAGCCTTTATTCTCCAAGTATTGTGCATGTACACAAGCCTCATCCATCGGTATGTGCTTGAACATCCTCATTTTCTTCCACAGATGGATGTATGGACCCCCTACATACTTAAGAAGTACATTTAGGTTCTTTGGGGATATACCCAACATTATAGCCAACTTTTTAAATTTTACAGTGTACTCCTATACACTTTGCCCTTACTTCTCCATGAAGTAGTGCCATCAAATCCATTAGTCCTTAACATACCTAATAGGGTAAATTGTGACTTTATGAGAATTTTAAATTCATCCCACTTAGTCACTAGAATATCTCCCTCCAACCTCAAGTTTTTTGTGTGGCTTTCCCACTAGGACACGGAATGGCCTTCTAATTTTAGTCACACAAATGAAATATTATATTCTTCCTGTATATGATGATCATTGAAATAATCTTCTAATTGTTGAAACTAGTGATTTATATTCCTAGTATCGATATCACCTTAGTACGACTTGATGTTGACCTTCACTTCCATTTTGAATAGGGATTGTGAATGGTTCACAACACTCGAACTAGGTTTATTGTTTTTTGTTCCTTTCTTCAACTCATTCTCTATTTCTTCCTTATCTCTTGATATCCCTTGTGATTAGACATCTACATTAGAACCCCCATCTTCATCGAAAAGCTCGAGCTCATTTTCCAGGGTCTCCATTTCGAGAATCACATTATGGTTTATATTTGCAACTTGCGCTTCCAACTATAAAATCCTATCCTCTATAAGATTACGAAGGTTGCGTCACAGATTCGTTGGTCGTGACTAGGGTTTTATGACATTTGTCTTCTCCAATCTAGATCACCTAAAAATATCCATAATATACCCAAAGAAACATGATTTGATAACAATATGATTCATAAATTTTCATGGATATTCCACTAGATAGTTTGTCATAAAAAATCTGAAAAATTATACTTAAAAATCCAAAATCTACAATGATGTTTCATTTCTCTTTAGATTTTTGGATTTGTAAGTTATTTTTTATTGTCTATGCATGCAAATTATAATTATGTATAAAATAAAAAAATAAAAAATTGAAAACCATTATTGACACAAGATATAACCTAGAAATCCCAATCGGAAGAAAACCCAACTGGAAGGTGAGGTCGCTCTACTTGGGCTATTTCTTTGAATAGAAAATAGCTACATGTACAAAGAAGTAAGGTTTTTGGCCTTTGGGCTACCTTAGTGCAAAAATCCTCTCTATGTGTTGTCTCCCTATCCCTCTCGGCTACTCTGCTCGTCCATGGAACAAGATACACTCGAAAAGAATGGAACCCATTTTTCTCCTAGTGGCCCACATCCTCATAGACTACTAGTGGTTAGGTTTGACTCTCTCAACTCTTAAACAAAGTTACCATATGGAATCTTCTTGAGCCTTATTCATCATGATCACATGGATAACCCATTTTCAATGAATAAAAGAGGATGATGTGGCATCCTCTCAAATTATTGTGGCCAAAATAGGAAGGTCAACTTCCGAGTGGCATAAATTTTGCATATGGACTTCAATTGAGGTGATTCTTATGTTGTTGGAAAGGTGTATGTGTGTGAATATGAAAAACGGTACACCCAAGGGAGGAAAATTTTTACCCCAAAAAACATCATTTGATGCCTCAAAACACTCCTGGAAGGTTTTAGACACCGATTTTTCAAACTGGGTCCTGCTGATAAAAATGGCCCCATAAGTGGATTCCTCCACTTTTTCGACTTTGAGTGCATCAAGATGGATGAAAAACAATATAAGTATCCAATTTGGATCATATGCTAAAGAGACACCATAAAATTCCCATCTAATGGTTTGAGGATGCATCTCATGCTATAGCTTGATTAACTTCATGGGTTGTAGGTTTTATTAATACGACTTGAGCTTAATAAGAGTCATTTAGGTTTTAACACCCTTGTTGTCATCCCTTGACCTAGTATATTCCTCAAGACCCATTATTGATTCATAACTAACCTATACCATTTATAGGTGATTGATGCCCCACAAAGGTCATATGTGATGATTTGAGGAGTTGTTGCCCATGATGCTTGAGCCGAAGAAGTATGGCTTAGTGCAAGGGGTTCTTGTTAACCCTCCATTACTTGGCGATAGTCAAGGACCCTCGACCCATCCATGATTCCTAATATCTTGCAGTGGCATTTTTATTCTAGTTGGATGCCAAATACTCATTATAGAGGGCATGCCTCATAATTTCTAAGAAATCTCACTTCTATCAAACATCAATGTAAATGCAAGGAAAGGAAGGAATTCTAAGACATATCATGACCACTGGGGTGTCAACACAAAGATCCTTCTTGACAAGTTATGATATTTCAAAATTATTGAACAAGGTGTTCATGCAACCATGAATAGTTGCAACATGTTATCCATGTCATTCAGTGGTGAATCTTGCTTTTGCAAATGAAAATAAATTAAAAGCATTATCCAAAATAGAGTATCAATACATCTAAAAATTGAATCACAAATGTAATTATGAGTTAATGGATTAGAACAAAAGTTGGGTTATGAAATGAAGAATATCTAATTATAGTTCTGATGATAAATGAAAGGAAACGGAATAAAAAAAAAAATCTAGTTATAAATTATTAGTATGCAATTTAGATAAAGAGAAAAGGATCGATATGCGACTTAAGTATAAATTGAAAGAGTTACTCACATAATTTGTAAATGAGATACAAACCAAGCTACATTACAAAGCTAATGAAACAGGGGCAACATGGTTGAATTATCGGGCCCTTCTCAACCAACATCATGTTTCTTGAGAAGGATTAAACCAAAATCACCTCCTGAAAAAAAATCAACAATGGATTTTTATTAATCTATCTCAAAAATACATAAGAAAATGCAAAAGTTCCTAGTGATCAGATCAATCAAAATATATATTTAAAACATTATACTATAGTTACTTATGAGACTGATGGATCTTTACAATATGCAGGGGTCAAGTCATATAGTTTTTACATGGCGAATGTAACAAGCAGGTGTATTCCATGAATACCCTGTGTTTGGCATAGTAATTTTCAATACATATAAAAATAAATCATGTTGGGTAAACTTAGTGGATTCCCATGCAATTTTAGAATTTAACCCAAATTACACAAACTGCAAATCATTGGAGGCATGTGAATTTGTGTGAACTATTGCATAGGACCAATTACCTTATTTAAATGGTCCATATTGAGGTTTGTTGACTGTGATGTTTACTAGTGACTAATTTTTCCTTCAATAATCTTGGAGTTGATCCAATGAACACAAGAGCTTCCTAAAGGTGCCAGAAAGAAAACCCATGTTTTGTTTCTTACTTTGGAGGTCCACAACCATATCAACCATGGATGGGGATTATTGAATGTTGTGTGGGTTACAAGGCTTGGATTAAAATCGCCATTAGTGCTAAATAATATTAATTAATCCCTTTAAATCATTAAAACATTGGAAATAATAATAAATAGTTAACAAGTTACCTTGTATCGCTTTAGGTGCAATTTTTCCCATTAATGGCATGGAAAAGATTATAATATTTCAATAAGAGCAGAGTTTATAGGGTCAAAAGGGGGTTGATTAATAATGATGATAGCATCAATTTAGAGCACTCACAATAAAATCAATAATGTTGATAACAATGAAAAAAATGATCAATAACCATGAGAAAAACAACAACAATGAGTATTTTTCATCATTGTGATCACATTCTTCACTTTCGTTATTAGTCATTGATTTTTATCATTGTTATCATCATCATTGTTATGTGATTTATATGAGATAAATTCCATTACATTTAAATGCCAACCCGGGGCTTGTAAGCTTGCAAGATGCATGCACAGTATGTGTGGGATCAAAGCTCATGAATCATTCTAGTTGTAAAGAAAAGGAATCATTCTGTAATATAATCAAATATGAAGAAACTGATTCATGAAGGAAACCTAAGACGATCTCATTTTCTTCACATAACTGATAGTAAGTGTGACCAGAATTCAATTGCTCTAAATATCATGTCTAGATTGCTTATATATGCACGAATATGACTATAGTATGATCTTGTGTTCTATGCCATTTAGTGAATTTATAAACCATTTGTGTCCAAAGGAAATTAAATCTTTGATGAACAAACTAGATTCAAAAGTCAGTGACTAGTTCTTTGTTCTAGACCTCCTTATGAGGCATAGGAAGTAGTCTTTGACTTAACAACTTAAGTGTTCTTGCTATAAAAACGAGGTTAGATTTGAGCATTAGATAATTATAGATATTGTTCACAATCAACTGAAACATATCACTGAAATGTGAAATAAGGTATCGTTTAGGAAAAGTATAAAGGCCGTAATAAAATTGATTGCTAATTTCTTTACAGCTAACCTCCCAAAGGGATTTGAAGTACAATTTTTCACCTTGATTTTTCTTGTACATGTAGAAAGTGATTATTCATTTATCAAAATATGACTATAATAACTCTGAATTGCATTAAATTATAGTAGCACAAAAGAAAATGCAAGAGACAACATATCAAACCAACATGAAGACTATAAATAAATGGGTAAATATATGAAAAAGAAAGGAAAAATAAAATGCTACAATTTACCTAACTGTATAGCTACAAAGATAAAATCAAGTGCTACAATAAGATGATCTAAATGCTACAATATAAAACCCAAATCAAAATTGGAAACTAATTTAAGTAAAAAAATACAAAACAATGGGATGTTACTTGGGTCGAGGTTTCCTTCCCGACCTATGAAACGTGCTTGGAGGAAAATTAGATCAAGTCACAACCAATGAGAAATGTCTTTGGAAATCAACCAACCTCATATATTAAATATCATACCTCTAATTACAGAATAATAGAGCTCAATTCTTTGGACTAAAAGAGCATGTTGAATTCATTTCCCCAATCTTGGAATTGGGAAGAAATTACAAAATACCATTTACTCAATCTGAAAGAATATGAATCAATTAGGTATCTTTGAGAATAAATTACAACCTAATTTCTAACCATAAGCCAATTTTATTTTGCCTATTCTGCGAATATGAGCATAATTTGTATTTGCCTGTTTTTTTTAAATATGGGCACAACATGAAATCTAGGAAAACCTTAATTAAATAACCAACCATTAATCTCAAATCATGCCTTATTTTGTCAAATGGCCCTCACCTTACTCAATTTGGGGCATCCTACCAAGAAACCCATGTTCTATATCCTTTAAGATTCACCTTCATTCGCACATAAATCACCTTCAAAGATCATTTCTTGGAAATTGTTGCCAACTTTGACCATAACCATGAGTTGGAGGCTCATACATGCATCCTAGGTGCACTTTGAGTATCAAAAAATCATTATTATCGAGGGTACTAGCAAGAAAACCCCTATTCTAGCAAGGGTACTAGGAGTGATTAATTAATAAATAAAAGACGATAATAAAAAAGGCTGTGATTAATTAATAAATAGAAGAGGATAATAAAAAAAGCTGTGATTAATTAATAAATAGAAGAGGATAATAAAAAAGTGCTGTGATTAATTAATAAATAAACGAGGATAATAAAAATAAAAATAAAAAGAAAAAGAAGCTGTGATTAATCAATAAATAAACGAGGATAATAAAAATAAAAAGAAGCTGTGATTAATTAAATTAATAAATAAACGAGGATAATAAAAATAAAAAGAAGCTGTGATTAATTAATCAATAAAAAAATTTGGACCATTTCTCGATTTGTGCGTGTCATCCTTGCGCAGGGGCCATGCTAATCTTCTCTGTATCGTTCCAATTTTATCGGATGTCTCCGAAGAGACACTAGAGACTGCACTCTACTTCATTATCCAATGTCTAAATGTATTTCGCGTTACGCATGTGGGAATATATTGCGACGTTCTGTATGTACGTGTTACCAATAACAAGAAGCCGATGATGTTTGTGTCGAATAATATTCATTCATTGGTTTGCGTGAGATTTGGGGTTTGAATCTCAGTGGGAATTTAGTATTATCATCAACTATGCGCTCTCACATTTACATTTTGTGGTTTGCAAGACGGTTACCATAATTGTTACAGCGAGAGCGTTTGCGGTCCAACGGTTACGGTTAGAGCTTCCTTCCTTCCTTGTGCGGAAGGTGAGCAGGCGCAGGTGTTTGCCGCAAAGCGTTTGTAGTCCAACGGTTAGGATAATTGCCTTCCAAGCAATAGACCCGGGTTCGACTCCCGGCAGACGCATCGTCAGGTCCTTGATCTATTTTTAGATTTGTATTAGATTGGATTCCAATACAAATACATACATACATTTAAATCCCAGAAGATCTCCGCTCCGCGATGTTACAATGGAAAAAGTAAAATCCGATTCCAGCTGTGTCCTCCCTCATACATACAAAAACAGTTTTGAAACCCCGTTGCCGCGATGAAAAAAGAACAATCCCATTCCAGCTCTGTCCTCCCTCATACAAAAACAAAAACATTAACATTTTTAAAACCCGCAATGTAAAATAAAATTAAAATTCCGTTGCCGGGACTCGAACCCGGGTCTCTCGGGTGAGAGCCGAGTATCCTAACCAGCTAGACTACAACGGAGCTGTGATCGCTTTGTGCATGGACGTTTCTGTGAAACCCAGAGCCACATCCATCACTCACTCTACTCTAATAATAGGTTGCCTCAATCTACCAAAAAGGAGAAGTATGGACTTATTTTATTTCATCATCCCACCGCACCGCACCGCACCGCATTAAAAGAAAAACAAACACAAAGTGCTCAAATCTTATTTCGCACCGCATTAAAAAAAAGAAAAAGAAAAACACAACCATTGGTTGTGAAACAGAGCAACGAGGTTCCACCGAGATTTGAACTCGGGTTACTGGATTCAGAGTCCAATGTCCTCACCACTAGACCATGGAACCACATGAAATGCCAAGCATAAATTATCCCAACAATTCCCCATACGAATTTTGCAATGAACAGAAATTCATATTGATGCCACCACTACTTCTCAGATTCACAAGTGTGTTTTGGCCACACATCTTACAAACTTAATTATTCCTATTCATGTGTCGCAAATTTTGAAAATCGTGTGGAACTAACCGTTGTAAAAATCCCACCATCTCTAACCCAAATGCGCGCGCTTCTGTCCAACCAGTGCCTCTCTCTCATATGAAGGTTTGGAACCTTCACCCAATAATAATGGTAATCGTAATCGTGCACAATAAATAACATAACTCAATATTGTCGCAAAATTTTGCCATTCGGGTTAGATTTCCATTTCCTTCCTCACAAATATACACACCAAAAAAAAAGGCTTTTTCCTCACTTCTATCTTTTCCCTCTGATGTACTGTTTTCACCTTTGCTCTCGTGCTTTTATCTTTCGTTGTCACCTTGTTCATGGCCCTTTTACTAATAACTCCCATTTCCATGGAGTGCCTCTTTGAAGATGGTCTTCGTCAACAAAGCTCATGGATATCTTAAATAAGGTCACGCACCTACACCTTGGCTTTTCACTTTACTCAACTTGTCAACTATCAAACAATTAATCATGTAACTCAAATGCGATTTCTGTAAGGTGTTTGGGCATGGAGAAGGCCTTGTAGGGGTATTCTCACCTTCAAAAGTCTACTACAACAGTTGTAACTTGCAGTGTTTATCTTAGGTTCACTTTTCTCATTATGTTATGTCGGGGGAAGTTTTGTTATGTGCTTCAATGTGGAATTGAAGTGCCCACATGCTCATTTTAGCTCATTTCAGTTGCAGTATGACATCTTTGTAGGAGATTCTTTGTGTTGTTGTTGTTTGTGAGAGTTATTTTCATGAGAAAATTACCTTGTAGGGGTAATAGCCACATGTTTACCATCAGCTAACTATTTATGTACTCCATTTTTCTATTGAATATATGAGTGGTCTAGCTATGTTACCAGGCCCATAGATGTAGCCCAGAAAGGGTGAACTCCATCAACAAATAATCTGTTATCTCTTCATTATGCCTGCAAGAGTTATGTGTTGTTATGTTTCTTATGTTAAGTTGCATGTGAAGACTAATTCATGACTTGAAGAGACATTGAAAAAACCTGTTTGTTTCAAGACCCATTTTATCTTGCAAAGCGTCAACACAATCCTATTTTTGTTTTTATTTGATTTTAGAAAAGAGGAAGAAGACACCTATTCCAACTTTAGATCATTTTGGTATCAGAGCACCAGTTGACAAAGTTGCAAGAATGGGCAGACAAAAGACTCTCAAAAGAGCTAGAGGAGTAGAATTTGGCTCTTCGTATGGAGAACATAGAGTTGAGAACGATGCTAAAGATGGTTGAAGAGGAGAAGAGACGCGTGTGACTTCAGTTTCAGCATGTGTTTGAAGAACAAGTTGCTGAAAGTTCTACTCTTGTACCATCCAGATAAACCTCTACAATGAAGCCAGTATGTGGTCATGGTTCAAATAGTGGTTTTGGACCATATTTCGAAGATGATGCATGTGCATTTTGAAAACATCTTCAAGAAACACACCATATGCTAGTGGATAAGAGTGGGTGGCTATATTCATATGAAATATCATTGTCGTCGTCATCAGAAGCCAAAAACATGAATGATAAGTTTAAGGAGGTAATTAGCATTTCAAGTACCATTCGTTCCGTTTATGTGCATAGCACTTCTTTTGCGGCGTTTGAGCAACATACCAAAGGCAGAGGTATGAAGTTGATTTCCAGGATGGGTTATGAAGGTGGAGGCCTCGATAAAAATTGCCAAGGTATTACCAATCCAATTATGGTGGAGGAGAGACCGAAGTATCAGGGATTGGGATATGGTCGAAGGGAGTTTGGAGAATGCTCTAAACGACCTGAGGCACATCGGCCATCTAAGGATGAGATGTCACCACCTTGTGACAATGTTCATTCATCTCCCAAGCAAGATGAATGCTTGAAGGGACCTTGCATGGCATCATCCACTCCACTCTGTCAAAGTTGCAGCCCTAGAGACAGGTATAACTCTCATGGGTGTTTTCCAATGCATGGTAATTTTGAATACTTGTGGAATAAGTACCCTTGTACTTTTTGTGATGCATTTGACCATTGCATGGATGTATGTGAGAAACATATGATAATGGTTAAAATAATGAATCAAATTCTAGGCATCAAGCATAATGACTCTCCTTCGCATGAGAGAAATTCTATGTCAGCAAACAAGAGAAATTTCTTTTGTACTCATTGCAAGATGCATGGGCATGACACTAAATGATGTTGGAAGTTACATCCAGAGCTTCATTCAAAGAAGGGAAAAGAGATTGTGCAACATAATGCAAGGGAAAAAAGAGGTGGCAAAGAGGACTTGCAAAAATCCTAAGCAACCTTCAAGGAAAATATGATGCAAGAAGAGAACCCATAAGCCTAGGAGAGGCAAAGTTTGGGTAGACTTATTGTAAAGTTGCTTTGTAAATTTTGTAATTACTTGTTGTTGTTTACCTATTTAGGTATTTTTGTTAAGTGAACAATCATTGTCACTATGTTCAACAAGTAGATGTTTATAATTGATGTATGTATCGGCTTATTTATAGTCCACATGTTCAAGTGATAATATTGAGGCTTTGGCAGTTGTTTTCAATATTTTATGGAGTAATTGGTCCTACCTGTTGGCATGACCTTTACCGAGACAGAATGGAGTTTCCGAGAGTAATATAATAATATATGTTGCACACACAAGAATGCGAGTAGGCACTAGTGTCTTCTACATCGTAGGAGTCAAGTAGCACAACTCCAGTTGTTATTATATCAAGTTTGCTCCCATCTTCCAAATTTTTGGTATGGAGATGCCTCGGTTGGGTTAGCACGTAAATGTTTTCTTTCATTTCCATCTTTTTCACCAATTTAACTTGATCATGGTTTCGACCTCTGTATCAAATGATTTTTTGTGTTTGAGAAGCTTTTCTGGCTCGAAATGACGAGGCCTAGTTGGCCATATCTTTGTTTTCCCTAAGCTGAATGACTAGAGCCCATTTTCAGGGCATCTAGAACTATAAATTTCAATACTTGGGGGTCGATCCTTGTGTGATCCGAGAATAGATGATCATAGCTAGTCATATACATACTCGAGAGATAAGGAACACACACCCCCGTAAGGGAATTTGTGCAATGAATTAACTGTTGTTTTATTTGAATTGATTCTATGTGCTCTTAGTGAACGACTTATGTAAACCTTCTCTATGTGAGTTGCTTCTTTGTGCTGTAATGTGAATGGATTTTTGTTTGCTTTGATGTCCAAAACTTTCGTGAATGACGGCTTCTATCTGTTGTGAATGGCACGCTAGTTTCCCTCCCATCGGAAGAGAGATTAATTTTGTTCACAAACTTATATAGATTTACCAAAGTTCCCAACATACATGAGAGAAGTCCTTATTGCAGCCATAGAAGTCCTTACGGGTAGACGACAGAGGATAAGGCCTGTTAGGTCCCTATAATACTAGTGATTTCCGCCATTACTATTGTCATTGTATCCCTTATTGTTATTGTTGTGCCCCTATTGTCCCCATATTGTTATTATTGTGCCCCATAGAAGCCCACTATTGTTATTTTTGTGCCCTTATATTATTATTGTTAGGTCAGCTTTGGTTATATTGTGACCCCTTAGACTCCTATATATAGAAAGGAGGTTTTGTCATTTGAATCATCCAAGAATTGTTCATTTGTGTAATGTAAAGGAGGTTTCCCCCTCGAAGAGGCTGAATTCTAAGGCATTTATCTCTCTTTTCTATCTTTTTGTGAGCTAGTTTCATAACATTTGGTATCAGAGCTTGGATTCTAGGGTTTCACTGCTCCAAACAGGTCATCGTGGCATTTTCACTATAACTTTTTTTTCTGCGACATCTCAGAACTGAAACAAAAAAAAAAAAAAAAAATAATATATATATATAAAAAAAAAAAAAAACCAACAACAACAACAACAACATTTGATCCAAAATCTCTCTAAACAGTGGGTCTGAATTTCAAATCTTCTCTCGCTTTATTTTCAGAGATATGATCCAAGGAAGTTAGAGTTTTTGTAGGATCCCTAATTATATCTCAAATAGGTGACCTAGGGAAAATCGTCATAACTTTTTTTTTCTGAGCATCAGATTGAAATTTCATAAGAAGTTATAGAAATAATACGGACTGTAGTTTTCTGTGTATTAGTTTCAGATCCTGAGGTCAAGATAGTTACATGTGGAACTTTGTACAAGATCGCCCTATTGAACCAGTTTATAACCAGGTCACCGTGGGAGATTTGGCATAACTCTTCATTGGAGAATTCAATCTTGATTAGACTTGCGGGGTTAGAAAGAGTACTCAGAGGGTTACCGCAAGAAGCAATTTCAGACCTTGGAGATCCAAAATTACAAAGATACAACAGATTCAATATCGAGCTCCTACAAAGTGAAAAAAAGTGTGTAGTTTTTTTAAATTTTTGCATAAGTTTGGTTTGAAAAAAATAGTTTGAAGGAATTCAAAGGGCATAGTGAAGCATTATTATCAGTAATTGATGCCCTAAAGAAATAAAATGGAAACACCTTAGTAAACAACATGAAATATCTAGAATGACTCATGAAGAACAGGAAGAAATGCAACATGATATATCAAAATTACGAGACCAAGTGCAACAAATTTCACTCACACAAAAAGTAACAGAAGCTAAGATGTATGGTTTAAAGAAAGATATAGAAGCTAAGATATAAGGCGTGGAAGCTAAGATGGATGGTTTAAAGAAAGGCGTAGAAGCTAAGATGAATGACGTGGAAGCTAAGATGGATGGCGTGGAAGCTAAGATGAATGATTTAAAGAAAGGCATGGAAGCAAAGATGGAAGATTTGAAGACAGATTTGACAAAGTTTCTACAAGAAATGCTTACTAATGGCGAAAGGGTAGTATAGGAAACTCATGATGAGAACAAAATAAATGTTAATCATGATTTCATAGACTCTAACATTAGATCAAAGAACTATCATGTTCCAAAGATCAATATGAAGAAGTTTGATGGCAAGGATCACGTAACATGGATACTACAGATGGAGCAATTTTTCAATCTCCATAATGTCCAAAACACACAAAAGGTACGCATTGCAACTTATTTTTGGAACCAAATCAGTTTGTATGGTATCAGTGGCTTTTCTCTCGTAAACAAATTGTCACCTGGGCTATTTTTACGGATGAAATGATAGCACATTATGAGGATACAAAAAGCAACACTTTTTTTAGCCAATTGATAAATCTCAAAAAAATAGGGTTCAATGATAGAGCACATTGAGGACTTCCAAAAATTGAATATAAAGGTAAAAGATATTCCAGAGGAGCATAGGATTGATGTGTTTATAGGGACTTTAAAGGATAACATCCAATATTAGGTTCACCTTTGGGAACCTGATTCATTGGAGAAGGCATTCAGGTTGGCAAGAAAAATGGAAAGAAAAATTATGGCAACAAGGAAGCCTACCACTCACAATCATAAAGATGGAAGTGTTATTGCCCCTAGCCATCCACAACCTACAATGTTGACACCACAACAATTGGAAGAAAAAGAGCAAAAGGACTTTGTTACAATTGTGATAGAAAATACACTAAAGGTCATAAGTGTGCTGAGAATAAATTATTTTACATAGATTGTGAAGAGGAGGAAGAAAAGGAAAAAGAAACATCAAAAGAAGAGGATATACACCAGGAAAAAACCCTAGAAAAAGAAGAAATGAATCCGACCATATCTTGTAATGCATTGGCTGGAATTACCACTCCTCAAACTATTAAGTTAGAAGGGCGTATCAAGAAGAAAAAGGTAATAGTGTTGCTTGATTCGGGCAGTACCAATAATTTTATTCGTTGTAAGATAGCCAAGGAATTGAATTGCTTCCTATGTCTAGCACTAGAGTGTCAAGTGATGGTTGCAAGTGGAGGAACCATAAATTGCTCAGGAAAGTGTCATAATATCAAGCTATCCATGGGAGAATATGTATTGAATAGCCCAATGTTTTCCATTCCAATGGGTGGTGTTGATGTTGTACTAGGAGTCCAATGGCTACAATCCTTGGGTACAATAGCTTTTAATTTTCAAGAACTTTTCATGAAATTTTATTCAGAAGGAAAAGAAGTTGAATTAAGGGGTATCACAGGGAAACCAAGAAAGATAATCAGCTCTAACGGAATGGCAAAGCTTCTAAAGAAATAACAACGAGGCATAATTGCACAATTATGTTCACTAGAGGTTCCCACATCAAAATCATCTATTTCTCCAGCTCTCCAAAAATTCTTGTATAATCATTCCAAGGTATTTGAGATTCCCAAAGGCCTCCCACCTATTCATGATCATGATCATGCTATTCATTTGATTCCAGGAAGTGTTCCTCTAAACAACATGCCTTACAGATATCCCTATGCCCAAAAGAGTGAAAATGAACGTATGGTTGCAGAAATGCTAGAGGTTGGTATAATTCAACCTAGTCAAATTTCTTTCTCTACTCTAGTAGTATTGGTTCATATGAAGGATGGATCATGGCGCATGTGTCCAGATTATAGGGAGCTCAACAAGCTCACTATTAAAGATAAATTTCCGATTTCTGTCATTGATGAATTATTGGATGAATTGCATGGATCAATTTACTTCACCAAGTTGGATCTTCGTTCAGAATATCATCAAATCAAAATGAAGATTGAATACATGCCAAAAATAGCATTTAGAACTCATGAGGGTCATTATGAATTTTTGGTCATGCCTTTTGGCCTTACCAGTGCACCTTCTACATTTCAAGGTTTGACTAATTCCATTTTCAAACCCTTCCTTAGAAAATTTGTGTTAGTATTTTTTGATGATATACTAATCTACAACAAGTCTTGGAATGATCATGTTCAACAAGTTGACAAGTGTGCTCGAACTATTGGAGGAGAAACAATTATATGCAAAAAGCTCCAAATGCTTCTTTGGAGTACAAGAGGTGGAATATCTGGGTCATATTGTATCTCATGAAGGTGTTAAAGTAAACCCTAGCAAAATTAAAACCATTAAGGAATGGAAAATCCCCACATCCATAAAGCATCTACAAGGATTTCTCATGTTGACAGGGTATTATCACAAGTTTGTTAAGAATTATGGGAGAATAGCAGCACCTCTAACAACATTATTGAAGAAAGATGCATTTTCGTGGACTCTAGAAGCAACGAAGGCCTTTGAACATCTTGTTGGACACCTAATCCTAAATGGGTTAGTGTGGAAGCTGAATAGACTAAGTAGTCCAAGAGACCTTGGGATGTGGAACCCAACGGTCATATATTGTACTATAAATGTAAATCAATTGTTAATAAAAATTGCACTCTCATGTTTATCTTTCATATCTCTCTTGTTGTCCATGTGTGTTTAACATGGTATCAGAGCAGGCGTATTCCTGCCCTGCATAATTATTTTTGAGCCATTTGTTTTATGGCCCTTATGTGTATGTGCAGATCATTTCATGAATATTTTCTCAGCTAACCTGTCATTTCTCCAGCGCCATTTTTGGCCTCTCTCTGCCATTCTGAATCTTCTCAGTCGTAATAATCTGCCTTATTCCCCTCAGACCTGAAATAACCTACCTCTGCCAGCGCTGCACATCTGTCCATACTGTCAATTTTTTATAGCACTGTCATTTCCTGTTTTAGCGCTGAGGCTGACATGGAATCAAGTAAAGCAGAGATCATTGAATCTGCGTTGAATGCTGAGTGGTAGATACGCCACCATCGATGAAGGTCCGAAGTTTTCCAGCTCCTGGTATGCGGTTTTGAATATTAACGTTGTTGAATGGTATCGACATTTATATGGTTTCTATTTGAATGTGTTATGTTCGAAGTTGAATGCGGTATGTATAGAATGGTATTAACGTTGTGTTTCCTACCATGTTAACTGTTGAATGTGGTATGGAAGTGGTATCGACATTTGAATGCGAATGGTACCATATGAATGCGAATGGTAACGCTATCCCATTTTAACACTGTCACATTTTAACACAGCGTTTGAATTATTGTGTAGTATCAACAGTTTATTGAATGGTATCTCTGTGTGGGAGACAGATGTGAAAAAGGGGTCATGAATGCGTATTAACGTTGTTTTATTAAATGGTATCAACATTTTATTGAATGGTATTAACGTTGTTGAATGAATTTGTTGCGCCACTCCGATATACCTGTATTTCTCTATATATATTAGCGTTGTGGGTTTATACATATGCCCATCCAAAATCTGTATGTTGAACTGAGCTGGTATATGCATATATCAGAGTTTGTATATGCGTTGAACTGACTTGGTATATGGTATTGAACTGAGTTTGTAGAATGGTCCAGCGCATAGTCACAAGTTATGTGGAGTCCAGCAAAGTGTTGAATTTTTGAAGGGCTATGTTTTGTATTGGTAAATTTAATTGCTCTCTGCATTGGTGTATCATATTCCATGTGTTGCATGGTGAGTAACAGTTCCAGCGTATGACGTTGTTGATTTGAGCGTTAAATTGAGTGTTGTGTTGGTCCTTTGTTGACTTTATATGTGCGTTGAGCTCTTGTTTAAAAGAAAAAAAAGAGTTGATATCGAATAGAATGTGGGGTCATAGCTGTGTGATTAAGAACAAAAATATATAAGCGCGCCTCAGACCTGTTCTTGAAGTCAAATCGATTGAATCCATTTTTGTCTGACATTCACAATAATCTATACGGAGGTGATCAGTTTAATAATTCGATTTCTGTATACAGTGAATTGAAATTTGGAACTGCAGAGGAGGAACATAAGTTAACAAGCTGGCAAAGTCATTGAATTGAAGGCTCTGAAGAAAATACACTCTGGCAAAGTCGAATTACAGCGTTAAAGAAATACCGGAAGAGCGTTTGAAGATCTGATGGTATATAATTGAATGGAATTCGATTGGACAACGTTCTTTGTGTAATTGTTCTGCGTAAGGAGATTGGAACAATTTGCCAAGTCTACATGCAGTGTAAAGGCAGAATGAGAAAACGATGTGGAAATTGGGTATAAGAGAAAGCGCGGTTGAATTCATGACTGGTATGTATGAAGAGACACAGAGTGTTGTTTATAAATAAATTAAATAGTGATATCGATTTATGTTTAATACAATAAGTCATTGGTTCTATGTGGAAACGAGAATGGAGAAGTCTGGTGAGGAAAAGTTGAATGAAGAAGTCAAGCCTTACTGGATTATGGTTCAATTCTTATATGAAACAATTTATTTGCCCATATTATTTTACATATGTTGTTTTGGTATAATTAAAGGTGCAGTTCATAGTTGATCAAGTCACATTACAAGCAGATGAACTTCATTTGGTCGATGCGGTGGTAATAATGTTGTTATTGATTGATCCTGTGAAAAGTATGAATTGTGCGCATATGCCTGAATGGGGTGAGTATTCTCTAATCCCCTAGAGGTTTTCCTAAAATTGTGCATAGTTGGAAGGCTCTTGAAAGGTCATGGTAAAATGCTATGGTATATATGACCAGCACTATACAGTTTGCTAAGTATTTGGACATGTAAGGAGGTCTATCACTACTGTTTTAGCATGCTAGAGATTCATTCCAATGCCCATGACATGGTGTTATAATTATTGAAGTTTTGATAGCCATCATTTCTAAAGGAGTACTTGAAGGATCCAAGCAAGTTTGCAGTTGCTGTTGCCCCAATTGTGGCATTGTATTTAAAACCCATTATAGTTTCTGTCTACATATATATGCATTGATTCCCTTATTCATTTGCTGCACATTTATACAAGATATTGCTGTGTACTGTAAGTGGATATTACTTTTCTGCATTAAGTAATAATTGTGATCAGTTTTAAGGTGTAAATATGACATTGAAGAAAAATGGTCAGAATCAGTGAAGTATTAGAGTTCATGAAAACTCTTATACAATTTATTGTTGATGACACATTACAAATCAGCAAAGGATCTCTCTCAGAAATTCAGACATGCCTATATAATGCACAGGAAAAGATTGATTTTTTGCAGCTTGAATCTCAGCTACAACAAGAAGAATTACAACAGTGGAGTCATCATTCTGAATCTGTTTCTATTGAGAAGATTGAAACAGACTCCCATAAACAGCGAGACAATATTGTTGAAGTTCATTCAAATCTAGTGCCCAATAAAGTAGCAGTTGTACATGCAGATGTAGAAACTTAGTCTGCACTTCCCAAGCCCATCATCAGACCTTGGGAACAGCTTGTCCACAACAAGCACAGAAATGGTCTTGGATATGACAAGGACTTGTCCTTTCATATTCCAGACTACTCAAAGCCCATTCAATTTCAGAGTGTTGGATTCATTCATGACAGTTCACCTGCTCCTCATGATAGTTCACCTCCAGCTGTTCCAGACTCTGCCTCTCTTCCGCAACAACAACAACAACAGATTGTGAAATTCCATCACTATGACTGAGTTGGCCATCTGAAAGATCATCGTTTCGATCTTCATCCATGTAAGCATTGTCATAAAACCAACCATTCTTCACACAGATGCTTCAGAAACAAACGTCCTGCAAGAACAAAGATTCATCTTGGATGGATCGCTTATTGGCAATGGGCATCAACAGCCAAGAAGATATTCCAAACACATGTCATAACTTGTTCTAGAGTATTGAACAATCTTGCAGTTGAGTTTTCTCCATCATCTCACCTTGTATCTGACAGGGGGGAAATGACGGTCATCTACAAGCTTCAAAGCCACATCAAGAGAGCTTGAGCCACAACCTGCCACACCAGTTTCAGAGTTGTAGCCAGAAACAAAGATGCCCGTGAACATGTCTTCAGTTGGAAATCTGGGACACTTCCTCTAGCAGAAGACTTCAGCTCCTTGCCAGTTTTGGAAGAATTCCAGGAACAAAATTGAGAACACTTCCTCTAGCAGAAGACTCCAGCTTCTTGCCAGTTTTGGAAGAGTTCCGGGAATTGCATTAAGCATTCCAGAGTTGTTGGTCATCCTTAAACCATCACAGGTTGAGACTTCCCTTTTCAGGTTGAATTCCTCCCTTTTATGCGAGGTGAGACCTCCCTTTATTGGTTGAAGGTATCCCTCTTCAAAACAATAGGAGCACTTCCTCTAGCAAAAGACTTCAGCTTCTTGCCAGTTTTGGAAGAGTTCCGGGAACTGCACTAAGTGTTCCAGTGTTGGTGGTCATCCTTAAACCACCGCCCTTTATACCAACATTTCATAGAGCACATTCAGCCTAGTGCTGCCATGCATTTTTTGCACATTTTGTATTATAGCTCTCTTCTTGGACTCATACATAACCCTTCGGATTAAGGGGGGGGAATGTTGGACACCTAATCCTAAATGGGTTAGTGTGGAAGCTGAATAGACTAAGTAGTCCAAGAGACCCTGGGATGTGGAACCCAACGGTCACATATTGTACTATAAATGTAAATCATTTGTTCATAAAAATTGCACTCTCATGTTTATCTTTCGTATCTCTCTTGCTGTCCATGTGTGTTTAACACATCTTAAAGAGGCAATGTGCCAAGCACCAGTCTTAGCTACACCGGACTTCACAAAAACCTTTATTGTGGAATGTAATGCTTCATGAAATGGAATTGGTGTTGTTTTAATGAAAGAAGAAAGACCCATTTCCTTTGAAAGTCGTCCAATCAAAGGAAAAAAGTATTTACACAAAGCTATTTATGAGAAGGAAATGTTGGAAATACTACATGCACTTAAGAAATGGCGACCCTATCTAATGGGAAGACACTTAAAGGTAAAAACAGATCATGATAGTCTTAAATACTTTTTAGAACAAATATTATCTTCAGAAGAGCAGTAAATATGGGTCACAAATATGTTGGGTTATGACTTTGAAATCATCTACAAAAAAGGGAAGCAAAATGTTGTGCTAGATGCACTCTCAAGAAAGGATGAGGATGCGGAAGCATTTCTTTGCACCATTTATATTATCCAACCAGATTGGATAAATGAAGGGATGAATGGAAGAATGACGGAGAAGTGTGGGAACTCATTGAAAAGTTACAACAAGATCCCAGTACATCTAATACATTTAGCTGGAAAAATGACTAGTTATGGTACAAAGATTGGTTATAGCTATGTAAGACTTCCCAACTTAAACAAAATATTCTTAGGGAATTGTACACCTCTCCCTTAGGAGGGCACTTGGGATTTCTAAAAAATTACCACAGGGTTAACAAGGAATTTGTTTGGGATGGCCTTAAATCAGATATTTGAAAGTTTGTGGCACAATGTTTGGTTTTCCAACAAAATAAAGTTGAAACAAATAAGACCCTGGGTCTATTACAACCTTTATCCATTCCAAGCCAACGTTGGGAGGAGGTTTCAATATATTTTATCACAGGTTTACCCAAGTCTGAGGGAAGAGTGTTATCATGGTGGTAGTTGACAAACTTACCAAGTATGCACACTTTTGTGCATTATCTCATCCATTTAAAGCGAGTACAATTTCTACTGCATTTATGGAAACAATTCAAAAGCTACATGGAAGCCCAAAGATTATTGTAAGCAACAGAGATCCCATTTTCACTGGAAATTTTTGGAAAAATTTATTTTATTGTCTTGGTACTCAGTTAGCTCACAACTCATCTTATCATCCTCAATCTGATGGGAAAACTGAGAGAGTAAAAAAATGGTTGGAAGGATATCTTCATTGATTTGTATCGAATAAATAGGCACAATGGGTCAAATGGTTGCCTCTGGCTGAATGGTGGTATAACCCTTCCTTCCATACTGCAAAAAAAATGACTCCATGTATGGCACTTTATGGATATCATCCACCATCCATCACATCATATTTAAGAGAAAATTCTAAGGTTCAAGCAGTGGAAGATCACATCAAGCATCAACAACAAGTTCTCCAACTCTTAAAGGATAACCTCACCTTGGCACATAATAGAATGAAACAGAAGGCAGATCAACCTTGTAACAAAAGAAGTTTTGATGTAGCTGATTGGGTATTCCTATGGCTACAACCATATAAACAAATGTCCCTCAAACGAGCTAAGAAGGATAATAAATTATCACCAAAGTATTGTGGTTCATACAAGGTTTTGCAAAAGATAGGTACTATGGCATACAAATTGGAGCTTCCTGCAGCTTCCTGAGTGCACCTAGTTTTCCATGTCTCGTGCTTAAAGAAAGTTATAGGTGACAAACTCCCAGTTCAAAAAATATTGCCAGAACTTGTTGAGGAAGGAAAAATAATATTGGAACCTAAAGTAGTCAAAGAAATAAGAACTCTACAGCTACGAAATCGATCACTTTCAGAGTATCTCATCAAGTGGAAGAACTTACCCGTTGAAGATTCCACATGGGAGGATGATGATTTTATATAGAATCATCCAGAACTACTTAAGCGTTGAGGACAACACTTTTTTGAAGGAGAGGGGCATGTTAGGTCCCTATAATACTAGTGATTCCCCCATTACTATTGTCATCGTATCCCTTATTGTTATTTTTGTGCCCCTATTGTCCCCATATTGTTATTATTGTGCCCCATAGAAGCCCTCTATTGTTATTTTTGTGCCCTTATATTATTATTGGTAGGTTGTCTTTGGTTATATTGTGACATGTTAGGCTCCTATATATAGAAAGGAAGTTTTGTCATTTGAATCATCCAAGAATTGCTCATTTGTGTAATGTAAAGGAGGTTTCCCCCTCAAAGAGGATGAATTCTAAGGCATTTATCTCTCTTTTCTATCTTTTTGTGAGTTGGTTTCATAACAAGGCTCTTTTCAATTTATACTCGACAGAGAAGAAGGACATTCCCCCACACAATACGGTACAGTATTGTATGGTATTGAGTTGACACTTTGAACCACACTGGCTGTAGAGAGAACAATGCCATTGGTACATCTCAGGTTCGATACCTAGCAAGTTCAATACCCAGTAGAGGAAGAATTTAAAAATAAAATGCAAGCCTCGGTTTGGGCTCATAGAGGCTCTCAAGGAATGGGTTCCTGCACAATTTCGTCCTCTAATGGTGGATGAACACCTCAGTTCCAGCCACATGTTAGTCATAATTCTTTATAAATTTTAATGTTGAAGGAGGTCCAGAACCAACTCGAAGACACCCGCATGTCACTTAACAACATAAGATGGACAAGCTCCTGAAGAATATTTGGAAAACCCTAGCCATTATGGCTGGCCTATTTCAAGTTTTTCACAGGCATCACTGAAACTCAACGGCTCCCTAGCCATTCTGGTTGGCATATTTCAAGCTTTGCACAGGCATCACCGAAACTCAACGCATACAACTTGCAAAACTTCACCTCAAGGGTACATAATGCATTTGGGAATTCAAATGCATACTTTTTGACTTGAAACAACTTGGAATGTTGTTAAACCTCCAAAAAATGAAATGAAATTAATGGTTTATGTAGCGCTCAGCGTAACTGTTGTTTTTTGGGCATCATTTTGGGCCAATTTCATCTATGTAATGGTATGCCATATAATCTGTGAACTTTCATCCAAACTTCAGGCAATTTTGATTTTATATGTCCAGTTATGACAAGGTTAGACTATCTTATTCTTTTACTATGTTTGATTTTTATTGGTGCTACAACTGATGATGGCGTGACTGTTTAAGGTGCTTCCTTCTCTCCTCCAGCTATATTTTCTTCTACAAGCTCAAATGCTAGGAAAGAATCTGGAATGGGCCATGCCCTTTTTCTCTGCACCTGCCTTTGTGGAATCAACTTTCATTCAGTATATTGACACAAGATCTATATCTCCCAACTATTGGGATTGGTTCTCTCACTCGAACTGGGGCTGGTGACTAAGAAAATGGATAAAAGGATTCTAGGCCGACAATCGGTTCAACGGATGCAACTGTTAGATAAACTTCAATGGCATTTCAACAGGTGATACTTCAATTGCTTTAGGTCATTGAATTTGGAGTAATTCAAGTATTTTTTTTCAAGGAACTAAATTTATAGGAATATATTTGTCTTTTCATGTACTGAATATATAGGAATGTAGATTCAATATTTGATTTTTCAGGGTATAGAAATATATGACTCAATATTTCTAAATTAAAAGTTGTTCAAAGCAATTCATATAGATTCAATATCTGTACAAAAATCATGTGCCTCAAATTGATTTGTCCTATATTTAATTTCATAGTTGGAAATATCATAGACAATGAAATAGATATTATGACTTACTGCTAAAAAAACCATATACCCTGAATAGTATAAACTGTGACGATGAAAAATCATGCCTCGAACAATATGTTGTACTATTAAGAAATTATTGTTCTACTAAGAAATCTAGTGCCTGAAGCAGTGCTATTTTTGCTATCATAATTAGAAAACATCACAGGCAACAAATATAGTATGTCATGTTACTGAAAAATCAGATGTCTCAAATAGCATGTTGTGTATTGTTGAGAAATCAGGTGTCCAATACAGTGCTCTCTCCATGTTCTCCATCATTGTCGTCTGCAGGTACAGTGTAGCTCGAGCATCCTGCCATATCTGCAAATGCTTCCTGGCATGAGAATCAAAGCATCCAAAGCATCCAGCATTGGAGTAATTCTTGTTTGTGAAACCTGCAAAAAAGCATTGGAGCAATTCCTGTTTGCGAAATTTGCAAAAATCTAATGAAGGACGACAATGATATAGTCTTTGGGCTCGATTGCGAAATAGTCTTTCGAAGTGAAGACAAGTGGGTACTACCATGAAAAACTTCAACAAATGGATCTCCTGTAATTCGTGATGTTGAAGTGAAGCCAGTTCTGACACTGGGACAATTAGTTTAGTGAAAGAGCAGCTAAGTAATAGTGCCTCCCAAGTAACTTCTCGAGGGACTATACAACAGAGAAGAGAAGGTCGCAGATATTTTATTTTTGGTCATGAGCATTTCCATATTCAATCAGATGTACATTGGGAGTGCACCCTGGAACAATGAGTCGGTAACTGTTCACTGAGAGGACAAGTGGACCTAGATTGTAACATTGAGGATGATGTCCCCCAATGGGGAGGGTTTTGTAACAACCCTAGTAAATATTCCATGTAAAAATATATAAGACCACGGTTGATGGGACACTTATTCCAAGATGAATGTTGGGCAAGACATCCTAGGGGGTGTTCATTTGGTTGTCTACGGCTAAGGAATCTGGGAAAGGGAATGGCTAAGGCTTTGGAAAGGAAAAATGGCATTTTTGGCACATTTGTTTATGAAAATAATGGAAATTAGGAGAAAAGGAAGGTGAAAGGTCACAGGTTGCATGTGAGGAGGAAATTGAAGGAAAATAATGGAAAATGAAGAAAATAGAGGCCTCATACATAAAAAGGCTTCTGAGGATTAGTTGGTAACCTTTGTTAGTTGAGCTTTGGAACTCTCTCATTATTCTCTCTCTCTCTCTCTCTCATACTCTCGGACACAGATTTCTCTTGGAGCATTTTGGCATTGGAGCAAGAAAGGAAAATAAGGCAAGAGGAAGAAAAGATCAAGTAGGGAAAGGCAAGATCAAGAAGCTACAATAGGCTTCATTGTAGGTATCGACTTGCACGTGTATTTTCCTTGCTAGATTTGGCATGCATGGTATTGCATGTGGTTCTTTTCTATCATGGCATGTGTTTTTCCAAGTGTAACAATGTTTTCAGCCTAACCTTGACATTTCTGGATAGCCATGGTATGATGGGGTTCTCATGTTTTGGTTGAGATGGATTGTCGGATGGATTCGAAGTTGAGTGGGGTGGATATCCAAATTATAGAGCACATGTCCTAGTGGTCTCTGAACCAGATTGTGGATCACGGTAAAGCCATTGGCCTAGTGACCCCTGAGCCATAATGTGGGTTGCGGTAAATCCAGGATTGTGTTGCCTCGATGGGCCTAGGAATCCTTGCCAGCGAATGGCAAGATATACGGTAAATCCAAGAGGTGGTTTCTCTCTGTTGGGCCTAGTAACCCCGGGTTTAGGATATGTGATAAATCCTAGAGAGTGGGTCTCAGTTTAGGGCCTAGTGATCCAGGTTTGGATTGCGATAAAGCTTGAGAGACTAGAAGACAAGAAAATTCCTCACTGTGTAGGTGGATAAATTAGGTGGAATCCATGCTTGTTTGGCCTAGTGATTAGGTGGAGATCATGGTAAATATCGTTATGATGTGTTCATTGTATTGACCTAGTGATCCGAGATGGATTACAGTAATGGTTTCTATTGATGAGGGTGAGGTGGTTTAGCCTCGGTATGCCCTTGTTGGTTCTTTTGCTTTGTGTCCCACATTCATGCTTGGAATATGGTATGGGGGTGAATGGCTAAAGAGAGATTTGGCTCACCCATTCTATGGTCGGGTGGAACGTGGTAGTCCCATCTCTGGTTGGTTCATTGCATTCATTAATGAGAAATTAATTCCCTTGATTTTCATGTCTAAATGTACTAATATATATGTGGATTTTGATGGTTAATATGTTTATGGTATTTTTGTTCCTATTATGTTTGTTATATGTATATTTTATGACAACAACTATGTATGGCTCTCAACATTTTTTTACTTGTACATGAATGGATAATGTGTCTATGACCTAATAGATGATAATTCGCCAAATGACATGAGGGAACAATAGTTCATAGCGATTCTTAGATAAGTATGAGATCCTGCTACACTTAATCATGTTGTGTACCCCTATAGGTTACATGTTGATGATATGTTTGATGAAAAGCCTGTCATGGCTAGTAGGGGTCTGGTTATGGTCTTGTTTAGCTTACTGTTTTTGCATCATTATTTCCCTGTATTTTTACTGATTCTAAGCTATCACTCCATTCTGGGCAATGGCATGGGCTCTGGGCCTAAAAAAGTGGCTTAAATCCCGGGGTCGCTGGCACAGAACATGAAATTTTGGTTTCTAGTCACTGCTAGGAAAGCCCGTGAGAGAGAATTTAGGTTTTTGGTCTCTCTCTTACCCATAGCATGATATCGACTATGGCCTAAGAGATCCAGAATAATAGTGGGACCGAGGGACAAGCTGTCTGAGTGGCTGACATGTCTCCTGAGGGTTTTGTTGTTGATGTTGGATGACTATGTGTGATGTTTTTGTCGATTCCACTTCCTTAAGGTCACATAAGAAGTTGAATTTGATCATAGTAGCCTCTCATCTCATGTTTACCCCCGTTGGCATGGTTACTTGGGTGGATGTGGGAGGATTATGTTACATATGAGAGATGGCAAAGTGTATTTGCCACAAGTTGCTAAGGTATTTGAATATTATGAGGTATGTATAGTATAGCATAATTATTTCAAAATTATATTTTGATTTAACTGTAACATTGGGATGGCAAGTTAAGCCCTAAGGTATGACAAAAAATTACTCTTAAGAAAAGTTAAAATTCATATAGCACCCTTGAGTAATGCATGACAGTCATATACATATGTGAGTACGTTTGATTCCTAGTATATTTGGATATCCTGATGTTGTTTAAAGATAAACCATAGCTAGAAACATTGACTTTGATATACGGTTTATTGATATTGTTGTCAATATTTGTAATGAGTATGGTAACCCTAATGGCAATAGTGTGGTTGTAAGATTGATACTTATGATCTATTGACTATCTTCTTATTGATCTTGATAAGGCTTTGATAAATTGTAACTGCTATGATGACTTAATGGATGCCCTGATTGGATAATGTTATGACTCTGATGGAAATGATTGTATAACATGATTGTATGACATTGTACCTTGATGATTGATGACATATACATCAAAGCAAAATTGAATAGATGATATTTACTTGTGATGACAATGATATATATGAGAACCCAATATAGTTTGACTCTGGGACCTAATATATGACAATTTTGCATGAACTGATATGACTTTGTCATGAAGAAACAATGATCTTGGTCCATTTATGATGACTATAGAAGCCTCCCATTCATAGGGAGAGACCCTTGATGAGATCATTGCACCCATTATTATTTTCATAATAAATATAAAATTGAGGCTTCCTCAGAAGTTTTGAGATGGATGAATAGGAGACCCACGATTGCAAATTAAAACTAGTCTCCTGAACTTAGATTGATGATCATTTGATGTTTTCTTTGTTAATTAACTTTATGTGCTAATAGTTCATTACTGACAGGACTGGTTTACCCTAAGAAATTTTAGGAACCTCTTCTTGTGTAGAAGTGTTTTGTTAGAATCGTGGCATACTAGAGTGCATTGATGGATTATTGTTGCTAGATATGATGGATCCTTGCATTAATTCACCCCAAACTAAATAGAATTTGGAAATTTCCAGCTATATATATATATATATATATATATATATATATATATATATATATATATATATATATATATATAGATATATATATATATATATATAGATATATATATATATATATATATATATATATATAGCTGGAACAAAGACATCTTCATGGATTGAGAGAATGTTGTTGTATGAGACAAGCTTAGGCTTGTGGTTGTTGCCTCCCTATGTGAGAGGGAGAAAGGATGAATATGGTATTCTTTTCTTTATGATATGTATTTTCTCTAACACAATATTTGATTTGATGTCTAGTATGAATAGGAAATAAAAGGACTATTACTTGAAACTACTGCATAAGGCAGTGTGGTTAAACTCTTCTATGAGTTATTTGAGCCAGTGCTGGATATGAGCACTTTGATATGTTGTAGAGAGAATAAATGGTGCCCCATCATATTTTCTAATATTTAGAGATAAACTTGGATTGATTCATGTGACATTGGGTAAGGGTCATATCTAATCAAGAACACTGAGTGTTCTCTTCCCCCCCCTGTTGAGCTCTCAGGGTGAGGAATGTAGCAGTAATGGCTCTCGGGGTTGAGGGACCTATGGATAATAGGATAGGGTGTGTATCCTTACTCATGTGGTGAGTCAATCTTGTCCATTTTTATTTTAATGAGTATACCATAGTTGGAATCTTACCCACAAGTTGGGCTTGCTGGGATGGACCTCCCCATCTAGCTAATGGGTAGAGGTGACTTGAGATAGGGTTTGATCCTTACCCGAACTGGTAAGCAAATATCACTCAAGTCTTGGACGTAGGTGTTCTACCACTTGACTCTTTAGTGTCTCGATGGGGGATCAAAAAATAATAGGAATAATTGTGATTCTTAAGTCGATCTTGCCTATTGTCACTAGATTTGGACAAAGTGTGATCCTTGAGTAGATATCGCCTATTGTCCTAGGTCAATAGGACAGAGTGTGATCCTTTCCCTTGTAGTAAGTCGATCTCACCTATTGATAGAGGGTTAAGTTGGGCTCCCCTTTAATGTGGGTCAAGTTGGAACTCCCCTATGATGATTCATCGGATAGAGGGCGGTAGAATTATCTCCCCTATGATGCCATATTATTCTTCTTTAGAATCAAGACTGTTCAACAATTAGAGATGGGAAGAAATGAGCCGAGACAAGATATGACTTGATGTCAATGATGATTTTACTTCATCTGATTGAATTGATTATTGGATATATAGCGAAATCTGGATGCGATGGGTGTCTTATTGATATAACTGTGGGATATGTCTTCAAGACAGGTGGGGTTTGGAGGGTTGAACTCCCCTGCCATTGGTTATGGATTCCTCTTCTTTTATAAGATGATATGAGATGGTCCTTATCGATGATAGAATTGTTTGTTTTCCTTGTGATTGAGATATAGATATGATGAGATATCCTAGATAAGGCTTAACATTGTTGATGGAAATTCCTCCCTAGCTGAGAGGGAGTGTTAAAATATGGGGCAACGATGGGAATAATTTCCCTTGGGAAATCCATTAAACCCATGGGTAAAACTCAAAAGTAATTATTATTAATTGGCAAAAATTTTATTTGCTCTTATATTCAAATTTGAATTTAAATTTTAAGTTTCCCGCCAAATTTCAAGGTCAACTTAAAATATGGTTATGTCAACTTGACACCTTTGGCTCCCTTCTGATGGCTATATATTAAAGTCCAAAGTGTATTTGTAGGGTACCATGAAAATGATCTGAGCTCAACTCTAGGAAATGGTGCGAAAGTCTACTTTTTATTTGTGGATTGTTTGGTATATATGATCACATATATTTGCTTGGAATTGGTTAAGATAAACCCCTGGTGGTTTGCATTTAATTGATTAAGATAAAAATATTATGGCTTACACCCTTGATATATCTCATGGCTCGACTTATATTTAAGAAATGTATATGTTTATGGTTCTCATGGATCGATTATTTATGGTTTACATGTGGCCCACACTCATTATAATGATTCACACGATTTGATCACACATAAAATCCTATAGGCCCACATTTTGATGTGTGAATTGGAATTGTATATTTTCTAAGATCAACTATACATTACACAATTTATTACATCTTTGTGTTGAGGCTGACATGGAACGATGGTCAAGTTCAATGGTTGTCTCTACATGGTTTGTATGGCCCAAATATCTCGCTCAAATGGCCCACTCATTACATGGTTTGTATGGCCAAGATGTTCCACTCAGATGGCCCGCTTATTACATGGTTCGTATGGCCAAATAGATCACTCATATGGACCACTAATTACATGGTTTGTATGGCCCAGATAGCCCACTCAAATGGTCGACTCATTACATGGTTCGTATGGCCTAGATATCTCGCTCAGATGGTCTGCTCATTACATGGTTCGTATGACCTAGATAGCCCTCTCAAATAGCTCGCTCATTACATGGCTCGCATGTCATAGATAGCCCGCTCATTAGATGGTTCAAATGGCACAAATATATCACTCAAATGGACCTCTCATTTCATGGTTTAAATGGCCCATATAGCCTGCTCAAATGGCCCACTCATTACATGGTTCATATGGCCCAGATAGCCCTCTCAGATGGTCCACTCAGTACATGGTTCGTATGGCCTAGATATCCTGCTCAGATGGCCCACTCATTACATGGTTCATATGGCCAAGGGTTTCCTAGTTCACATGGCCCAGGAAGGCCCGATTCACATGGCCCGGGGTGGCCTAGTTCGCATGGCCTAGGGTGGCCTGATTCACATGGCCTAATGTGGCTTGGTTCACATGGCCCAATGTGGTCTGATTCATATGGCCCAGGGTGTCCTAATTCGAATGCCCCAGGTTGGCTCGGTTCCCATGGCACAGGGTGGATGGTTTAGTGACAATGATTCGCATAGCCCGAGGTGGCCTGCTTAGTGCTTGGTTGGTATGGCCCAATGTGCTCGGTTGGTACGACCTATAGTCCGCGTTTGGTATGGCCCACAGTGTCTAATTGGTATGGCATGTAGTGCTTGATTGGTATGGCCCATAGTGCCCACTTGGTATGGCCCGCATGGCTCGATGATATGGCCCACATGGTCTGATGATATAATTATTTTACAATCAGGTTTATATATCTCACTATGGATGTACTTTTTATCTTAGTTGAATAATTGATGAATATATAATAGAAGAAGAAGAATTTAATTCTAGGTTTCCCCCTTGTGGTATTTTTCCCTAGTCTCCGACCAAATCATGGTGTCTCTATTTGTGCATGCTTTTCTTTTGATGTTCCTTTTATAGTTCCGTTGCATTGTTGATGATATTTTTCTTTCTACATAATTTCTAATGATGTGATGATGCGTTGTAGCGGCTACAACCACCCTCCAAAATTTTTCCTTAGCCTGTTTTGGAGCCTCCCTATACACCTTACACAACACTTTGTCTTGCTTCATCAAGTACTCAAGCTTAAATGTTTCCTCGCACAAAGGCAGCTTGTCGATCACAGTTGATCCATTCCCCTCATAGGCTGCTCACTCAGACTTGGTCCAGCTACAGGATGAGCATCTTCCCCTTGAAAATTGCACATTTTTGGAGGGTAACCAACCTTCCCTCCAGGAATCACGCAATCCTCTCTGACATCTTGCTAGGCTCTAGGATTGCACAATCCTGCCAGCCAACCCTCCCAGCAATATTTGTGCAAATTTTCCCAACAACAGGCTATTCAATCCAGGATTTGTGCAAATCTGGGCAGCAATCAGCTGCTCTTCCCAAAAATTGCGCAAATCTCTTGGGCATTCAACCCAGCTCCCAGCCCGAAATGCACGTTTCCTTCAAGCAGTCGAGCAGTCTCTTACATGTGCAACTGAATTGATCGGTTCCCTTCGGGACTGAGCAAAACAAAATTGCATGCATGGGCTACTTCTCCCATGGTAGCATCCAAAGGCAACCCTTATTTCAGGGATCTATGTTTAGCATTTGGAGGTTACATGCAAGGAGAAATTCTGAAACCTCCCACCAAGTGTCGCTTTCCCTAGATTCATTTCATGCATGTCACAACCTCGTTGTTATCAAAACTCATCAACCGAATGTTGCAGAGCTCATTCCTCACATCAACCTTATACCTCTAACATCCCACATCACATCTAGGAGTTGTCGGCACATTCATCTCAGCTGTTTTGGGGTAAGCCAACTTCCCATGCCTTGTGCTGCATTTAAGTCTCTTTTTGTGTTTGTGCTTATGGGAGTACTATTTGCTTGATTTATTTGAATGCTTGTTGTTGTTTACATGTATTATAGCTTGTCCTAGCTTTGTTTCAGTTTTTGTTGCTATCGCATGCATGAGATTGTTTTTCACGGACGTTGACACAACCGACGAACTACCTCACCCACATGCATGTTGATATGTTTGTTGAATTTTTCGTTCATGTTTTTCATGCACTGTCGATCACTTCTTTTATCACTTAGTGCCATCATGCATTCACTGTCTTATTTTCTTTCAGTTGCCCGTCAGCAAGTTGAGCCAACCTCGGCCTAGACTCTGCCTCCACCAAGGCTGCATTGTGAAATCTGGGGAAGGAAGGATCACCTTCCTCTCCAGAAATGCACATTCCTTCCCAGCACTAGGCCTCCAGGATTATTTTTCGAAATTCTGGAGGGAAATGGCTGCTTGGCCCAAGAAATTTCAAAAATCTGTCCTTGGGCCAACAATCCTTCCCAACTAGAATTGTGCATTGCACAATCCCAGTAGTCAACAGCCAGACTGGACTGTGCATTGTGCAATTCTAGCAGTCAGTCAATCTCCTAGCAGCCCAGACTGTGCCTTGTGCAGTCTTGGCAGTCAGTCTCCCGACCTCCCAGCCAAAATTGTGGAACCTTCATGATCATTCACCCAGGTATGTTGCAAGTCAGTTCTCATGCTAATTTTGGTTTTCGACTGACAGGTTGCTTGCCATTAGTGTTTCCATGTCTCCAGGTATCGCAAGTGTTCATTTTCCTCTCAGTATTACATGTACAATGGTTTCTAGGAGAGCAGAGATGAAGACATCGTTCAGAGCACACTTGGGGATGTAGTCGATCAAGTGTCTATGGACTTGCCTACCCACGAAGACATCAAGTTGTTCATAGACAAGGACATCAAGATATGACAGAAGTAGCATCACAGCAAGCAACATCATGAACAACAACTAAAGACATCATACCAAATGCAATGAATGCAAGAGGAGGGTTGTTTACAACACGGAGGCAGAAAAAGGTTGCAAGCTCAAGTAGATCCATTAATGATGAAATAAACTATGGAGACTTCTACTATGAGGTGATGACACGACATGAATATCATGCGAAGATAGAGAATGGAACAAAGAAGGAGTTGCATGTGTTGAAGCAGCAACTCGGGAAGAACATGAAGCTGCAAAAACAGATGAATGAGTTCCAGCAGGAATAGGAACAACAGTGAGCGCAACATGCACTCACAGATGAAACTACGACCGTAAAAGTTAAAGATCCATCCCATCAGCTAACACGGAGCAGACATGGTAAGCAGTGTTGTTGATCACATGCAAGGGATTCAACATCATGCATGTCATTGAGTGCACACATGTAATCCAACCCATTCAACACACTCACCAAGGAGAAGACAAGAAGCAAGTCCAACTAGAGTCGAACATGTACTTCGGCAAGTTGATGCCTCTATCCTCTAATACTGCTATAGATATCAAGTTCTTCTTTAGCCCAGGTATAAACATAACGTATTTGAGGTGAACATGGAATCCAGACTCCCTCCTAAAGGTTAAGGTACCAATTCCTGTAGCATTGTACCTCCCATCGCCCCCAAGTTCTATATACATATGGAGATCCTTCTCCTCCAGAGTACTGAAAAATTCATTATTTCCTGTCATATGGTAAGAGGCACCATAATCTAGGTACCAATCACTCCCTCTTACTGTTTTGTCCAAGCAATCAAGGAGGGTGAAATATAGCTCAAATTAAGAAGCCAAGGCATCTCCTCCTGCTCCTATTGCAGGCTCCTTGGTAGATTTCCTTTGCAGACACTTTGTTTCATAGTGTCTGAATTCATAGCAGTGAAAACATTTTATCTTGCTTATATCCTTCTTCTTGCCATTGTTATAGCTGGACTTAACCTCACCTTGGGATTTCTTTCCCTTGGCCTTCATTCCTTTTCAAACTAGATAACATTCCTCTTCCTCTTCTTTGGATGTTACTCCATCTACAATATTTCTCTTGAATTCTTCTTAAACCAAATTGGACCGCAATATTTCCCAATTTGGTAATTTTTCCCTTCCATTCACAGAGTCCTTGTAGTTGTTCTAATATTTTGGAAGGCCAAGAAGAGATAGGCTCACCAGATCATCTTTTGAAACATTCACCCCAACCCCTCCAAGCTCATCTCGAACTTGTGTAAACCTAGGGAGGTGCTGTAAAATAGTGTCATTTTTTTGCATTCTAATGTTTTGAGGTTTTTCTTTAAAGGCCAATTTTCTATGGTCACTACAATTTTCGAATAACTTATTTAGTTTCTTCCACATAGAAAATGTTTTCTCTTTTCCATGGAGATTCGAGACCACATGGTCTCTCACAGCTTCCAAAATAATTATTTTGGCCTTTGCAACATCCTTCTTCCACTGGTTTAACTATTGTTCATCCGACTGTGAAAGTTTTGCACTATCATTTTTAACATATTCTAACACACCATTATCATCAAGCAGTGGTTCCATTTGGTCCTTCCAGGCTATGTAATTCGAGCTACCCTCCAACGCATACTCCAATCTTAGTCTGTTGAAATTGATTCTCCTAGATCTGAAGGAAGCCTACTGCACTGAAGCTGAAAATTCAAAATTCTCGAGGGACAAATTCAAAATATTGTTTCTAATGTGATTTCAGGGCTCTGATACCATGTATTAATTTGATATAAATTGCAACTGATCAAGATTTCAAACTAAAAAACAAAAGACACAATTCTACTCTATAATTATGCGAAAAGGAATTGACAATCTAAAGACACATGCATATACATGTAGCAAGCAAAACCACAAGTACACAGTGATTTCTAGGGGAACTTGACTGGGAAAATCCCCTCAAGCCTCTTTGCATTAATCAGTTGAATAGAGAAACTATTACAATTGGTTGCTCCAATTCTAACCACAACCTGCAAAAGAAACACTATTCTCTCTATTGAATGAGAAGTTTTGGCCAACACTTAGCCAATTTCTACCTCCTCTAGCCTCCTATTTCCTTGCGCAAATCTGAGCTAATTTGAGCTCCTAAACAATAGGAAAGGTCCCTCTTTCCTTGTGAAATTCCCAAGAATTGATCAACTACCTGCATACTACAATTGTGCACTCAACTAGTATACAAATAATTTTTCACTAGCCTTATTTCCTCCACTCAAGCTAAGGAATTCAAATTCTATGCATGCATGAGCTTTTTTAGGTTGAACAATTAGTTAACTAACACGTCTCTGAGTTAGAATGTTGTTTCGATGCACAACTGACCTTCAACTGACTCTATCAATACTTAGAGGTCAGTTTTTGCGTACAACTGAAAATAACTGAACTATATTGTTAAAATTTAACAATCAACACATGCACGATTGAACTGCAGGCCCACTAACTTGAATTTATTGATCCATTTGAGTGACAAGATCCATGTCACACTAGTTAACTGCCTCCAAGTTGTCCTGTTGATGTGGAAATATGATTCACTCAATTTAGCTAAGGCTAAAATCAAATTGATATTTTCTTGCTACACTTTCTAACACTCAGGAAAGGCCAACAATGTTTTTGGATCATTGGTTGCTACTAAATATTTGCTTCATTTTCTCTTTCTCTCCACTCTAACATCTTGATGATAATAAAAAAAAAATTAGACATTAAGGGCAAAATTGATTATCTAGCCAACATGAATAATTTTTCATATTTCCCGCTTAAAAGTTAAAAACCCTTCTTTTCTTGTAGATGTCACACATGTCTAGTTAGTGACAGTGTAACAATGTCACACCTTTCCTTTCCACAACCTACAACAACTCTAAAGTGTTGTAGTTCCCAATATGGGCAGGGTGCGACACTTTAAGGGTGCATTTTCTCCCTAAATAAAAGTTTGAAATTAATAGAAATCATCAAGAATATTACAATAATGACATCAAAAATGGAGAGGGGCTCAAGAGCTATTACCTAGAAGAAATGAGATCAAAAATCGTCCATTGGAATGCCTGAAATCACTACTTCAAAATAAAGCTACAAATGGGGTTTTTTTCACCTAGGACTTTTTCACCAAATTCAACTAGAGCTTGCGTCATTGAAATATTGGATCTGATTTTTCCATATTTCACCTCGATTTGTTGGAGAATGTAGTAGGGAAGCTATTAATTCAAATTCTCCTTAACCTTAATAATTGCTTGTGAACTTTAGTTATCTCCTTATGTTTCTTTATTAGATGTTTTCATCAAACAATTATCAACAGAAAAAACAATAAAGACAATGAACACAAGTATTAGGCTCCAAGACAGGACAAAACCCCTACAAGGGGAAAACCCAGAAAGAGTTTATTCTCTTCTTATAGGATCTTCTTCAAATAAAAATCCAAGACCCAAAACCCTAGACCAAGTCCTCCAAGCACTAACTCAACCCTTCAGGAATTCCTTCCAATTAGGTCAAAGATCAACCAAGACAACAAAGGTCAATTCTGCTTCAACCAACTTCTATCTTCCAACTTCAACTTTGACCCCCAGGTTTGAAACTTAAAATTCTGACTTGCAATCTTTAACCCTGTAGAAGCTGTAGAAAACTTAATTCTGTCACATGTCAATCCTTCAAGAAGTCTTCCTTCAAACAAACTCAGGTCTCCAAAGTCAATGAAAGTCAAACTAGACCAAATCAAATTATTCAACCCTCCTACAACTTGGATCTATTATTCTCGGTCTTTTGCAATTCGAACCTACAATTCTTAGCCTCCTAGTAGATGTACAAAACCTAACCTTCACACATGTGAGAGAATAACGCCCAAAAACAAATTTTCTTGACTCCTCCTTGCTTCCTTGATCTTCACTCTAGCTTCTTCCTTTTTCTTCGCCTCAAATAAAACTTCTTTATTGAGATGATAGAATTAGTGATGAATTATGTTGAAGCTTCTTGTATTTATATGCTTTCCATGAGGTCGAATAACCTCTTCTAGGTTGACTCTTCACTGCCAGGGCCAATTTGTGCTTGGAGGCTCATAGGACTTTCTAGACTCAAAATTAATATATTTTACATGTTACAACTTTCCAAATAGGGTCTTATACAAATGGTAAGGACTCTCTTGACTCAACAAAAATATTCTTTTGACATGAAAAGCCTAGAATCGTGAAAAACATGCTTGACCTACATGACCATCAAAATAAAGCATGAAACCCATGCTTAAAATAATATTTTTATGTCTTCCTTTTCTTGTAACATAAGATATAAATAATGACTTGAGTACATTGACAATTATGAAGACCAAAACTAGTTACATTTTCAAAAACTCCCTCTTAACTAGGGATGTATTCATAATTGTATGCCTGGTACAAGGTTATTCTCAAACTGAAGAGTTCTCATAAGAAGAGTCGGATTGGTAAGCCATCTTAAGCATCAATATCATGACCAACATTGTTATCATAGTAAGGCCTTAACTTGATAAGCTCTTTCTTATACAAGAGCATAATGTTAGGAGGTTTTACATGAGATACCACACTGCCCCTTAAAGGTACATACCCCATTTGAATGTTCATTAGGTATGTCCTTTTAGGACTATTCTTGTCTTGGATTCCCAATCCTCAAAGAATATCGGTCCTCTTCGACCACTCTTGTCTTGGATACATGTCCAATCTTAAAAGAGTGTCAGTCCACTTCATATCTTGGATTTTTCTATCCTCAGGAAAATCAAATATGCTTATCCAATCCTTCGTTCTCCATTATCCCTCCATGGAATTCACTTAGATGTACATTTTTTAATCCTAGTCAAGTGCATGACACATGAAGAAGAGAATACAAATGTGATGTTCATCACCACTCCCTCTCAATTAGAGAGGAGATTGTCATTCCCTCTTGATTAAGGAATTGATCCTTGCTCCTTTTCAATTATTAAGGGGGACTTAATGCTCCCTCTAAAGAATAAAGGGAATTTTTTCACTTCCTTTCAATTGGGAAGTCATAACCACAAGCTCTTTAGCTTGTCTTTATAATTGTATCAACTACCAGTTCTTCTTGGAGATAACTACGCGGCTCCTTTCCTTTGTATCTCATCATATTGAGTTTTATTTCTTCCTAGATGTCGTAGAGTCATCTTCAATGTTGTGACAAGATTAAGGCCATCAATCTTTCATATCAATTTCCTCTAGTCATCATCAATGAAGGCATTATGTTGAGACTTATCAAACTTCAATCTAGTCATATATCCCTCTTAAGCGTGATCTTTACTGATGTAGGAACATGAAAATCAAGTCATCTTCTTACATTGCTACCTTTCAATTCCAAGATGATGATATAAACATCTTGAGTTCACAATCCTTTAAGGATTACTGAAAACAATCACTCAATCCATATGTTCTTTGAATCAAGTTTTAACATCAACAATTGAACTTTCCTCAATTTCCATTATGTATTTCAACATCCTTACAGGTAGCTAAATAATATGTTAACCAGATAACCAAAATCAAAGTGTTAATATTATACTTACCTTGTCATGATGGCCTCTTTTATCAAAGTATTTTCTTACTTAAATCCTTCGAGATCAACATCCTTTCACATGATCCATCTCCATAAGAATATTTATCCATGCATTCATTTTAATCATGGTGCCCAAGGATTCAACTTGCTTACCAAGCTACAACATCTTCCTTGGAGTTTTCATTGTTAACTTCCTTTATTTCATCTGAAGACTATACTTGATGTTGATCAATATTGTCATATTTATGCCATGCAATCTTGTGTGAGAGTCTTGATCTCTAGCCATTCCAAAGAATGTCGAATTTATTCTTTCAAACATCATGTAACCATATGTAAGACTTACCAACCATCTATTTCTTGTAAGATTCTTATATATATGAACCCTACTCTAGAGAAGAGATAATTATAATATATGTATCTTTGCTTCCATACAACCATCTAGTAAACTTTTCTTGAATGAGCCTTCTTCTTATACCTGTCAAAGATAGGTTTCATTTTCCAAGAAATATTTTCATTATGCCTTTCATACTACAACTTAACCATCTACATTCCTTCATCCTTCAAGAGTATTGTTTCCATACTAGATGGAATATATACCAGTCATGTCAAATGTTATTTCCAAGAACCTTCCAAAATGATGGTTCGTATAGGATCTTGATGATCCCTCTTTGTAAAATGACTATCTCTAAGTATATGATGGAAAATGCTTGGATGAACAATAATATGCAATGTGGTCCCAATATTATCATTCTTGAAATCTAGATGATTCCTACCAAGCAACTTAATCAAGTAGACTCTAATTATTCTACTATCATATGCTTCTTTCTATGATGCCATGTTTTTACAAAAATCAAGACACTTAAAGAGAAATAAACAATGCATGTTATTATACTTTCTACTTAATAAAAGAAAGACAAATTGCATAAAGTACTTGGTATGGATAAAGCTTCTTTCAATAGTAAATATCCTTTGGATCTTCTCCTTTCAACTTCTTATCAGTTTCTCCCTTCTCTTTAGCTATGTGAGCTTCACTTCTTTCTTTTCTTTTGTTATTCACCTTTTTTGCTCAATCCCTCTTAAAGTGCCCATACTTGTTGTATCCAAAGCCTTGACTCTTGGAAATATCTATCTTTTTCTTTGGACTTCCAAAACTTCCCTTTCTTCATCTTCTCGATTCTTATAGTAAAGGCTTGAGACCTTTCATTTGATTTGGTCTCATCCTTTTCCTTGATCCTAGATTCTTCCAAGATGTATTGAGCCCATAACTCATCAAAAGGTGCAGTATCCTTCTTAGAGTAGATATAGTTGCAAAATTTCTCCAATCAAGTGGCAAAGCATTTAATACAGAAATGGTCATTTCAGAGCTGAAAATTGTTTCCCAAAACCCTTGCAATTGGTCCCTTATTTGTGATATCTTCATGAGATAATTTGCTATGTCTTGATACTTTGATTTTATTATTCTATATAGTTTATTCCTCAAGGAAATCTTTTGACCTGATGTACTTATAGAGTACAACTCTACCAACTTTTCATACATAGCCTTGAATGTTTTCAAATCAACAATAAAGGGAACAAGATGATCTTTAATGGATTCAACAATGATCCTTTGTGCCCTCACTTCTCCCTTATTGTATTTTTCTAACTCTTGGGTCTTCTCTTTTTATGGTACAACTACTTCACCAAGGACATATTCCATGACTTCTCTTTTAGTGAATGCTAAGTCAATACTCTTCTTCCATGCAAGGAATTTTGTTGATCCAACGAGCTTGTTTCTTTCCTTGCAAAATGTATCCATATGATCTGTAGATTAAGACATAGAAGACAATATAACACTTACTTGTCAACCAAGGGTCCTCCCTTTTGATGATGGTTCCAACTATCTTGATGTTTTCAAGACCTTCAAGGAGACTTCAAAGATGCCCTAAAATGATGATTTCTAGGATTCCTTCAACAATGGTGTCTTTTATCAGCTTTAAGGAGTGAATCATGATCCCAAGATTCCTTGATGCTTCCTCTTCTTTGAGATGATGTACTAGAGAGCCTTCATTAAGCACTTATCCTTCCTTCCTTAGATACAATAATCTTCCTTCTTAGGTAAATAGTTCTTCTTCTTATTTCCTTATGTCCTATTTGCAAATGATTCCCTTTGACAAACAAACCCTTCAAGATGATCTTCCAAATGCCATATCTTTTTCACCTTAGCTCTGATACCATGTTGGAGAATGGAATAGGGTAGCTATTAATTCAAATTCCCCTTAACCTTAACAATTTCTTGTGAAAATTAGTTATCTTGTTTTGTTTCTTTATTATATATTTTCATCAAACAATTATCAAGAGCAAAAACAATAAATACAATGGACACTAGTATTAGGCTCCAAGCCAAGGAAAATCCCCTCTAAGGGGAAAACCTAGAAAGAATCTCTTCTCTTCTTATAGAACCTGCTTCAAATGATAAAACCAAGACCCAAAACCCTAGACCAAGTCCTCCTCCAAGCACCAAGTCAACCCTCCAAGAATTCCTTCCAATTAGGTCAAATATCAACCAAGAAAACCAAGGTTAATTATTCTTCAACCAACTTCCAATTTCAACTTTGGCCCCTAGCTTAAAACCTTCAACCTTGACCTGCAATATTTGGCCCTATAGAAGCTATAGAAACCCTAATTCGGGTATGTGTCAATCCTTCAAGAAGTCTTCCTTAAAACAAACCCAGGTCTCCAAAGTTAATGAAATTAAAACTAGACCAAATAAGAGTGTTCGACCCTCCTGTAACTCGGGTTTGCAATTATCAGTCTTTTTCAATTCATAATTGCAATGCTTAGCCTCCTAGTAGCTACAGAAATCATAACCTTCACATGCGTGAGAGAATAAGGCCCCAAAACAAAATTTCTTGACTCCTTCTTGCTTTCTTGAACTTCGCTCTAGATTCTTACTACAACTTGACCATCTACGTTCCTTCATCCTTCAAGAGTATTGTTTCCATACTAGATGGAATATATACCAGTCATGTCATAATGTTCTTTCCAAGAACCTTCCAAAATGATGGTTCGTATAGGATCTTGATGATCCCTCTTTGTAAAATGACTACCTCTAAGTATATGATGGAAAATCTTGAATGAACAATAATATGCATTGTGATCACAATATTCTCATTCTTGAAATCTAGATGGTTCCTACCAAACAACTTAATCAGGTAGACTCTAATTATTCTACTATCATATGCTTCTTTCTATGACGCCATGTTTTTACAAAAATCAAGACACTTGTTATTATACTTTATACTTAACAAAAGAAAGACAAATTTCATAAAGAACCTGGTATGGATAAAGCTTCTTTCAATAGTAAATATCCTTTGGATCTTCTCCTTTCGGCTTCTTCTCAATTTCTCCCTTCTTTTTAGCTATGTGAGCTTCACTTCTTTCCGTTCTTTTGTTATTCACCTTGTTTGGTCAATCCCTCTTAAAGTGTCCATACTCATTGTCTCCAAAGCATTGACTCTTGGAAATATCTATCTTTTTCTTGGACTTTCAAAACTTCCCTTAAGTCGTCATTCACGAAAGTTTTGGACATCAAAGCAAACAAAAATCCATTCACATTACAGCACAAAGAAGCAACTCACATAGAGAAGGTTTACATAAGTCGTTCACTAAGAGCACATAGAATCAATTCAAATAAAACAACAGTTAATTCATTGCACAAATTCCCTTACGGGGGTGTGTGTTCCTTATCTCTCGAGTATGTATCATCTATTCTCGGATCACACAAGGATCGACCCCCAAGTATTGAAATTTATAGTTCTAGATGCCCTGAAAATGGGCTCTAGTCATTCAGCTTAGGGAAAACAAAGATATGGCCAACTAGGCCTCGTCATTTCGAGCCAGAAAAGCTTCTCAAACACAAAAAATCATTTGATACAGAGGTCGAAACCATGATCAAGTTAAATTGGTGAAAAAGATGGAAATGAAAGAAAACATTTACGTGCTAACCCAACCGAGGCATCTCCATACCAAAAATTTGGAAGATGGGAGCAAACTTGATATAATAACAACTGGAGTTGTGCTACTTGACTCCTACGATGTAGAAGACACTAGTGCCTACTCGCATTCTTGTGTGTGCAACATATATTATTATATTACTCTCGGAAACTCCATTCTGTCTCGGTAAAGGTCATGCCAACAGGTAGGACCAATTACTCCATAAAATATTGAAAACAACTGCCAAAGCCTCAATATTATCACTTGAACATGTGGACTATAAATAAGCCGATACATACATCAATTATAAACATCTAGTTGTTGAACATAGTGACAATGTTTGTTCACTTCACAAAAATACCTAAATAGGTAAACAACAACAAGTAATTACAAAATTTACAAAGCAACTTTACAATAAGTCTACCCAAGCTTTGCCTCTCCTAGGCTTATGGGTTCTCTTCTTGCATCATATTTTCCTTGAAGGTTGCTTTGGATTATTGCAAGTCCTCTTTGCCACCTGTTTTTGCCCTTGCATTATGTTGCACAATCTCTTTATCCTTCTTTGAATGAAGCTCTGGATGTAACTTCCAACATAATTTAGTGTCATGCCCATGCATCTTCCAATGAGTACAGAAGAAATTTCTCTTGTTTGCTGACATAGAATTTCTCTCATGCGAAGGAGAGTCATTATGCTTGATGCCTATAATTTGATTCATTATTTTAACCATTATCATATGTTTCTCATATACATCCATGCAAGGGTCAAATGCATCACAAAAAGTACAAGGGTACTCATTCCACAAGTATTCCAAACTACCATGCATTGGAAAACACCCATGAGAGTTATACCTGTCTCCAGGGCTGCAACTTTGACAGAGTGGAGTGGATGATTCCATGCAAGGTCCATTCAAGCATTCAGCTTGCTTGGGAGATGAATGAACATTGTCACAAGGTGGTGACATCTCATCCTTAGATGGCCGATGTGCCTCAGGTCGTTTAGAGCATTCTCCAAACTCCCTTCGACCATATCCCAATCCCTGATACTTCGGTCTCTCCTCCACCATAATTGGATTGGTAATACCTTGGCAATTTTTATCGAGGCCTCCACCTTCATAACCCATCCTGGAAATCAACTTCATACCTCTGCCTTTGGTATGTTGCTCAAACGCCGCAAAAGAAGTGCTATGCACATAAACGGAACGAATGGTACTTGAAATGCTAATTACCTCCTTAAACTTATCATTCATGTTTTTGGCTTCTGATGACGACGACAATGATATTTCATATGAATATAGCCACCCACTCTTATCCACTAGCATATGGTGTGTTTCTTGAAGATGTTTTCAAAATGCACATGCATCATCTTCGAAATATGGTCCAAAACCACTATTTGAACCATGACCACATACTGGCTTCATTGTAGAGGTTTATCTGGATGGTACAAGAGTAGAACTTTCAGCAACTTGTTCTTCAAACACATGCTGAAACTGAAGTCACACGCGTCTCTTCTCCTCTTCAACCATCTTTAGCATCGTTCTCAACTCTATGTTCTCCATACGAAGAGCCAAATTCTACTCCTCTAGCTCTTTTGAGAGTCTTTTGTCTGCCCATTCTTGCAACTTTGTCAACTGGTGCTCTGATACCAAAATGATCTAAAGTTGGAATAGGTGTCTTCTTCCTCTTTTCTAAAATCAAATAAAAACAAAAATAGGATTGTGTTGACGCTTTGCAAGATAAAATGGGTCTTGAAACAAACAGGTTTTTTCAATGTCTCTTCAAGTCATGAATTAGTCTTCACATGCAACTTAACATAAGAAACATAACAACACATAACTCTTGCAGGCATAATGAAGAGATAACAGATTATTTGTTGATGGAGTTCACCCTTTCTGGGCTACATCTATGGGCCTGGTAACATAGCTAGACCACTCATATATTCAATAGAAAAATGGAGTACATAAATAGTTAGCTGATGGTAAACATGTGGCTATTACCCCTACAAGGTAATTTTCTCATGAAAATAACTCTCACAAACAACAACAACACAAAGAATCTCCTACAAAGATGTCATACTGCAACTGAAATGAGCTAAAATGAGCATGTGGGCACTTCAATTCCACATTGAAGCACATAACAAAACTTCCCCCGACATAACATAATGAGAAAAGTGAACCTAAGATAAACACTGCAAGTTACAACTGTTGTAGTAGACTTTTGAAGGTGAGAATACCCCTACAAGGCCTTCTCCATGCCCAAACACCTTACAGAAATCGCATTTGAGTTACATGATTAATTGTTTGATAGTTGACAAGTTGAGTAAAGTGAAAAGCCAAGGTGTAGGTGCGTGACCTTATTTAAGATATCCATGAGCTTTGTTGACGAAGACCATCTTCAAAGAGGCACTCCATGGAAATGGGAGTTATTAGTAAAAGGGCCATGAACAAGGTGACAACGAAAGATAAAAGCACGAGAGCAAAGGTGAAAACAGTACATCAGAGGGAAAAGATAGAAGTGAGGAAAAAGCCTTTTTTTTTGGTGTGTATATTTGTGAGGAAGGAAATGGAAATCTAACCCGAATGGCAAAATTTTGCGACAATATTGAGTTATGTTATTTATTGTGCACGATTACGATTACCATTATTATTGGGTGAAGGTTCCAAACCTTCATATGAGAGAGAGGCACTGGTTGGACAGAAGCGCGCGCATTTGGGTTAGAGATGGTGGGATTTTTACAACGGTTAGTTCCACACGATTTTCAAAATTTGCGACACATGAATAGGAATAATTAAGTTTGTAAGATGTGTGGCCAAAACACACTTGTGAATCTGAGAAGTAGTGGTGGCATCAATATGAATTGCAAAATTCGTATGGTCGTGTTGTTTCTGGTGATAGGAATTGGAATTGTTGGGATAATTTATGCTTGGCATTTCATGTGGTTCCATGGTCTAGTGGTGAGGACATTGGACTCTGAATCCAGTAACCCGAGTTCAAATCTCGGTGGAACCTCGTTGCTCTGTTTCACAACCAATGGTTGTGTTTTTCTTTTTCTTTTTTTTAATGCGGTGCGAAATAAGATTTGAGCACTTTGTGTTTGTTTTTCTTTTAATGCGGTGCGGTGCGGTGCGGTGGGATGATGAAATAAAATAAGTCCATACTTCTCCTTTTTGGTAGATTGAGGCAACCTATTATTAGAGTAGAGTGAGTGATGGATGTGGCTCTGGGTTTCACAGAAACGTCCATGCACAAAGCGATCACAGCTCCGTTGTAGTCTAGCTGGTTAGGATACTCGGCTCTCACCCGAGAGACCCGGGTTCGAGTCCCGGCAACGGAATTTTAATTTTATTTTACATTGCGGGTTTTAAAAATGTTAATGTTTTTGTTTTTGTATGAGGGAGGACAGAGCTGGAATGGGATTGTTCTTTTTTCATCGCGGCAACGGGGTTTCAAAACTGTTTTTGTATGTATGAGGGAGGACACAGCTGGAATCGGATTTTACTTTTTCCATTGTAACATCGCGGAGCGGAGATCTTCTGGGATTTAAATGTATGTATGTATTTGTATTGGAATCCAATCTAATACAAATCTAAAAATAGATCAAGGACCTGACGATGCGTCTGCCGGGAGTCGAACCCGGGTCTATTGCTTGGAAGGCAATTATCCTAACCGTTGGACTACAAACGCTTTGCGGCAAACACCTGCGCCTGCTCACCTTCCGCACAAGGAAGGAAGGAAGCTCTAACCGTAACCGTTGGACCGCAAACGCTCTCGCTGTAACAATTATGGTAACCGTCTTGCAAACCACAAAATGTAAATGTGAGAGCGCATAGTTGATGATAATACTAAATTCCCACTGAGATTCAAACCCCAAATCTCACGCAAACCAATGAATGAATATTATTCGACACAAACATCATCGGCTTCTTGTTATTGGTAACACGTACATACAGAACGTCGCAATATATTCCCACATGCGTAACGCGAAATACATTTAGACATTGGATAATGAAGTAGAGTGCAGTCTCTAGTGTCTCTTCGGAGACATCCGATAAAATTGGAACGATACAGAGAAGATTAGCATGGCCCCTGCGCAAGGATGACACGCACAAATCGAGAAATGGTCCAAATTTTTTTATTGATTAATTAATCACAGCTTCTTTTTATTTTTATTATCCTCGTTTATTTATTAATTTAATTAATCACAGCTTCTTTTTATTTTTATTATCCTCGTTTATTTATTGATTAATCACAGCTTCTTTTTCTTTTTATTTTTATTTTTATTATCCTCGTTTATTTATTAATTAATCACAGCACTTTTTTATTATCCTCTTCTATTTATTAATTAATCACAGCTTTTTTTATTATCCTCTTCTATTTATTAATTAATCACAGCCTTTTTTATTATCGTCTTTTATTTATTAATTAATCACTCCTAGTACCCTTGCTAGAATAGGGGTTTTCTTGCTAGTACCCTCGATAATAATGATTTTTTGATACTCAAAGTGCACCTAGGATGCATGTATGAGCCTCCAACTCATGGTTATGGTCAAAGTTGGCAACAATTTCCAAGAAATGATCTTTGAAGGTGATTTATGTGCGAATGAAGGTGAATCTTAAAGGATATAGAACATGGGTTTCTTGGTAGGATGCCCCAAATTGAGTAAGGTGAGGGCCATTTGACAAAATAAGGCATGATTTGAGATTAATGGTTGGTTATTTAATTAAGGTTTTCCTAGATTTCATGTTGTGCCCATATTTAAAAAAAACAGGCAAATACAAATTATGCTCATATTCGCAGAATAGGCAAAATAAAATTGGCTTATGGTTAGAAATTAGGTTGTAATTTATTCTCAAAGATACCTAATTGATTCATATTCTTTCAGATTGAGTAAATGGTATTTTGTAATTTCTTCCCAATTCCAAGATTGGGGAAATGAATTCAACATGCTCTTTTAGTCCAAAGAATTGAGCTCTATTATTCTGTAATTAGAGGTATGATATTTAATATATGAGGTTGGTTGATTTCCAAAGACATTTCTCATTGGTTGTGACTTGATCTAATTTATCTCCAAGCACGTTTCATAGGTCGGGAAGGAAACCTCGACCCAAGTAACATCCCATTGTTTTGTATTTTTTTACTTAAATTAGTTTCCAATTTTGATTTGGGTTTTATATTGTAGCATTTAGATCATCTTATTGTAGCACTTGATTTTATCTTTGTAGCTATACAGTTAGGTAAATTGTAGCATTTTATTTTTCCTTTCTTTTTCATATATTTACCCATTTATTTATAGTCTTCATGTTGGTTTGATATGTTGTCTCTTGCATTTTCTTTTGTGCTACTATAATTTAATGCAATTCAGAAAGATTTACCACTGAATGCCAGGGATAACATGTTGCAACTCTTCAGGGTTGTGCGAACACCTTATTCAATAATCATGAAATATCCTAAATTTTCAAGAAGGATCTTTGTGTTCACACCCAAATGATCACGATATCTATTATAATTCCTTCCTTTCCTTGGATTTATGTTGATGTTTGATAGAAGTGAGATTGCTTAGAAATTATGAGGCATGCCCTCTGTAATGAGTATTTGGCATTCATCTAGAATAAAAATGCCACTGCAAGGTATTAGGAATAATGGATGGGTCTAGTTTCCTAAAATATAGCCAAAAAATTGAGCGTTAACAAGAACCCCTCGCACTAAGCCTTACTTCTTCGACTCAAGCATCATGGACGAAAACTCCTCAAATCATCACATATGACCTTTGTAGGGCATCAATCACCTCTAAATGTGGTATTTGCACCATGTATATGTTAGTTATGAATCAATAATGGGTATTGAGGAATATACTAGGTCAAGGCATGACAACAAGGGTGTTAAAACCTAAATGAATCTTATTAAGATCAATTCGTATGAATAACACCTAACCCATGAAGTTAATCAAGCTATAACACCAAATGCATCCTCAAACCACTAGATGTGACTTTTATGGTGTCTCTTTGGCATATGATCCAAATTGGATACTTATATTGTTTTTCATCCATCTTGATGCACCTAAAGTGGAAAAAGTTGAGGAATTTTCTTACAAGACCATTTCTATCAGCAGGACCTAGTTTGGCAAATTGGTGTTTGAAACCTTCTAAGAGTGTTTTGAGGCATTAAACAATGTTTTTTGAGGTAAAAATTTCCTGCCCTTGGGTGTACCTTTTTTCATATTCACACACATACACCTTTTCGACGACATAAGAATCACCTTAATTGAAGTACATATGCAAAAGTTATGCCACTCGGATGTTGACTTTCCTATTTTGGTCACAATAATTTGAGAGGATGCCACGCCAGCCTCCATTATTCATTGAAAAGGGGCTATCCATGTGATCATGATGAAGAAGGCTCAAGAATATTCCATATGGTAACTTTATTTAAGAGTTGATGAAGTCAAACCTAACCACTAGTAGGCTATCAAGATGTGGGCCACTGGGAGGAAAATGGGTTCCATTCTTTTCGAGTGTATTTTGTTCCCTAGACGAGTAGAGTAGCCGAGAGGGATAGCGAGACAACGCATAGCGAGGATTTATGCACTGCAGTAGCCCATGGGCCATAGACACTACTTCTTTGTACCTGTAGCTATTTTCTATTTAGAGAAAGAAAGTAGAGCGACCTCACCTGCCAGTTAGGTTTTCTTCCGAAAGGGATTTCTAGGTTATATCTTGTGTCAATAATGGTTTTTTATTTTTTATTTTTCTATTCCATATTTTATACATAATTTTAATATGCATGTATACGCAATAAAAAACAATTTACAAATCCAAAAATCTAAAGAGAAATATTCTTGTTTTTGCAGCTAGAAGCACAAGTTGCAAATATAAGCCATAATGTGATTCTCCCAATGGAGACCCTGAACAATAAGCTCGAGCTATTCAGTGAAGATGGGGGTTCTAATGCAGAAGTCTAATCATAATGGATATCTAGGGATCATGAAGAAATAAAGAATGAGTCGAAGAAAGGACCAGAAAAACATCAACCTAGTTCGAGTGTTGTGAACCATTCACAATCCCTATTCAAAATTGAAGTGAAGGTCAATATCAAGTCGTACGAACGTGATATCGATACTCTGAAGCTAAATCACTAGTTTCAACAATTAGAAGTTTATTTCAATGATCATCGTATACAGGAAGAATATAATATTTCATTTGTGTGACTAAACTTAGAGGGTCATGCACTGTCTTGGTAGGAAATCCACATAGAAGCCTTGAGGTTTGAGGGAGATATTCTTGTGACCAAGTGGGATGAACTTAAAAATCACATAAAGTCACAATTTTATCCTATGTGGTATGTAAAGGACTAGTGAATTCGGTGGCACTACTTCATGGAGAAACAGGGGCAAAGCATATAGGACTACACTGCAAAATTTAGAAAGATGGCCATAATGTTGGGTATATCCCTAAAGAACCTAGATGTACTCCTCAAGAATCTAGGGCGTCCACACATCCATTTGTGGAAGAAAATGATGATGTTCAAACACATATCAGTGGATGAGGCTTGTGTACATGCAAAATAGTTGGAGAATAAAGGCTTGAAGAAAGGGAAATCAAGTGGATTGGAGCAAAAGGAGCATCCAAATGAAGGATGGGAAGAAGAAGCAGAAAGGGGGAAAATATAAAAATATGAGGGCCATAACACACGAGTGCAAAGATGTCAACAACCACTACAACCATTTTAACATTGATAGACATATAGAGGAGAGTGTTGGAAATTGCCTCCATATCTTAACTAGAAGAAAAAAAAGAAAGATAATAAGAAGAAGAATATCATGGCCATTGATTCAAGAAACCAAGCTGGAAGAAACTTGGATGTGGATGAAAAGATTGTCTATACATTAGTGTAAAAGGAGGTGAATTTGACTAGCCTTTAGCAATAGAAATAGAAGCAAAATACCACGCTCTTACATATAAACATATAGGTTATAAATACTAATATAAATGTTTTTTTTTTACTCAAGATCGCAAACAAATCTCATTGTAGTAGAGCTGGTAAACAAATTGGGATTGGAAGTTCGTGACCATCCAAGCCCATATCCATTGGGATGAGTAAATAAGGATGCAGAGACAAAGGTAACAAAAAATGAAAAATTAGTTTTTTTACTGATTTTATTGATGAAGTAGAAGTAGATGTAGTCCCCTGATGCATATAGAGTGGTATTTGAAAGTCCTTGCATGTATATGAGGGATGCAATATTCATGCAGAGATACAACCAACACTGGCTCATCAAGGATGGAAAATCATTCACCATCAATGCCAATAAAGTCAAGTCAGAAATTTCACTAGGAAGTTCCAACTAAGACAAGAAACTCATCAATTATAGGCAGAATTATGTCTTACTTTTTTAAGAGAAAAATAGTTTGTAGAAGATTCAGTAATAGAAAATGAATCCATGGAGGGGTGTAGTAAGAAATTAAAAGAAAAAAGCAACTGGAAGAGTTTCTACATGCATACAAGTATGTGTTCCAAGAGCCTATAGGGATACCACTCAAGAGGGAAGTGGAATACAAGATCCAACTATTGTTGTTCCCCATAGCTAAACATTGGGTTGTACATGATTTTTGTTATAAAATAAAGTGCGGTGAAGAATCAATTGCAACAACTACTAGAACAAGGTGTCATTTGAGCTAATGAATGATATATTGCAAACTTTTATAGATTCATTTGTTATTGTCTATTTGGATGATTTCCTAGTATATAGTGCCACCTGGGAGGATTACATCCCACATTTGACACAAGTGTTAGAGACATTAAAGAAGCACCAACTGCTATAAAATCTCAAGAAGTGTGAGTTTGCATAACAGTCTTTGGTATATCTGGTGTATGTGATAGGTGGAGGAGAGCTGAAGATAGATCCTGCCAAGATGGATACCATCATGAAATGGATAGTGCCTAATAATGTTTATGTGGTTAAGAGTTTTGTTGGGCTCTTACAGTACTTGTGGAAATTCGTTGCCTCATTTTTAGTGGTAGCATTTGTTGATTTTTCATAGGTCTTCTAGCTAATACTTACTTCTAATTATTTTTACTTTAAGTCTCCTTGTATTCACATTAATCATTAATCAATTACACAAAAAATCTTCAACAATAGAACAAAAATAACAGTAGGATCATAAAGATACATGCATATAGGCAACACAAATATTTCACGTTGGGAAAACCCACATAGGGGAATAACCCAAAAACCTTTTCCTTAGAGAAATTATGTAATTCAAAAAGACATATAATATGATATTTTAGTCAACAATCAAACTAACTAATCCCAGGTCAAACCTAGTCAAACTTTTATCGAGGGATTGGTTTTCTTAGAATTTTGGTTTACTCCATAATTCAACATCCTACCCAGAGTAGATCTACCTAGATAAATTGTCTACTTCAAAGATACTTTTATCTGCCTCATAAGACTTCTTCTTTTTAGAGGAACTCAACCTCCCTTTTGCTCCTTTGATGATACATAGAGGATCCAAATTGGTTGCACTTTGGATGAATATGAGTAGTGTATTTATAAAGGTTAAGAGTGCCCCACGGATAACGCTTCCTCGGTTGGGCCAACTTTATCTTTATGAAGGCTGAATTAACATTTTGAGGATATAAAATTAAATTTCAATAATTTAAATTCTCTTTCTTCAAACCGACATGAAGAACATGTCTTTATTTCGTCATTACATATATTTGAAAGGTTAAAATATAAATTATGAAGACTGACCATAGCTCCCAAAATTCAACACTCCCTATTATCTATGGAGGTATTCATAATAACTATCTAGATGTTCTCTTGTTGAAAAAATTCTCTAATAAAATGTTCATAATTTATCATCAACATCAACATCATTCTATTACCATAATCTTGGTCAACAACCCTGGCTCATGGTAAATCAAAATCATCACTTAGTTACCATAATTTTGTTCGGTACGTATGAATTATGGTGTATCATCACCATAATATTGGTTAGTACTCCTAACCTATGGTACATCATTAACATCAACTAGTCATCATATTTCTAGTTGTTACCTCTGACCTATGGTGTATCATCACTGTAATCCTAGTCATTTCTCCTGACCTAGACTAGTCTTGGTTCACCATCAATCTAGTCAATATATTTGACTCATGGTAAACCTCTAAAGGCCTCACTCTTCATCAGAATTTTTGGGCCTAATGTTAAATGTGCTCACACAGCCTATCAGGAGAGTCTAATCTTGGCGATGAAAGGCACCCCCTCAGTTGAGTGATTATGTGCCTCTAGGACCACTCTTCCTAATTATAGTCAACATAATTGACATAAGAAGAATGATTGTCCTTTGTCAAACCATTCTCCCTAATTTTGGTCAATATACTTGACCCATAGAGAATGATTTTCTCTGAGTAAGCTAGCTATGTTGATGTGTCAATCCATTACATGTGGAAAGCATCATGCTCAACAAGTTTTCACTTGAAGCAATTCATCGATTATCCAAGTCATCACTTGGAATCTAGTTAGCACTTGTGAACTATGATGAAACCCTGGGCTATTACCATTTATGCATGCTAATTTAATGGTAACTTTCCTGCCCAATCTTGGAGGCACAAAATCACCCACCTCGGGAGAACTTTAGGACTTGATGCTCTCTGAGCCATTCTTGATAGCCAAATTTTGTGGCCTGTAGTCAATACTTTGATCTACCTATATTTTGACTTACGGAGAATGTCTTCCCTTTGATGCAACAACATCATCACTCCCTCTAACGGAGGAAAATATTTTCAACCACTTCGGCTTGTCCTTGAAGTATACCAAATTCTCAAGCTTGTCCATGAAGTATACACGTCTCAAGCTTGTCCTTGAAGTATACATAATTATCAAGCTTCTCCCTGAAGTATACAAACTTGTCCTAGGGATAGAGGCTTTATGATCCTCATTACTTCCTTCTGTACCATAATTTGGTATGTTCTTTGACATATTATCATGGTTGTATCCTACACTTGATCAAACAATCATGTGAGAACTTACTGAAGCCAGAATACTTCACATTTCACCAAACTAGCTACAATATACTAAACTCTTGTAGTCTTGTGTATGACAGATGTATGCTTCCTTCCTTAGAAAAATCAAAACGAAATCATCATCGTGATGTGCTCTTCCTATCTTCAGCACTCTTTGCCCAATCTAAATCTATATATTCAGTAGTTTCACTTCATAACTTCAATCCATGTATAATTGTACCATTCAATTACTTCAACACATTTTGAGCCACATGCCTTGGATTAACCATAAATAGATCAACTTCCTTCACTAGATCCATCACCACAACTTATTTTCAGTCACCCTTACTAGGTTCTCCATCTGGCATTGAGACATATCCTGCAATGGCAATCATAGCTTCTACCACTGTTTCTTCCTATACACTAAAGAATATATGCTATCTAGTATGGTCCACTCGTAGAGGGCATATTGCTCTCTCTATCATGGAATAAATTACTACTCACTATGTCAAGTGAGTCCTTCTACTTAATCCATATAATAACAAGATCAACCTTGATCCATGAATCCAAGTATACACATTCTAAGGTATTTATACAAAGCCTTCTTTTGTTGCAAACATTGTTGGCTTATCATATCATATGACAAAATTTTATGATTTTTGTTTTCCAAAAAAAAAATTGAATTTGGAAAATTTTGGGTTTTCAAATAGCGTTATTATTACTCTCGACCTTTTATCCAAAAAAGTGTTTTAATTAAACAAAAAAACCATTGGGCTCAAAGGCTAAATCTCCTAGTCCCTTTTTCGTGCCACAATTCCATCGAAGTACACCAATTACAATCACAAGGAAGCACCACACAATGTCGTTGAGAGGAGGGCCACACAATGGCGCTGAGAGGAGGGACCACAAGCTATTTTCACAACATATCGACAAGTGACACAAATGTTGTTGTATATATAAAATGAATTTTTGGCTGACCAATGTGGGGCTATTTAAAATAAAACAAACATCATCCACCTCAAGCCCTGCAAACTAAATCAATTGTTGGAATCACCCTGTTTCCTCTCCACTTCTAGGTGTTCCTATACTAGTCTTTGAGTAAATTCTACCTCGACTTTTACACCTTGACTATAGAAGTACATAGAAAGCATAGATGGGTGGGGTTATGGGTCTTGAAGCTTTGGTTGGGAAGGCTTATTTAAGGGGAGAACAATAACCTATCGTAATCTAAAGCATGTGGTTATGAGAATCACACCCAAGTATTCTTTAGAGGTAGAAAATAATGTTATTTTAGTTTCTTCTCACATGTATACAATCTTCTCATCTGGACGTGCAGGTGATTACATTTGTGGAATCCTTCAATTCAAGTTGTTGATTTGGAGGATATGGGTGTAGGAGGCAAGTCGAGTTTGTTTTAGGTTGGTCCTGAACCTTGGATTGTAGAAGCATTTTCTCGTGTGGCCAAACACTCATTTGCTCAACTGAAGTCCCAAGATATATTTCATTCTAGAGTGATAAAATCTGCTAGTGACTTCCAATTTTACAAGGAGGTTGCAGAGCTATCTGGTCTTGATTTTTCTTACATGGACTTCACAACAGTTTATCATATGGGAATGACAAATTGTAACTTCTGTAGCCTGTTTCCCTTCAACATATTGGAGAAAATATGCTCACTTTATTACTTGAAGTTTTAACCTCAACTCATTTGCAAAACCAAAAACAAAAAAATAAATGAAAAGGGTTCTAAATAGTTCCAGGTTGTCTATTTTGATGCGTTGGGAAAAATTCTCTAATAAAATGTTCATAATTTATCATCAACATCAACATCATTCTATTACCATAATCTTGGTCAACAACCCTGGCTCATGGTAAATCAAAATCATCACTTAGTTACCATAATTGTGTTCAGTACCTATGACTTATGGTGTATCATCACCATAATATTGGTTAGTACTCCTAACCTATGGTACATCATTAACATCAACTAGTCATCATATTTCTAGTTGTTACCTCTGACCTATGGTGTATCATCACTGTAATCCTAGTCATTTCTCCTGAGCTAGACTAGTCTTGGTTCACCATCAATCTAGTTAATATATTTGACTCATGGTAAATCTCCAAAGGCCTCACTCTTCATGTGAATTTTTGGGCCTAATGTTAAATGTGCTCAGACAACCTATCTAGAGAGTCTAATCTTGGTGATGAAAGGCACCCACTCAACTGAGTGATTATGTGCCTCTAGGACCACTCTTCCTAATTATAGTCAACATAATTGACATAAGAAGAATGATTGTCCTCTGTCGAACCATTCTCACTAATTTTGGTCAATATAATTGACCCACAGGGAATGATTTTCTCTGAATAAGCTAGCTATGTTGATGTGTCAATCCATTACATGTGGAAAGCATCATGCTCAACAAGTTGTCACTTGAAGCAATTCATCGATTATCCAAGTCATCACTTGGAACCTAGTTAGCACTTGTGAACTATGATGAAACCTTGGGCTATTACCATTTATGCATGCTAATTTAATGGTAACTTTCTTGCCCAATCTTAGCGGCACTAACTCACCCACCTCGGGAGCACTTTGGGCCTTGATGCTCTCTGAGCCATTCTTGATAGCCAAATTTTGTGGCCCCTAGTCAATACTTTGATCTACCTATATTTTGACTTACGGAGAATGTCCGCCCTTTGATGCAACAAAATCACCACTCCCTCTAACAGAGGAAAATATTTTCAACCACTTCGGCTTGTCCTTGAAGTATACCAAATTCTCAAGCTTGTCCATGAAGTATACACGTCTCAAGCTTGTCCTTGAAGTATACAAACTTCTCAAGCTTCTCCCTGAAGTATACAAACTTCTCCTAGGGATAGAGGCTTTATGATCCTCATACTTCCTTCTGTACCATATTTTGGTATGTTCTTTGACCTATTATCATGGTTGTCTACTGCACTTGATCAAACAATCATGTGAGAACTTACTGAAGCCAAAATACTTCACATTTCACCAAACTAGCTACAATATACTCAACTCTTGTAGTCTTGTGTATGACAAATGTATGCTTCCTTCCTAAAAAAAATCAAAACTAAATCATCATCGTGATGTGCTCTTCCTATCTTCATCACTCTTTGCCCAATCTAAATCTATATATTTCAGTAGTTTCACTTCATAACTTCAATCCATGTACAATTGTACCATTCAATTACTTCAACACATGTTGAGCCACATGCCTTGGATCAACCATAAATAGATCAACTTCCTTCACTAGATCCATCACCACAACTTATTTTCAGTCACCCTTACTAGGTTCTCCCTCTGGCATTGAGACATATCCTGCTATGGCAATCATAGATGCTACCACTGTTTCTTCCTATACACTAAAGAATATATGCTATCTAGTATGGTCCACTCATAGAGGGCATATTGCTCTCTCTATCATGGAATAAATTACTACTCACTGTGTCAAGTGAGTCCTTCTACTTAATCCATATAATAACAAGATCAACCTTGATCCATTAATCCAAGTATACACATTCTAAGGTATTTATACAAAGCCTTCTTTTGTTGCAAACATTGTTGGCTTATCATATCATATGACAAAATTTTATGATTTTTGTTTTCCAAAAAAAAATTGAATTTGGAAAATTTTGGGTTTTCAAAGAGCGTTATTATTACTCTCGACCTTTTATCCAAAATAATGTTTTAATTAAACAAAAAAACCATTGGGCTTGAAGGCTAAATCTCCTAGTCCCTTTTTCGTGCCACAATTCCATCAAAGTACACCAATTACAATCACAAGGAAGCGCCACACAATGGCGCTGAGAGGAGGGCCACACAATGGCGCTGAGAGGAGGGACCACAAGCTATTTTCACAACATGTTGACAAGTGACACAAATGTTGTTGTATATATAAAATGAATTTTTGGCTGACCAATGTGGGGCTATTTAAAATAAAACAAACATCATCCACCTCAAGCCCTGCAACCTAAATCAATTGTTGGAATCACCCTGTTTCCTCTCCACTTCTAGGTGTTCCTATACCAGTCTTCGAGTAAATTCTACCTCGACTTTTACACCTTGACTATAGAAGTACATAGAAAGCATAGATGGGTGGAGTTATGGGTCTTGAAGCTTTGGTTGGGAAGGCTTATTTAAGGGGAGAACAATAACCTATTGTAATCTAAAGCATGTGGTTATGAGAATCACACCCAAGTATTCTTTAGAGGTAGGAAATAATGTTATTTTAGTTTCTTCTCACATGTATACAATCTTCTCATCTGGATGTGCAGGTGATTACATTTGTGGAATCCTTCAATTCAAGTTGTTGATTTGGAGGATATGGGTGTAGGAGGAAAGTCGAGTTTGTTTTAGATTGGTCCTGAACCTTGGATTGTAGAAGCCTTTTCTTGTGTGGCCAAACACCCATTTGCTCAACTGAAGTCCCAAGATATATTTCATTCTAGAGTGATAAAATCTGCTAGTGACTTCTAATTTTACAAGGAGGTTGCAAAGCTATCTGGTCTTGATTTTTCTTACATGGACTTCATAGCAGTTTATCATATGGGAATGACAAATTGTAACTTCTGTAGCGTGTTTCCCTTCAACACATTGGAGAAAATATGCTCACTTTATTACTTGAAGTTTTAACCTCACCTCATTTGCAAAACCAAAAACAAAAAATAAATGAGAAGGGTTCTAAATAGCTCCAGGTTGTCTATTTTGATGCGTTGGGAAAATACACGATTGTCTACTCTCAAAAGTTTGCAAATTCACTATACGTCTCAGTTATTTTGCAGTCATTGTTGCTTTGGACTACTTTATTGGTTTAGGGAGGAGTTCGATATGTGATGCCCCTCTCCTTATCGTGCTTGAGTATTTTGATGACATGGGCCCTATCTCTGAGATTTTATGCCTGAATCAATTTCCTCTTGCCACATTTATGTTTATCACCGTTTCCCTATATAGAAAATCCCTAGTTATTGTTAGGCTTATTCAATGCACCTATATTACTTGGGGAACTTTTTGGTCATATCTTGGGATACATTACGCTGTAGAGGTACTTGTTACAACTAGGGAAGAAAAAAAAACATGAATTGCATATAAATGAGGGTATTAGTAAATATCAATTGGATTCCATCAAGTGGGAGGCACAAAGGTGGTTACTTAAAGTTGGCCTAGTTTAGTGGCTATTAATGTTGATGCTGGGAATTTTGTGTTAAAGCTGGTTCTTCATTCATACCTTTTATTTAGCTTGTTTAACTAACAATAACATATGATATAGCGGAAGCAATTTTGTCATGATTGCGAAAGCTTAGAAAGTTGAAACCCTCATAATTAATTCTTGGTCTCATACTGCTCGTCGTTCTCACTACTAGTGTATTTATACAAGGGTGAAGAATATTGTTAGAACTATAATTAGATTTGATAGAAATCTAGGTGCCAATGCAGAATGGTTTGGAATTGTTGTGATGGTTACAACTATTGTTTGTCTTCTATTTGTCTATCTGCTTCTAGATGCACATTCTTCAGATATTGGTAGAACCGTAAATGTCTCCCATGTAGTGGAGGCAACAAGAAATAAGGGAAATCACTCTCAAATCAAATCTTATATTTCACTATCCTCTGTGACACCAGGAAAACTAACAAAGGAAATAAAAAATATGAAAGATGAAAATTCTATTTGTGGAAAATGAAAGCTTGTTGATTTTGTGACCTATTTTGTGGAATAAGGTTGTGTCAGTTTGAACGGTACCGGTGAGGATGGAATGAAATAGATTTTCCAATCATATAGGTTGAATCTGATAATATAAGTGAAGGTATAAGAGAGATAATTCTTTCTGTTGATATGAAGGTTTCTAATCGTTGGGTTATTGCAATCAATGATATGGACATAACAAGATTCGAGCTATAAATGGTAACAACCCAAAAAGGTACACATGAAGCTTTGATTCCAGGAGATAAACATCGTTGAATTTGATGGATAGAATATAGCATAATTTGCAAACAACATGATGGAACTAACTGGCCAACTTTGACTACAAATATTTTGTTGATGGAAGTTGAGGTAAGGAAGATATTAAATTGATCCGAATGGAAAATGGCATCAACCCATGTTATTCATCCATGCATGGAATTTACCCATGGTATTGTAATTGGCATCCACCCATGGTATTTATCCACCCATGGTATTGTAAGTGACATCCACCCATGGTATTCATTCACCCATGGTATTGTGACATCCACCCATGGTATTCGTTCGCCCATGGAGTTGACCCATGGTATTGTGACATCCACCCATGGTATTCATTCACCCATGGAATTGACCCGTGGTATTGTAACTGAAAAATAATATAAATAACAAGTCGCATTTTGTAAAAGGACAGTTTGTATGCCACAATGTAGCTCTTATAGCTATTCTCCATTTTAATAAAAAATATTCTTTGTAGTTTTGTTTATTGGGAATTCTCCTCGTTTTATTCTGGCATTTCAATTTTTCAGATCTTGGGGTGCCTCTCCCCCAAAATCCATTTCAATCTTTTAGATCTTGGGGGGGGGACTAATGTTGGTGTTGAAGACATTTGTGAAGTTCTGCTCTAAGAAAACATAAACCTGCACCAAGAAGCACTGTCTAGAAATCAAGAAAAGGAAGAAAGAGATATTATTAAGTTGCAAATAAATTCAACGATGTAAACTCTCAAACGGGAACTATATTGAGCTCTCATTTTTTTGAGGTAGCAAAAAATCATCTGATTTTTAAAAGTGTTGATTCAGAATACACCTTTTTTTAGCATATTTTTGACACTTCAAATTTTCTTATGTATCATGTATGAACATTTATTTTTAATGTTAGTGATTTTTATGCTTATTTTGAAAAGTGTTGATGCAACATCAACCCCTTTTTTTAGAGGGCTTATTTTTGACACTTTAAATTTTTTGATATAATTAAGTATGGATAAGTTTTTTTAAATGTTTCTGATTTTATGTGGCTTTATGCACATTTTCAAAAGCATCAACCTTTTCTTAAGGCATATTTTTGACACATAAAGTTTTCTTATGTCTTAATTATGCCCATTTTTTTAAAATGTTGATTATTTAACCATTTTTCAAGTTTTCTTATTCCTCTTCTTGTTTTTCGTCCTAAGATGTTTGTTTTTCAAGAGTTTTATGAACTTGTGATTTTTGTTTTTCTTTACACTGCTTTTTTATAATGGTTTTTTTTTTTTTTTTGCAATTTATATTCTGAGGTTAGGATTTTTTATATACTTATATATCGTTAATTAATACTTTAATACACATAAAATAAATGTCACTAAAAAATAATAATTTTAAACACTCGACAAAAAACACACATTTTTCATATAAATACAACTAAAAAAAATATGTATTTCAGAGCATTTTCGCTAAAAATGACATGCTAACTAAAATATTTTTATGAATATTTCATGAATTTTATATTAAAAAAAAAAGATGAAAATTTTCCCAAAAAAATTATTCAGGTAAAATTTGAAGTTGTTGGACACCTAATCCTCTAAGGGTTAGTGTGGAAGTCGAATAGACTAAGGAAGTCCAAGAGACCTTGGGATGTGGAACCCAACGTTCACACCATGTACTATAAATGTATATCATTTGTTAATAATAAACATAATCTCATTATCTAAATTGCATACTGATAATTTATAACTAGATTTTATTTGATTCCATTTCCTTCCATTTATCATCTGAACTATAACTAGATATTCTTCATTTCATAACCCAAATTTTGTTCTAATCCATTAACTCATAATTAGATTTGTGATTCAATATTTTAGATGCATTGATGCTCTATTTTGGTTAATTCTTCTAATTTGTTTATATTTGCAAAAGCAAGATTGACTACTGAATGACAGGGATAACATGTTGCAACTATTCATGGTTGCATGAACACCTTGTTCAATAATTGTGAAATATCATAACTTGTCAAGAAGGATCTTTGTGTTGACACCCCAGTGATCACGACATGTCTTAGAATTCCTTCCTTTCCTTGCATTTACATTGATGTTTGATAGAAGTGAGATTGCTTATAAATTATGAGGCATGCCATCTATAATGAGTATTTGGCATTCAACTAGAATAAAAATGCCACTGCAAGGTATTAAGAATCATGGATGGATCGAGGGTCCTTGTCAATAGCCAGGTAATAGAGGGTTAACAAGAACCCCTCGCACTAAGCCTTACTTCTTCGTCTCAGGCATCATGGGCGACAACTCCTCAAATCATCACGTATGACCTTTATAGGGCATCAATCACCTATAAATGGTATAGGTTAGTTATGAATCAATAATGGGTCTTGAGGAATATACTAGGTCAAGGGATGAAAACAAGGGTGTTAAAAGCTAAATGAATCTTATTAAGCTCAAGTCGTATGAATAACACCTACAACCCATGAAGTTAATCAAGCTATAGCACGAGATGCATCCTCAAACCATTAGATGGGACTTTTATGGTGTCTCTTTAGCATATTATTAAAATTGGATACTTATATTGTTTTTCATCCATCTTGATGCACTCAAAGTGGAAAAAGTTGACGAATCCGCTTACAGGTCCATTTTTATCAGCAGGATCCAGTTTAGCAAATTGGTGTCTGAAACCTTCCAGGAGTGTTTTGAGGCATTAAGCGATATTTTTTGGGGTAAAAATTTTCCACCCTTGGGTGTACCTTTTTTCATATTCACACACATACACCTTTCCAACGACATTAGAATCACCTTAATTGAAGTCCATATGCAAAAGTTATGTCACTCAGAAGTTGACTTTCCTATTTTTGCCACAACAATTTGAGAGGATGCCACATCAGCCTCCATTATTCATTGAAAAGGGGTAATCCATGTGATCATGATGAAGAAGGCTCAAGAATATCCCATATGGTAACTTTATTTAAGAGTTCAGGAAGTCAAACCTAACCACTAGTAGGCTATCAAGATGTGGGCCACGGGAAGGAAAACGGGTTCCATTCTTTTCGAGTGTATTTTGTTCCATAGACGAGTAGAGTAGCTGAGAGGGATAGCGAGAAAACACATAGAAATTATTTGTGCATTACAGTAGCCCATGGGCCACATACCTTACTTCTTTGTACCTGTATCTATTTTCTATTTAGAGAAAGAAAGTAGAGCGACCTCACCTTCCAGTTGGGTTTTCTTTCGAAAGGGATTTCTAGGTTATTATTTGTGTCAATAATGGTTTTTTATTTTTTATTTTTCTATTCCATATTTTATACATGATTATAATATGCATGCATACACAATAAACAATAACTTACAAATCAAAAAATCTAAAGAGAAATAAAATGTCATTGTAGATTTTGGATTTTTAAGTATAATTTATTAGATATGTTATGACAATCTGTCTAGTGGAATATCCACGAGGATTTATGAATCATATTGGTATCGGATCACATTTTTTGGGTATATTATGGATATTTGTAGGTGATCTAGATCGGAGAATCCAAATGTCATAAAACCCTAGTTGCAACCAACAAATCTATGAATAACCTTCACAATATTCTAGAGGAGAGGTTTTTTGCAGTTGCAAGCACAATTTGCAGATATAAGCCATAATGTGATTCACAAAATGGAGACCCTAAACAATAAGTTTGAGTGTTGTGAACCATTCACAATCCCTATTCAAAATTGAAGTGAAGGTCAATATCAAGTCATATGAAAGTGATATAGATACTCTGAAGCTAAATCAATAGTTTCAACAATTAGAAGTTTATTTCAATGATCATCATATACAAGAAGAATATAATATTTCATTTGTGTGGCTAAAATTAGAGGACCATGCCCTATCTTGGTGGGAAATCCACACATAAACCTTGAGGTTTGAGGGAGATATTCTTGTGACTAAGTGGGATGAATTTAAAACTCTCATAAAGTCACAACTTTATCCTGTTAGGTATGTAAAGTACTAGTAGACTTGGTGGCACTACTTCATGGAGAAGCAAGGTCAAAGTGTATAGGAGTACACTGTGGATTTAGAAAGATGACCATAATGTTGGGTATATCCCTAAAGAACCTAGATGTACTCCTGAAGTATTTAGGGGGTCCACACATCCATTTGCAGAAGAAAATGATGGTGTTCAAGCACATATCGGTGGATGAGGCTTGTGTACATGCACAATAGTTGGAGAATAAAGGCTTGAATAAAGGGAAATCAAGTGGATTGAAGCAGAAGTAGCATCCATATGAAGGATTGGAAGAGGAAGTGGAAAGGGGGAAAATATAAAAACATGAGGGCCATAGCACACCAGTGAAAAGATATAGAAAACCACTAGAACCACTTTAACATTGATAGACATATAGAGGAGAGTGTTGGAAGTTGCATCCATAGCTTAACTAGAAGAACAAAAATAAAGATAATAAGAAGAAGAATCTCATGGCCATTGATTCAAGAAACCAAGTTGGAAGCAACTTGGATGTGGATGAGAATATTGTCTATACATTAGTGTAAAAGAAGGTGAATTTGACTAGCCTTTAGCAATAGCAATAGAAGGAAAATACCATGATCTTACATATAAACATATAGGTTATAAATACTAATATAAATGTTTTGTTTGACTCAAGATCGCAAAGAAATATCATTGCAGTGGAGCTAGTAAACAAATTGGGATTGGAAGTTCATGATCATCCAAGCCCATATCCATTGGGATGGGTAAATTAGGATGCAGAGACAAAGGTAACAAAAAATGAAAAATTAGTTTTGCTACTGATTTTATTGATGAAATAGAACTAGATGTAGTCCCTTGATGCATAAAGAGTGGTATTTGAAAGTCCCTGCATGTACATGAGGGATGAAATATTCATGCAGAGAGACAACCAATACTGACTCATCAAGGATGGAAAATCATTCACCATCAACGCACATAAAGTCAAGTCAAAAATTTCACTAGGAAGTCCAACTAAGACAAGAAATTCATCTGTTATAGGTAGAAGTGTGTCTTACTTTTTTTAATAGAAAAATAGTTTGTAGAAGATTCACTAAGAGAAAATGAATTCATGGAGGGGTGTATAAGAAATGAAAAAAGCAACTGGAAGAGTTTCTTCATGCATACAAGGATGTGTTCGAAGAGCCTATAGGGATGCCACTCAAGAGGGAAGTGGAGTACAAGATCCAACTATTGTTAGACTCCCCATAACTAGACATTAGGTTGTACACAATTTTTTTTATATAAGCAAGTGAGGTGAAGAACCAATTGCAACAACTACTAGAACAAGGTGTCATTGACCGAGTACATCACCATGTGGGTCACCCATCATAATTGTGCCAAAGAAGGATGGGACTTGGTTAATGTGTATAGATTACATGGTGTTGAACAATATTACGCTCAAGAATAGGGACCCCCTTCCCAAAATAAATGATATGTTGGATAAGTGCAACAAGTAAAATACTTCACCAAACTAGACTTAAATGTTGGATATCACTAGGTTTGAGTCAGAGAACAAGATACCTCAGAGACCACCTTTAAAACTAGTAAAGCTTTGTTTGAGTGGTTGATCATGCCATTCGACCTATGAAATGCACCAACTACATTTATTAGGTTAATGAATGATATATTTCACACGTTTATAGATTCATTTGTTATTGTCTATTTGGATGATTTACTACTATACAATGCCACCTGGGAGGATCACATCTCACATTTGACACAAGTGCTAGAGACATTAAAGAAGCATTAATAGCTATAAAATCTCAAGAAGTGTGAGTTTGCATAACAATATTTAGTGTATCTGGTGTATGTGATAGGTGGAGGAGAGCTAAAGATAAATCCTGCCAAGATGGATGCCATCATGAAATGGATAGTGCTTAATAATGTTAATGTGGTTAGGAGTTTTTTTGGTGTCATACAGTACTTGTGGAAATTCATAACCTCATTTTTAGTTGTAACATTTGTTGATTTTTCATAGGTCTTCTAGCTGATAATTACTTCTATTTTTTTTTTACTTTAAGTCACCTTGTATTCACATTAATCAATTACACAAAACATCTTCAACAGTAGAATAAAATTAACAATAGGATCATAAAGATACATCTAGACAGACAACACAAACATTTTACCCCAATAAACATCATTTGATTCCTCAAAATTCTCCCAAAACTTTGACACCCTAATTTTCCAAACTAGGTCCTACTGGTATAAATGGCCTTGTGAGAATATTCCTCCACTTTTCCACTCTTAAAGCATCAAGATGGATGAAAAAATAATAATGATATAATCCATATCACACCTCCCCATTTCGGGGTTCTTTTGGTACCCAAAAAATTCTATCTAATGAGGTGAGGGAATTTTTCCTCCACCTTCTCTCAGGTTTACCATTTAGCCTTTCCTAGAAATTGTATGATCCAAATATTTTAACTTCAAGGATTCATATAGAATTGCATATAAAAGAGCGTGTAACCATGTAACTTAAACACATGAAAAAGGAGAGGAAATCATAAAGAAACCATGAGATCAAAGGCACACAAACGATTTGATTACGGAGTTCACCCAATGTGGGCTACGTCTTCGGGTCTTGCTCAAAGTGGGGAGGCCTTCTTTCATGAAATGGAAGAAAAAACGAATTACAATTAGCTTTACATAAATGACCCTTATACCTCCAATTTTTGTCATTGACGAAAAATGCAAAGCTCAGGTGCAAAAATAGATATCGCCATTAGATTCGTGGCGTGAAATCATGGAAAACAACTAGACACTTGACTATATTCTGAGCAAGTGACTTTTGGAGCTCCAAGGAATCTTTAGATTCTCTACAAGAATATTCTCCCAAGATTCCTTCAAAATCTTTCTTGGTTTACATGCTCGCCTAGGCATGGTTTCAACCTAGGCCCCGCCACCTCCTCCTCTATTTGGTCGAATGGAAATGGTTTAAATAACATTATGTGGGCAGAGTTATCAAAACAAGTTGTTGGCTTGTTGGAAAATAGGGCAAGTATGACGGGGGCGGGACAGGTTAAAAACACATCGCACCCATATATGGTTCAGAGCCATTGTTAATATGCGATATATTTTTTTAAAAAGGTTGAAAGTTGTTTTAATTTCGTGGTTGCCCATTGGCAGGTCGACCAACATGGGTCAGGCAGGTTTGAATCCCACCAGCCTCCTCCACGTGGAATTGTTTTATTGTTGGGTGGGCTAGGGTCTCTGATGGCCTGACCCATTATATGTGTCATTCATATGATTTCATTTTTTGACCAGTGGGTCGGGCATTTCTGTTGGTGGGTGGCTCGCCCACCCTATTTAATACTATTTTATTTAATGTCATTGGACTATTGGGGGGTGGCAGCCCACCACCCCATATATATATATAGATATATATATATATATATATATATATATATATATATATATATATATATATATATATATATATATATATATATATATATATTATTTTTTATGCAATAATGGACAAAATTTCAAATTCAGTTTTTAAGGGTCACTGTGAGAATTAAAGAGGTGAAAAATTCTCCCTTTTCCGATTGCCATTTTTTGTGCACCGCCCCTTCGCCAAATTGTTGCCTCGATAGTGACTACCACTTGGCCTAGTTTGAAATTTTTTTTGACCAACTATGTCTTGAGCATACAAACTCAAATTTGAGTTTCATTCACATCGTTGGAATCAGGGCGATGAGAACTACGATCCGGTCCTAGTTTCACTTAAATATGATGACTTTAATTTTTGAGCTTTTTCAAGGCCACTTCTATTTTTGGAGCCACCTGGATCATTCCTCCCCACTAATTAGATTTTGGGCCACCAAAAGCTTTATCAGTCAATTGGAAAGTGAGAGAATTAATCCCTCACTTTCTCCTTTTTAATCCATCAGACCTTACTTGGATGCATTTTTTTGAAACTAATACGAAGGTACTCCATGACTCCTCGTCGTGAAATCCTGGTCTTTCTATCAAGGATGATATCCCTCGGTAGCTTATGCAAATATTCAGGTGCAAAATCGTTCATTGTAGGAACATGTCCAAGCTCTTCGGTGTCCATGATCAAAGGAGGCTCATAAAGCTTCAAGTTTTCAACGTTCACCATTGAGTACATATCCATGTATGCTAGAAAGCTAAGATGAAAAGCATTGTCTCCAATCTTCTCTAATATGGTGAATGTGCCATATCGGATTGGTCTCAACTTCTTTCCTTCCCCTTTCATTCTGGACTTGCTGATGTTGAGCCACACTTTGTCCCAAACCTTGAATTGGTGATCGACTCAGAGCATGTCATGTTGAGCTTTGTATTGAGATTTACTTTTCTCCAGCTACTCTTGCACTTCCTGGTGAATCATCTAAATTCGTTGAATGAACTTCCGCACTTTGTCCCTATCATATTTCCCACTGGAATATTCATCTCTCCCAAATACCATGTCTAAGGGTGTTAAAAAGTGTGCAATAAGAAATGCTTGTTGAGAATGCAACAAGATGATGGAGCTTAGTGGAAAGGAGTCGCCTTCACTAAGTGGGCCTGCAGGAAAATTATGGCGCAAAGTCTATTTTTAGACTATGTCTATTTTTAGACATATGGATCATGGTCTATGAGTTGCAGGATGTTGTTTATGGATGATTGGTCATGTTGGGAAAAATAGATGGACTTCTATTTTTGGATCACAGCAGGAGTGATCAGAGTCTATTTTTAGACTACTAGTCAAAAATAGAAAATTCAAATATTATTGTCTCATAATAATATTTAGACTATAAAATTTATCTTATCCTCTTGGAGCACTTCAGTTTGAGCTACAGATGTGGCACATGCAGCTGTCAGAAGGAAATACGCTTTCTTTGTGGGTCAGTTGAGATATTGCATGCAGGACATCAGTTAGAACTCATGTGGTTGAGTTCGGTGGAGTTGGATGAGCAGTTAATGGAGTTGTGTTCAGTTTGACTTAGTTGAACTAGTTGTATTTAGTCTAACTGGCCAATAGACTAAGTGATGAGGTGTGTGAATTAGTTATTAATTAATTCACTAATTATTAACTTATAATGCAACTGAAGAATACATCAGTTAACTCAGTGCATGTACAATTCAGTGGAGACAGGTGTTAGAGGTTGAGATTGCTATCAGTTGTGACTATAGTTGTGCATGAGATTTTGCACAATCAAAGGATTGAGTATGCCCATGAGAATTGCATATGCTGAGTGATATAGCCTGTGTTCACGTGATTTCCAGTGAGTGATTCTCCAAGGTAAATAGAACTTGGAACGAGTTTGGATTTAATTCATTCTCTTGCAGGATTGTGCAGTGGAGGCAGGCAAGCAGCAAAGGAGATTTGGAGATCAGATCTGAGCTGTATTGTGTGTAACGGGTGGAGATAGTACTGAGTACTTGTGAGGAGTATTGTACTATGTTTGTTACATGTTCTCAATCAATATAATATACAAATAGTTGGGGTTTTTAGTGAGATGCTTTCCTCGAGAAAATACTGTGTTGATATGTAGGAATTTACAGGGTAAGTTCCTTAGACAGAACACCAAAGGACACCGCTCACAACCAGATCGCAGATCAATACACCAGTATTTTTGACATGGTTAAAACCCTCAAAGAGGGAAACAGTCCACGGCCTGAGCCAATGCGTCCACTTCAGGCAATTTATTAATAAAAGAATGAAAATTTACATAAGCTTCTCTCATAGACGGATTACCCTACAAATGACCCTCCATGCGCTTTAAATAGAAATCATGGACCAATCGGGTGTTAAGCCATGGATCAAGTGTCAGTAATACTGAGGAGAGAATGAACCGTCAGATCACTACATATCGTGACCGTCAGATTGTAAGTTACAAAATGTACAAGGTAAAGAAACACACTTTACCTAATACCTAACTCTATACTAGACCAAGTTGTACTTAACTATTTCCTATGTGTCGGAATATCCTAACATCCCCCCTTAAGAACAACTTGGGATAGGATTGAAGGATTTACAAATATGACACAATAGGAGAAGGAAGGAGGCACTAGAGCCTATCCCCCCTTAGTGACAACTTCCTGAACTCCAACCATAAATCGAAGTTTAGTGAACTTCGCCTCTGTGAGAGCCTTTGTAAAGATGTCTGCAACTTGATCATCTGTTGAACAATATTGCACTTCAAGAACATGGTCATGAATGAGCTTTCTGATGAAGTGCATGTGCAGTTCAATTTTTTTGCTGCGCTGATGTTGGACTGGATCTTTGCATAGATGAATGGCACTTTGATTATCACACCAAAGTGTAGTCGGATGCTGCTGCTGAAAGCCAAACTCTGACAGGATCTGACGAAGCCACAAGGCTTCCTTACTAGCTTATACGGCACCACGATATTATGCTTCTGCTGAAGAAGAGAAATGGCACCTTGTTTCTTGCAAGCCCATGTAATAGGTCTTGAACCAAGAGTGAACATATAACCTCAAACATAACAAAGTATTCTTTTAGCTGCTTGTTATAGACATTTTTGTGCCTTACAGCATTGAGCATGAAATGTCCATAATCTAAGGGATCCAAAGTCCCTAAACATGTTGTTCATACCCTTAGAGGAACAAGGCTAACAAACCACATCAATTCACAGAAGTTCTCCACCTGAAACTGCTCAAAAACAAGTCAATTCAGGATCATTTCAGTGGCTACACTAGCTGTTTGCGCTGAATGTCAAAGCCAACACTGGCTACCTGCGTTGAATGTCAAATGGAACACTGGCTACCTGCGCTGAACGAGAGTGGACATGTGGCAGGCTCATTTCTCAAGGTGTCAAAACCCAAGAAGCTTCCAAAATGACACTTGCCTCAGGGAATTCGACTGGTGATGAGTAAGAGGTTCCAAATCCCCAAGTGGAAGCAAGAACCTCCAAGTGGACTCAAGAACTGACAGAGGGAGAGGACACTAGTCAGATATCAAGATGACTCATCCTCTCTCCAAACATCTATATATGGATCTCTCCTCCATGAGATCTAGAGGCTGGAATTTTGTTATTGCAAAGAATTGCTGTTGGTTTGAGATTGGAATCATTGGGTGCTTAATGCTTTAAAGGGGGTGAAGATAGGAATTCTATTTGCTGGGAAGGAGATGCTGGATTGGAGCCCTCTGGGTTGTATCTCTTCCTGAACCTTGTTATTCATCAATAAAGCTATCTTGGTTTCTCCTATATGCTGATGTATTTTTGATGTATGGATGCATTAGTATGTTTAGTTTATTTCTAATCCTAAACTAGTTATGAATGTGAATATCTGTCTTTGTGTAGTGTTCTTCTCTTGTCACAAGTAGCTGTTCTCTTGTGATCTTGCAGGAAGTTGAAGCTGTATAAGCAAGAAGGCAAGTAGCCGTGAACTCCCAAAGAGAAGAGAGACCGGATCGAGGGACAAACGGAAGACACCGGTAAGTCTATTGATCTCTCTTCTTTCACATTTCATAAAGGAAGAAACCAGAATAGCTGTCTCTGTTTGTTGCTAAGGCACTGTCACACCTTAGGTGGATAGGATCGTCCTGGATAGGTATTTTTCCCCACAACAAATTGGCGACTCCACTGGGGAGATTTGTTTAGTCATTTTATTTATGTTTCTATCATTGTTTGTTTCATAGACTTGACAACAACAATCGAACTGCATCTTTCCCGGATGCAAAGTAGACAGTTGTTGCTTTGATCCAGTCACTGGACTTGTCTATGATTTGAACAATGGACTCACAAATGATTTGATGATCCTTTGTGATAGATATTAGTACCCCCTCAAAGCATCCCTTTGATTACACCTTGCTTGTTGCTTTTATTTGGCCTGAAATAGTTGATTAAATAGCAATCTGTGACCCAGAACCTGAGGGAAACGAGAGTTTCTCCTTCAACGCAGACCCAGTGAAGGGATTCTGCATTTCAACGCAGGTCCCGTGAAGGCTACCTGCGCTGAATGTCAAAACCCCTGTGTTGGGGTTGCGCTGAACCAGTTTGCCCTTGTGCAACTGGGGTTCTCCGCTCTGTTTTGCCTTGTTTTGATCTCTGATTTTTGCAGCCTGTAACCAGCATAGGTACCAGTCTGATAACTCCTTTTCTCTGCTTAGATTCTACCTCCTTTTGTACAAAAAGACTGTGAGTGTTTTTATGTGTTTGTGGCGTCATTTACAGTTTTCCTTTGCATGAGTGAAATAGTCATCCTGTAGCCCTTGATTCAGATATGTTGATTGTGATCTTAGAAGAGAGTTCATTGGTTATTTGCAGATTGATTATACATTTGCTTTTGCTTGTTGGTTTGAGTTTGTCTCTTTTAAGTGTCGAAACAAGTATTCATTTCGAAAATCGTTAAGTGTTGTAATCTCTTCTACCCTCTCTGATTTCGAAAAAATAAACTTGTTTATATTGGTCATTTAAAAGCAAATTCAAAGTTGTACAAAAAGCTTTCTTTGTAGGCATCAATACTAAGAAAGCGGAAAACAAACACCTGCATTGTGCATTTGCATTTGATAGTTTGCATGTTGGATTTAGGAAAAGTGCATTAGAGTGTGCTGATTGCTCTTTGAGAAAAGATGGTGTCTTTCTTTTCCCTTAGTAGCTAGGATTTTCAAAGTTGAAAGGATATAAAGCTTTCTTATCATCTTTAGACTGCATTTAGGAATTTGTATCATACATCTCGTGGTGAACCTTGAAAGGAAAACTTTAAAAAGATCAACCTAAAATAAATTGAATGAACTTAACAACGCTTTGCAACATAACGCACAACATAGAGGTCTAGGCTAGAGACGTGTTCCAGCGTCGTTAAGCCTGGTGACTGTCGATCTCGTGGATGGTGGGTGATTCCTCCTGAGGGACGATAGCGCCAGTACGGATTGTGCTCCCACGTATCGTCGCGTATATATTGGGAGACCCCTATAGGCATAAAACCTTTATCCTTAGGAAGCCGTGTCGGCCGCCCTACTGATCGCAATGCACTGAACACAGCATTCAGGAAGATCGACCGCCCGTACCCTAAAAAGTATTCTGCAGTTTTGTGAAAAGTTTGGCACACCCTCTGCCTAGAACTCCAGAGCAGTTCCTTTTGGCCTTTTTCAGACTCTATAACAGAAAAAGTCCATCCGAGCATTTGTCACTTCGGGCTCGTTAAAACATCGAAGGAGACTAGAGTCATCTTTAGCTTTTTCTCGACTCTTTAAAACTGAAAAAGCAAGTTGTGTCTAAAGCATCGTTAAAATTTATTTTAAACGGAACAATCACCCTTTATTCCTGTGTTGATCTTTAGGTTGAAAAAATGGAGCACACCAACCAAGGAATTCCCCTTGGTGGAAATCCTAGTCCCTTCTCCTCTTGGGGAGATGTTGGTGCGCCCCATATGGCCACATTGTCGCTTCCAAGACTGACAATTGACCTGCCAGTCTGGCTCTTTTCAACCAATGTCGTTCAGAATACCACCATTCCTGAACAGTCGAGTCAACAGTTAGACCAGACCAGAGTTGTCAACCAGCCTTCTACCTCATCTAACTCTTCCTCTCCTCCTTCCTCTTCGCTTGACGGAACTGGTAAAACAAAGAACCAAATTCCTAAGGAGAAGAAGGAAAAGAAGAAGAAAGAGAAGAAGAAGAAGGAGCCAAAAGCGACTGGGGGCAAACAAGTGTCGTCTGACAAAAATCCACACACAGCACTGACCAGGCCTAAATCTCCATGTGTCATATGCAAGGGAGACCACTTCCACAGAGATTGTCCCTGCATCCCTCGGATACTAAGGGACTGGTCTCCCCGTTTGCACGATTCGGTAGCATCAACCTCTGATAGCCATGTTGACTGCTCACCATCGACTAGTGAAAGTGAAGTCCCAGGACAGAGAGGGAAAGCTAGATTTCCCTGTAAACTGTGTGAAGGCGATCATGCCATCCACCGTTGTCCCTTCTTAGATGAGGCTAAAAGAGTTCTGGAAGATCACCCGATTTTACGAGCGCAACTTCCTCCTGGATATCAAAAACTCCTGCCAAGTCCTTCACTAGTTGAGAACCCGGCTGGCCCGCCCAGGTGGTCAGCCGAAGCACCTATCATTGAAGATGAACCATCTGGATCCATGCCTGACGAAAGTCAAAAGGTTGAGATGGCAGTTGACCCGGTTTTGCCTTCAGAGGCTCTATCTTCGAATGATACCATCATAGAGGAGAATAAAGACGACACCGTCCAAATTCTCTTCATCAACACTGACTCTGATGAACAAGGGGGAAATGCCCCCATTCCTTTATCGCAGGAAGGAAGTTCGTGAGAGCGATATCCGGCCGTTTATTCGGTCCCACCACCAAGCAACCTGGTTGTGTCCTTTGACTGGAACCAACTAGGCAGACCCTGGTTGCCAGCAAGCATACCATTCAGAATTATCGTTCAAATATACAGAATGGTAATGGCTGGCACTATCGTTGATGAGGGGGAATCTGTGAGTATCCTTTCCTCTATTGCTTGGAAAGCGCTTGGTTCTCCAACGCTTTTGCCTGAAATGAGAAATCTATCAGGTTTTGATAAAGGAACCAGTCGACCTTTAGGGATCCTCCCCAATGTGCCTATAACATTGAAAGGTAAGACCGTTCAAATGAACGTGATGGTCGTTCAAGGACCCTTGGATTATAACCTACTCCTTGGACGAAACTATATATATTGCATCGGAGCTATAGTCTCCTCACTCTTTAGAGTAATGTGTTTTCCGCAGGAAGGAAGAGCGGTCAAGCTCGTGGAACAACTTTCATTTCCCGGATCACACATCGCAAATAGTCATATACCATCCCTAAATGGTCTATTCATGCAAGAAGTGTCTCAACCCACGGTCCGTCCTCCTGATGAGCACGAGTAATCCGGGAGGATACGACTGGAACCCAGGGGGCATGCGTCCTGGCCTGCTTCGGCAGGGAAACTTTGGGTATAGAGTAGATTTCCGCGGGAGAATATGACTAGTCTGTACCCCGTCCGTAGAGGAAGAGGGTTATTCTAGAATAAGATTCTTTTGTCAAAGTTATGTAAGTTGGCGGGCATCATCACTCACCTTTGTTTATCTCGGTAAACATCGCCGAAGAAGTGTTTTATTCGTGGCCGCGAACGAGACAATATTTGGGTAACGTGAAAGAGGTAAGCCTCTCTCTTTAAAACAATTGTTTTGAAGGAAAAGAAGTAGAGGTAACCTTGAAACCGTACTTTATACCTGGGGGCATGCAAACCTTTTGGAGTGCAAGCAAAGAGCGGTTATTTATCTGTTTTTTGGGTTAGCCGTTTCCTAACTTGCATAAAGAAAGGATGCGGGGCAAAGCTTTGTGAGATGAAGCTCCATAAAAAATAGAATCTCAATGAGACACTCTTATCTTATGACTGGGTAATCGAGCAGTTTTAGCACAAAGTTCATGCTCGTTAAAAAATAAACGCAAGATCCGAGCAGTTTTAGCACATAGTTCATGCTCGTTAAAAAATAAACATAAGATCGAGCAAATGTTTCCACCCGCGTTTAAGCTCGTTAAAAAATGAACTATCCCGGTAAATAACCATTGTGAATGAAATATCATCAGCCATTAAAGCCTTGGTCGTGTTTGCACCGTCACCTCCACTTTTCATTTGGCCGATCGTTCACCTCCATATGTTTGTTTACCCATTTTGAGGAACAGCTGCGAAGAGTGATTTCACCTAGCCATCCTTGTGACACTACCGTGATTGGAAAATTCCAACCTGTACCTGGAATCAGCTGCTAACCCTGTTTATCACTCGTTCCTCAAAAGACGAGTCTTCTTTAAGCTCTTTTCAACTGACTCGTAAAATATGAAAAGATTGCCGAGTCCTTGGCCTTCCAGCTCGTTAAAGGGACAGGAAGTGCTATCCCTCCTCTAGATTTTAATCTTTTTGGACCTGAGGGATTATTGCACAAAAAGATCGAGCGCTTGTTTTATTCGGCTCGTTGAAACTATCGAAAACTCATCCCTTCTGTATTGTTTTATACTTTTTCGGACTTAAGGGATTAGATGACGAAAAAGGAATTTTGGAGTTAAATTTATGTACCTTTTCAAACTCTCTAAAAATGAAAAGGACCGAGTTATCCTTGTCGTTAGACTCGTTAAAATCATTAAATAGCGACAAACTTGTCTTTAGACGAGAACGAGTTTCACAATCGCTAGGCTCGTTAAAACATAGCGATGGGCTTGCCCGAAGGGTAGGTTATTGAACAAGCATATGTTATCCTCCTCAAGCTTGACAAAAATAAAGAGGTACTGGTTAGCAATGACTGGGGAAAAATTGGGAGAAACTAAAGAAAACTTTGATGGTAGCAAGTCGCTCTTGAACATGACACTTTTCCTCCGTACCACAATCGGGTTGGGTTGTTTCATTCACCAGTCACATCCATGGTCTCGCCATACCATCCATATTTGGGGTAATGCTACCAATCCATCGCACCAGTGTCACCATATGTTCAAGAGAAGTCATTCAGAAAAAGTCAACCGTGTTCCATCCACTGCCATACATTATCCTTCATCCTTTCATGACCGCCACCCTGAATCATATGTCACAGATCGTTTTCACCTCCATTAAAATCATTAGCTCCGTTCCGTGTCACTGATGTGGGATTCATTAAGGCCCTCCTTTGACGGATCGCTTCTTGTCGACATCAACTCATTATCCAAGAAGTTGATCTACGAACATCCCCTTAAGTACTTTGAAGCTTGCATGCCACAATGGCAAGTTTCTCACTTCCGGCGACAGGTATACATCAATGACCTTCGACCGAAAGATTTTGCGTGGTGTTCGAAGCCAAGTCCTTTATTCACACCACGTGAATTGTACTGCAGTACCTTGAGGGTCATTATCATTATCGGTGATTCCTCTCACGCTTGTTAACGGTTTACATCATTGATCGGTAATCAAGCGATGTCTTTCCATGTTCGACTTCAGAACATTTCTCACATGGATTGACTTGTACTTAGAGTGAAGATCGAACGAGTTTGAAGACCCCGGATCTAGTTTCATCCATCCGGGCTGCGATATATATTCAGGAAAGATAAAGACATTGACATGTACATCATTGCAGCAGATAATCATCCTACTCAAAGGATGATAATTTCATCAAAATTATCAGTCTACCACCAGACGATTGTCTGTTCTATGTACAGAAAAATGAATTTATAAAGTTGAGCATGGGAATGCCCACCTCAGCTAGATCATGAAAGCAGTATGAAAAATAATGTATTGTATTATATCTTATTATAGGTCTCCTCTCAACATTGGATGAACTTTGGATCCCCCTGATAAAGCATTTCGCCCGATAAACAGCCTCATACTTTAGGGGGCAACTGTTATAGACATTTTTGTGCCTTACAACATTGAGCATGAAATGTCCATAATCTAAGGGATCCAAAGTCCCTAAACATGTTGTTCCTACCCCTAGAGGAACAAGGCTAACAAACCACAGCAATTCACAGAAGTTCTCCACCAGAAACTGCTCAAAAAGAAGTCAATTCAGGATCATTTCAGTGGCTACACTAGCTGTTTGCACTGAATGTCAAAGCCAACACTGGCTACCTGCGTTGAATGTCAAATGGAACACTGGCTACCTGCGCTTAACGAGAGTGGACATGTGGTAGGCTCATTTCTCAAGGTGTCAAAACCCAGGAAGCTTCCAAAATGACACTTGCCTCAGGGAATTCGACTGGTGATGAGTAAGAGGTTCCAAATCCCCAAGTGGAAGCAAGAACCTCCAAGTGGACTCAAGAACTGACAGAGGGAGAGGAGACTAGTCAGATCTCAAGCTGACTCATCCTCTCTCCAAACATCTATATATGGATCTCTCCTCCATGAGATCTAGAGGCTGGAATTTTGTTATTGCAAAGAATTGCTGTTGGTTTGAGATTGGAATCATTGGGTGCTTAATGCTTTAAAGGGGGTGAAGATAGGAATTCTATTTGCTGGGAAGGAGATGCTGTATTGGAGCCCTCTGGGTTGTATCTCTTCCTGAACCTTGTTATTCATCAATAAAGCTATCTTGGTTTCTCCTATATGCTGATGTATTTTTGATGTATGGATGCGTTAGTATGTTTAGTTTATTTCTAATCCTAAACTAGTTATGAATGTGAATATCTGTCTTTGTGTAGTGTTCTTCTCTTGTCGCAAGTAGCTGTTCTCTTGTGATCTTGCAGGAAGTTGAAGCTGGATAAGCAAGAAGGCAAGTAGATATGAACTCCCAAAGAGAAGAGAGACCGGATCGAGGGACAAACGGAAGACACCGGTAAGTCTATTGATCTCTCTTCTTTCACATTTCATAAAGGAAGAAACCAGAATAGCTGTCTCTGTTTGTTGCTAAGGCACTGTCACACCTTAGGTGGATAGGATCGTCCTGCATAGGCATTTTTCCCCACAACACTGCTTTCCAATGACGTTCACGTGGGTTTTGCATAAACCAAGCAACAAGGCCAACATCAAAGGAAAGGTCAGGACGAGTATGGGTTAGATACAAAAGTTTTCCTACAAGTTGACGGTATAAGGTAGCATCAACTTCAGGAGAAGTACAAGTGACTGAAAGTTTGACTCCAGACTGAAAGGGAGAAGGGGCTGGCTTACAGTCTTCCATGTGAAAGTGGCGTAGAATATCACAGGCATACTTGGACTGAGAAAGGGAAATACCTTCCTTGGATTGCAAGACTTGAAGACCGAGAAAATAATGTAAGTGTCCTAAGCCTGTCATTTCGAACTTCCTTTTAAGGCTAGACTTCACATGGTTTATAAGGTTGGGATCACTACCAGTCAGGATAAGATCATCAACATAAAGAACAAGAATGATAAGAGACTTGCCTACTTTCTTGGTGTAGACAGTATTGTCAAAATGACACCTAGAGAAGCCAGATTCTAAAAGAAAGTTATCCATTTTGGCATACCAAGCTCGAGGAGCTTGCTTGAGACCATAAAGGGATTTCTTAAGCCGAAATAGAAGGCTGAAGTCTGTTTATATAAAGCCAATAGGTTGTTCCATATAGATTTCTTCATGCAAGTCCCCATGCAAGAAGGCAGATTTAACATCCATCTGATGGACTTCCCATTTGAACGAGGCAGCAAGGGAAAGAACAAGGCGGACAGAGTTCATTTTGGCAACATGGGAGAAGGTTTTACTGTAGTCAATTCCTTCAACCTGTGAAAAACCTTTAGCAACAAGACGAGCTTTATGTTTATCAACTTTCCCATCTGGTCCATACTTGGTTCTGTAAACCCATTTGCATCTAACAAGTTTTCGTCCCTTTGGTAGAGGAAAAAGATCCCATGTATCATTTGCCAATAATGAATGCTATTCTTCATTCATAGCTGCTTCCTAATCTAGATGGCCTGAAGCTTCTGCAAAGGTGTCAGGATCATAATTTATTGGAGCTTGAGCCAGTAAAGAAGAGGCTTTGTCAAACTGAGAACGTGTGCGTCGCTGATCTGTAGGATCACCGGCAAGATCACTTGTTGCATCTCGAGTAGCACGAACCCATTTTGGAAGGTGAGGAGCTGAAGGAGGATCCTAAGATGGTGGGGGAGGATTGTCATCCTTACTTTCATCATCTGAAGAAGAAATGCTTTCAAAAGTAGAAGAGATAGGGAGAGGTGGCACATCCGTCAGACTAGGCTCGCAGGCCGATATATTTTCATCAAATTTTACATCTCTTCTAATGATAACATTTTTGGACTTAAATGGAATAAGTCGCCTTTGACATCTTCAGAATATTCGACAAAAGTACATTTTTCACTCTTAGGTTCTAAAGCTTTATGCTTTTCATCTAGAATATGGGCCCACGCTTCACTTCCAAAAACACGAAAGTGACTTACATCTGGTTTGATTGAGCTCCATGCTTCTTCTGGAGTGATGTTTTTTAAAGCCTTAGTAGGAGTGCGATTTATTATGTAATTTGCATAGTTAATTGCTTCTACCCAAAAACTAAGACCAAGTCCTTTAGATTGTAGCATACAATTAGCTATTTCCTTTAAGGTGCGATTCTTCCTTTCAGCTACACCATTTTGTTGTGGAGTATATGGAACAGTATGTTGCATTTGAATTCCATTCTTAGTGCAAAAGTTGATGAATGTGTTTTTAACATATTCTCCGCCATTATCAGATCTTAGCTTAAGAATTTGATGTCCAGATTGTTTTTCAACAAAGGCCTTGAAGGCCAAAAATGTGTTAAATACTTCACACTTGAGTTTTAAGAAGTATACCCAAGTGCGTCTGGAGAAATCATCAATGAAAGTTAAGAAATACTTGCAGCCAGAGAATGAAACAACTGGAAGTGGACCACATAAATCACTATGCACAAGCTGTAAAGGGGATGAGGCGTGCCAAGAGGCACGTTTTTCAAAACTGTCTCGATGATGTTTTCCGAGTACACATCCGGAACAAACACCATCTCTGCAAGATACCATAGGAAGACCTGCCACCATATTTTCTTTACATAGATGCTGAAGGGAGCGAGAGTTTAAGTGACCAAATCGCTCATGCTAAAGTTTGCTCACTTCATTGTTATGAGCAACAAATACTTATGGAGGATTTGATGACCCAAAGTTGTGAAACTTATACAACCTTGTAGAATCATCAACAATGCCAGTAGCTAAAATCTGTTTAGGATCTCTTAGGTCCTTGATTACAACATCATGAGGTGAAAATTCAACGATTTTACCTTCACCTGAATGAGTTATCTGATATACAGATAGAAGGTTGCAGGATAAGGTTGGAACGCATAATACATCATTAAATTGACCATTGTCTAGATGAACATTTCCAGCCCTTACAACATTAAGAGATCTATCATCACCAACATATATATTTTTGGTGTTACAATCATTTAAAGAAGAAAACATGGCTTTGTTTTTGGCCATGTGATAAGAAGCTCCAGAATCAATGAGCCACTCATGAGAATGAGAAGAAGAAGATACATTTAATGCATAACTAGACCGAGATGATTGACAACCACATGTAGAAAGTGCCATTCCTGAAGATGAAGTTGAAGTTGAAGAATGATCCAAATGGATGTTATGTTTCTTCATCGTTGCTTCCAAGGCTTCCATCTTCTTAAAGCATTTGGATTCTAAGTGGCCATCTCGATTACAAAAGTTGCAATGTCTATCAGTCTTATTCCATTTGTTTTTATTTGTCTTATCATTTTGTTGAAATGATTTTTCATTTTGAGGCTGAGATTGCTTAGGAACCTTGTTTGGTTTAGGACCATTCTTTTTAGGATATGACTTCTTAGGATTCTTTGAATTTGGTTGCTACTGGGCAGCTAACGCTTTCTTGGAAGAGTTTCCAAGATTAAGAAGACCAAGGTGTAAGAGTTTTTCTTGTTCTCTTATTAAAGAATCACAAAAAGAGTCAAAGGAAGGGGACTTGTAGTCTGTTCCTTGAGAAATGAAGGCTTCTCTTGTAGAATGGAAGGTGGAAACAAACACAGAGTAGGCTGGTCCCAACTTAGTAAGAATGGAATAAATAAGGTTACTATCTTCTTTCTTAACCTTAACACCTTCCAAGAGATATCTAAGGGTCTTGAACTTGGACAAGAAATCTTCAATGCAAGAAAAATTATTAGGGTCCAATGTAAGCAACTCATTTTCAAGTTGATGTGCTCTAAGTTCATTTTTAATCCCAAAAACTTTATTGATTTGTTTCATTGCTTCATCAGGAGTATCAAGTTCTGCAATATGGAATCTAAGATCTGGAGAAATAGACATCCCTATCAATCCATGTGCTTGATCTTGCCTATTTTCCCATTTAGCAGCCTTATCTTCATCCTTTGGTTTCTTTTCTTGGCCTGAGGCTATTCTGTAGAGACCTTTACTTCTAAGTAAATCCTCAATGTAGGACAACCATTGGAAGTAGTTGGTGCTGTCAAGGGTAACTTGGTATTGACTTTCCATTTCAACAGAAACTGAAGCTAAAGATGCTAAAACTAAGTGTTCCAATGGATAGATCTCGAAAAATTAGGCTGGTTTAAAAAAAATAGCTCTGAAAACGGCTTCCGGATGAAGAAGTTATGACTTTTTGAAAAACATTGATGAAGTCGCCGACGAAGTGCGGGAATGAAAAAGTACGCCCCCAAAAAATGGAGACTTGAACCCAAGACCTCTACTCTCATAAATTAGCTTTGCACCAAGTGGGCTATACAAAAAGTTAGAGAGAGAGAGAGAGGGGGGGGGGATAATGCTTTGGGTTGTGTGCTTGCTTTGAGAAGGCTCTTTTTCCCTACAAAACAAAAAAAAACACAAAACCCAACACGGACATACAAAAAAAACGAACCTTACAGCTCGAAGTTAGCTTTAGCCAAAAAAATAAATATTTTCAAAAATGAACCTTGCGGCTCAAAGTTAGCTTTAGCCAGAAACTAATTATTTTCCTCAATGTTTCTGATTTTCTGAGATCACACTAAGGCGCAGGGAAAAGAGCATACGCATGAGAAAAATCCTTCCTTTCTGTTTCTGATTTGCCCAGATCGCACAAAGTCGCAGGGCAAAGAGCATACTCAGAAATGAAAGGTACAGATCCGGTAATAAAAAAAGCTAAATAAACCGAAACCGAAATAAACAGAGAGAAAATAACTGTAAACTGCAAATAAACACTGTATACCTCCAGATCTTAAAAATGACGCAGCTAGGGCTACCGGAAACCTTTTCACGTGAAACGAAAGGGGTTCCTCACTGAAACAGATGCTCCCAACACAGTAGAGCAGTCCTCTCGGCCCGAAAGTAGACAGAAACAATAGATCTAGGAAAAGGCAGTCGGATGCAGTTCTACCGGCTTCAGATTTGGATCACCAAAGGAAACGACCCTCAAATAGCTCTGATATCATGTAGGAATTTACAAGGTAAGTTCCTCAGATAGAACACCAAAGGAAACCGCTCACAACTAGATCGCAAATCAATACACCAGTATTTTTGACGTGGTTAAAACCCTCAAAGAGGGAAACAGTCCACGACCTGAGCCAACGCGGCCACTTCAGGCAATTTATTAATAAAAGAATGAAAATTTACATAAGCTTCTCTCATAGATGGATTACCCTACAAATGACCCTCCATGCGCTTTAAATAGAAATCATGGACCAATCGGGTGTTAAGCCACGGATCAAGTGTCGGTAATACCGAGGAGAGAATGAACCGTCAGATCACTACATATCGTGACCATCGGATTGTAAGTTACAAAATGTACAAGGTAAAGAAACACACTTTACCTAACTCTATACCTAACTCTATACTAGACCAAGTTGTACTTAACTATTTCCTATGTGTCGGAATATCCTAACATGATATGTGTGATTGATGCTTCTATGTGCGCATGTTATTGTTTCTGCTTCTGTAAATTGATGACCAACATAGAGGAGGTTATGTATTATGCATGTATTCCAAAATAGTGTATACTCAGGATAATCTCTGTGAATATGTGTCATATTATTCAAAATTTCTACATGGTATCGAAGCAAGCTGATTTGTAGAAGAAGTTCTACATGATATCAGTGCTATATTGATCATCAAATATATTATTCAGAAACTGTTTACATTTTATTTCTTCAGGCAGAGTCTGTAATTGGGCCAGGTAGCCTCTGGATTCATCCTTCTTTTGGAAGGTGAGATATCCGGTGAATGCCCATACAGTCGATCTCTGTACGAGAAATACTTTGCTCTCACGAATTTTAGATCAGAAGCGGTTGAGTTTTTTTGAGCTGGTGGAATTCGAATTTGCAGCAGTGTTTTCTTGGTGTCAAAGTTGAAATGTCTTTCAACGGATTGCAATTGGAGTATGCCCTTGAGGGCAGCTTGAACTATATTGCATAGAAGGACAGGATGGAGGCGGTGTTAGATGACAATGGGTTGAAGGAGTTCATAGATGTGGATGTCCCAAAACCTATTGATGCTGCTCAAGTCAGGGATTGGCAAAAGAAGATAGCAAAGTTTTGAAGGATTTTGTTGGAGGGTGTGAGGGATCACATCGTGTCCAGCCTCCATGGAAATGCTTCTCCATATTTGATGTGGAAAACATTGACAGAATTATTCCAAAGCAAGAGCGACCAGAGCAAGTTGGCACCCAAGGGTAAACTCAGAAACATTAGGTGTGAGAATGGAGACAGTATGCCCCAGTATCTCATGAAGTTCACCCAATGCCGGGATGAGCTGGGAAGTGTGGGGGTAACTGTTGAGGATGGGGATATGGTGAGTCTAGCACTCCTTGGCCAACCTAAGAGTTGGCATAGCTACCAGGACTTGGTGAATGGAAGGGAGAAATTGCTAGGATGGGAGAGACTTTGGTCGGATCTTGTGCAAGAGGAGATTATATGGCGCACCAGAGACAGTTCTTCTTGCATGCATGATGAGGAGAATTGTGCCTTAGCGAGTAAGGAGAAGAAGGGGAAGGGGAAGGGTTCTCTTTCCGAATCCAGTTCTTCCAATGATGGGAAGAAGGTTGACAAGACAAGGTGCGATGCTTTCGTTGTCATGAGTTGGGTCATTATGCTACTAATTGCCCAAAGATGAAGTCCAAGAAGGGATCCGGGGAAGGATCTGAAGGTGAGGCACTTACTTCACAGTTTGAGTTGGATTTCACACTCTTCGCATGCATGGTTTCATCCATGATGGGAAGTGGTTGGTTTCTTGACAGTGGAGCTTCTTTCCACATGATCGGTGACAAAAATTTGTTCAATACTTTGGAGGAGAAAGATCTCCAGATACTCATAGCGATGGGTAACGATGAGAAGTATAGTGTCTCAGGTGTAGGCATGATTATTTTTCAGAGGGAGCATGGAGCTCGCCTTATCTTGACCAATGTCAGTATGTACCAGGACTGAAGAGAAACTTGGTGTCGATCACGATGCTGGAAGATATAGGATATGATGTAGTCTTCAGTAAGGGAAAGGTTTTCCTTAGACACATCATCACTAGACAGGTGAAGCAGATTGGTTCACGGGTCAAGAACCTGTACGCTCTTGAGGTTCAAGATGCATGCAAAGCCTTGAGTAGCGAGGCAACTGATGGAGACTTGGTGGTTGAGAGGGAGCGTATATTACCTCTCAACATGCAGAGCCAGAAGAAGTCTCAGACGATTGTGGAGGAGCCACGATTGGTGCAACAACTTCAGGAGGTTGTGGAGCATCCACAACAAGGGAAGCTGAGAGGAGAATGTGTAGAGACATCTACTCATGCAGAGACTTCCAGTAGGGGGAAACTTTGAGCCAGGTGGGCTGAGGGATCACATGCAGCCATACCTCCAGGTAGGAGGTGGGGTGATGTGGATTGATCGTCCCAAGGAGGAGGGGCAGGATCCTTGAGGTACCCAACCTCTTGGATGAGACCTTGCTACGGGAGCCCCAATGTGTAGTAGCAGGAACTGACTGATTGGGTAGAGATAGGTGTGGATGGAGCGATAGAGATAGCGATAGTGCAGGGAATCCCAGGACAGCGCATAGCATGCAGGCTGCAACAATGCGAGAGGAACAAGTGTTTTGCACAGTGCTAGGTGGCACAGAGAGGTGTGCAATGGTGCAAGATGCATGGGGATGTTGCGGCAGCACAGATGTCAGAGAGGGAACACTTGTCAGTGACAGGTAGAGCTTCAACATCAAAGTATGTTCCTAGCCCAACAGAGTGGTCAGTTGGGAGTGTTTTTGTTCCAAGTGTTGTTGGAGCAAAGTGGACCAGGCAGATGTGTTGCTTGCAGAACATTCTAGAGTTACATGATCAGGTTTGAGAGGAAGCCTTTCTTGTTGAGAGGGAGTGTTGAAAAGTGTGCAACAAGAAATGATTGTTGAGAATGCAACAAGATGATGGAGCTTAGTGGAAAGGAGTCGCCTTCACTAAGTGGACCCGCAGGCAAATTATGGCGCAAAGTCTATTTTTAGACTGTGTCTATTTTTAGACATATGGATCATGGTCTATGAGTTGCAGGATGTTGTTTATGGATGATTGGTCATGTTGGGAAAAATAGATGGGCTTCTATTTTTGGATCACAGTAGGAGTGATCAGAGTCTATTTTTAGACTGGTAGTAAAAAATAGAAAAGTCAAATATTATTGTCTCATAATAATATTTAGACTATAAACTTTATCTTATCCTCTTATAGCACTTCAGTTTGAGCTACAGTGTGGCACATGCAGCTTTTAGAAGGAAATACACTTTCTTTGTGGGTCAATTGAGCTATTGCATGCATGACATCAGTTAGAACTCATGTGGTTGAGTTCTGTGGAGTTTGATGAGCAGTTAATGGAGTTGTGTTCAGTTTGACTTAGTTGAACTAGTTGTATTTAGTCTAACTGGCCGATAGACTAAGTGATGAGGTGTGTGAATTAGTTATTAATTAATTCACTAATTATTAACTCATAATGCAACTGAAGAATACATCAGTTAACTCAGTGCATGTACAGTTCAGTGGAGACAGGTGTTAGAGGTTGAGATTGCTATCAGTTGTGACTATAGTTGTGCATGAGATTTTGCAAAATCAAAGGATTGAGTATGCCCATGAGAATTGCATATGCTGAGTGATATAGCCTGTGCTCACGTGATTTCCAGTGTGAGTGATTCTCCAAGGTAAATAGAACTTGGAACGAGTTTGGATTTAATTCATTCTCTTGCAGGATTGTGCAGTGGAGGCAGGCAAGTAGCGGAGGAGATTTGGAGATCAGATCTGAGTTGTATTGCGTGTAACGGGTGGAGATAGTACTGAGTACTTGTGAGGAGTATTGTACTATGTTTGTTACATGTTCTCAATCAATATAATATACAAATAGTTGGGGTTTTTAGCGAGATGCTTTCCCCGGGAAAATACTGTGTTGATATGTGTGATTGATGCTTCTATGTACGCATGTTATTGTTTCTGCTTCTGTAAATTGATGATCAACGTAGAGGAGGTTATGTATTATGCATGTATTCCACAATAGTGTATAATCAGGATAATCTCTGTGAATATGTGTCATATTATTCAAAATTTCTACAAAGGGATCCTTTGGAAAATATCCAAAGTATGTCTTAAACGGTGAGCTCTGAGTGGATGAATGCATTGCCTGATTGTATGCATGTTGTACATAGGGAAGATGCTCATCCCACAACTTGGGATGCTTTCCACAATAGCCTCAGAGTAAATGTATCATTGTGTAGTCGAAAACCTCTATTTGTCCATCAATTTTTGGATGAAATATTGTTCTCCTCTTCAACTTGGTGTCCATCATTTTCCACAAACTTGTCTAAAACCTTCCAAGAAAGTGAGAGTCTCAATCAGACACAATGGACGTGGGCATCCCAAAGTGAACCCATACAAATTGGAAGAAGAGATGAGAAGTCTGCTTTGCAGTGACCTGCTTTTTACAAGGCATTAAGACACACATTTTGCTAAATTGATCTAGAACAACATGCAAATAGTCATGAACTCTCCTAGTCAAAGGCAAACTGCCTACAAAATCCATTAAAACACTTTCCAATGTATGAATCATAACATGGAGTGGTGTGTAGAGCCCGAATCTTCCATTAGTGGGCTTGCTAATTGAACACAACACACATCCATTTACATATCAAGTGACAACACTTGTCATGTGAGGCCAATAACACAACCTATTCAAATGACATAAATTTTCCCCTACACCAAAATGACCTGACACAAGAGAAGTATGTGCCTCTCTAATTACATATATTCTTTCATTGGCGGGGATACAAAATTCACCAAGGTGGTATAAAAAATTTCCCTACAAATGGTAATTTCCCACATATGATCCATGAGTCAGATTTTCATAAATCTCCTTACAATAATCATCATCAACATATTGTTCAACATAACTTTCAAAAGACAAAGAAGCATTTTTCAAAATTATAGATGCAAAAATAGGAGGGAGAGAAAGCATACCTGCCACTTTGTTATTGGTGCCCTTCTTGTATTTTATTACCGAGTGAAACCACTGGAGGAATACCATCCATATGAAATTACGTGCTTGTTGAATCTTGGTATGTGACTGGAGGTACTAAAAGGGCCGATTATTTGGGTGAATAATGGTCTCCTTGCTAATCAAATAGTGCTTCAAATTCTTCACTCTTTGAACTAAGAAATACAACTCCTTTTCGTATGTGGGATAGTTCACAACAACTTGGGAGAATGTATCTGAATGGTAGCATACAGGTTTCCTTTGTTGCATCAATACTGCTCCCATGGCATATCCACCGGCATCAGTCTCGATCTCAAAAGGTTGTTGGAGGTCAAGTAAGGCCAAAATTGGTGCAGTACTGATATTCTCTTTCAGTGTATCAAAGGATTTTTGTTGCTTTCCTCCCCACTGAAAGGTTTGCTTCACACTTGTTAATGCATGTAAGGGGGATGCAATGATAGAGAAGTTGGCAATGAACCTTCTCTAGTATTGTAATGCACCCAAAAAGCTACAAACCTCTGTAACATTAGTGGGTTTAGGCCACTTTACAATCACACCAATTTTAGAAGGATCAATTTTTAATTGTCCACCTTCGACAATGTGATCCAAGTAAACCAATAAGCTCTTACCAAATTCACACTTAGACATTTTGACATAAAAATTTTCTTTCTGCAAAACATCAAACACCTTTGTAACATGACTCACATGATCTTCCCATGTCCTACTAAAAAAAATAATTTCATCAAGATATACAAGTAAAAAATCATCAAGAAAAGGCTTGAAAATATCATTCATAACCCTCATGAATGTGGTCGGATCATTGCATACTCTGAATGACATCACCAACCATTCAAACAACCCCTACTTGGTTTTGAATGTAGTCTTTCATACATCTTGTTCTGCAATCCTGCCCTGATGATAACCACTGTGCAAGTCTAGTTTTGTGAAATAGACAACATTTTTCAATTGATCTAAAAAATCATCAATGTGAGGGAGAGGGCACTGATTCTTCATATTATTTTGTTGAGTGCTCTATAGTCCACGCACATCCTCCATGTTCCATCCTTCTCTGGCACTAACACGATGGGTGAGCCACATGGAGAAGAAATTGGCCTTATGACCCCTTGGTCCAACAATTCATGTACCTGCTTCTTTATCTCCTCCATCTCAATGGCTGAAAACCTATACATACCAATGTTGGGTAAATGAGCATCTTGTTGCAAGTGAATCTCTTGTTGGATCTCACGATTTGGAGGAAACCCACTTGGTTCCTGAAAAATCCCATCATAATTAGAAACAATGTCATACAATTCCCTTTTATGAGCAAGATCACAACATTGGAAAGCTTTGAATGCCTCTGCATCTTTTGCTCTCACAACCATGAGAATACACCCTTTGCTGGAATTGATCAATCTCTTCACCTGACCTGCACTTACATGAATAGCACTGATTCTGGTACGATGAGTTCTAACAATGTATTCCACCTCATCTTTCGTGAGATGGTACTTCTTTTCATGGTGAAAGAAAACTATTTTCCTGTCATACAAATATGGACTCCCCAATATAGTACCACATATATCCAATGGTACAACATCAATATCAGCGTCATCTACTAGTTTCGATGCAATAACAAATCTAGCTCTACACTGCTTGGTTACATGTAATTTGGCTTTATCACACACCCAACCAAGAGGGTATGGTTTTGGATGAGGCTTGGTCTCTAATCCTAACTTCTTAACCAAGGATTCTGAAATCAAATTTTCTTGTGAGCCCAGATCAAACAAGGTTTCCACTTTAGTATGTTTCATTATGACTCTAATGTGGAACAATTTAATCCTCTTTCATTCACTAACAAGAGACTCATTTGAAGAACTTGTACTTGCATGCAATTCAGAATTTTCATTAGCATGAAGAGAAAGAGTACCTTGTATGCCCACTGTTGTGATTAGTGTCTCATCACCAGAATCAGATCCAAGGTCCTATTGTATGATTGCCACAGTCTTTAGCTTGTTCTTCCACTAAATCTCTTTGGTTTCAACTCCGGATGCAACTTCCAATTTTATTCATAATCATGGCCTTCCTTATTGAAATGTGTGCAAGATGGTTTTGCTCCTTCCTCCTTCTTGGTTGTAGCTTCCTTCTTGTCCTTTCCCTTGCCTTTTCCTTTGAACTTTCCATTATGAGGTTTGAAAGATGATTTCTTTGGTTGCTCTTCTTTATCATTATTTCCCCTGCTTTCAAGGTGAATGGCCTTCACACTGGTCGCATCAATAGTAGCAAGCTCAAATAATAACAAAGAATTCATGTTGTAACTATGTGAAGCACCAATATACTTTGTTACAGTTTCAGGTGAATCAAGTGAAATTCCCAAATTCAATGCTTGTTTTCTAAACTCTTTTGTGAATCTTTGTACATTTTGATGCTTTCCTTGTCTCAAATATTTCCATTCCATTAAAGACTTTTGTCGATAACCCAAAGGATAAAACTGATCTTTTAATGCATAAACAAAATTGGACCAAGAAGAAAGGAGATTACCCAAGTTTTTGCTGCCTTTCTGCAACTTGCTCTCCCACAAGACAAGAGTGGTGGCACTTAGCCGAAGAGATGCTAATTGGATCTTGGCCTCATCTTTCTCGATCTACTGAATCTGGCAATACACCTTGATTTGTCTAATTCGATTGTTTAGTTTATTTGCATTACATTCTCCATTATATGTGGGAAATTCAAACTTTACATCTAACTTAAAAAATGGCTTCTTAGATGTATTCCTATGATGCATGTTAGAGTGATGAGAAGAAGAATAAGAAGAATTGTCACTAGAGGATGGAGAGGAAGGTTCATGGGACCCTCCTCTTCTACGTTCATGATTTACCAATGCCTGGTCATCTGGTTCTTTCTTCCCAGGTTTGATTGTCTTCTCATATTCTCCAAACAAATTGTCAACTTTCTCTACCATAGTGAAGAAGATATTTTGATATTTTCGCTCTTCCTCCATTCAAGCTTCCTCATCTGCCATGTTTCATCTTCGTGGAGCATGCCATGCTTCAGGATCAAAGGATTTGAGTTTTACTTCTCCTCTTTGGAGCTTGTTCCTAGTTAACATTCGCACATGCAACTCGCATCAATAAGACTTTCTCTGATACCAAAGTTGATCCAGATATTTTAGCTTCAAGGATACATGCAGAATTGCATATAAAAGAGCATGTAACCAAGTAACTTAAACACATGAAAAAGAAGTAGAAATCATAAATAAACCATGAGATCAAAGACACACAAATTATTTGATTACAAAGTTCACCTAATGTGGGCTACATCTCCGACCCCTGCTCAAAGTGTGGAGGCCTTCTTTAATTAAATGGTAGAAAAATGAATTACAATAAACTTTAGATAAATGACCCTTACACGTCCAATTTATGTCATGGATGAAAATGCAAAGCTCAGATGTAGAAATAGATATCACCGTTGGATTCATGGCGTGAAATCGTGTCAAACGACTATAAAATTGACATATTATAGGAAAGTGACCTCTAGAGCTCCAAGGAATCTTTAGATTCCCTCAATATTTCCTGCAAGAATATTCTCCCAAGATTCCTTCAAATTATTTCTTACATGCCCACCTGGGTGCAGTTTTGGCTTGGGTGCTCTTGGTTCCACCTGTAAAAATGATCTATTGCTCCTCAAACCCACCACCTCCTCCTCTGTTCAGTCAAATGGCCATGGTTTAAATAAAATTACGTGGGCGAAGTTCTCAAAACAAGTCGTTGGCTTGTTGGAAAATGACGACAAGTATGGCGGGGGCGGGTGGGGTTCAAAACCTGCTGCGCCCATATATGGTTCGGAGTCATTGTTAATACGCGTTATATTTTTTTTAAAAGGTTGATAGTTGTTTGAATTTTTGGGCCACTCGTTGGTAGGCCAGCCCACATGGGTAGGGCAGGTTCGAACCCCTTCGACTTCCTCCATGTGGAGTTGTTTTTTTGTTGGGAGGGCTCGGGTCTTTGGTGGCCCTACCCATTATATGTGTTGTTTATATGATTATGTTGTTTGACCGACAGGTCGGGTGAGTCTATCAGTGAGTGGCCCACCCACCCTATTTAATAATATTTTTTTCAATGTCATTGGACCATTGGGGGGTGGCATGGTTGGTAGCCCACCACGACGCATGGAAAACGATGGTCGGAAAGGGTGAATTTTTCACCTCTTTAATTCACCTAGTGACCCTTAAAATCTGGATCCGAAATTTTGTCCATTATTGCATAAAAATAAAAAATAATATATATATATATATATATATATATATATATATATATATATATCTATATCTATATTTGTGTGTGTGTGTGTTTATGTATGTATGCATATATATATGTGGTGCAGGTAAAACCTGCACATACCCACAATATGCATAGAATGCATAAACACGACTATACTGGGTATGTAACTCTGCAATGGAGTCAAAACATCAATCTCATAAATGTCAAATGGTTAAGGCCCTTTTATCTTGGTTCCTTTATATCGGAACCCAATCACCCCGCCAAACCTCCTATTGGGACTTATATCAATTCTCACAACCTTCGTATGAGACCTTATTAATGCCTTTCCATTTCTCCTTCTTATTGGGACTGCTAAACCCCTCATAACCTTCAAACCACACTTTAACCTCTCATATATAAACTTTCCCTTTAATACATCGTTTACATAGGTTTAACGTATATAACCTTCTATCAGGCTATTTTCACTTTATAAACCATTACAAAGGAAAATATTCATAAACCATACCTTTCTGGTCTTTTTACAGTTCCTGCACAAATTTTGATGCTGCACCTTATCGAAATCACTATCGGCTCCTTTCACAGGTCTATGACACGCATATGCCTCATTAACCCTCCGACTCTGATCTCTGTGACTATCAAAATCATTAACACCACATTTCCAATTAAATGACTCAGTATCACTATTTTGGAATGCAAAGGGAAACCCATTGAAATCCTGCTCTGAACCATATAAGGTCAGACTTCAAATTTTTATAAATCACATTAACAACTGTCGTAGGGTCTGCCTACTACCTCTGCACTCTCCAAACTCCACTTACATGATCGCTGACTAGCGCTTTATCGCTATTGGTGCTTTGACATTCCCATTGACTGCCAACCCTAACTCCTCTGATTGCGATTTAGCGATCCAATCACGACTGTCGATCTGATTCATGATCCGACGGTTGAGATTTATTCGTGCGATCGCATTTCGCTAAACCTACAGGCTGAATCCTTCCACTTCAAAGCATTGATCTTATGGACCCGATATAGATTAGACCACTCTCTATAATACTTCAAGTTTGGAACTCAATTCCGACTATGTTTTGTGCCATTCCTTAGTATAAATTGGATTTTACACCTATGGGACTTAATCCACCGATGCGATATGATATGGACTGTTGATCTTACGAGATCTAATGGTACCTGCGCCTCACTCTTCGTTCCTCTTCTCGCTTCCTTTACTTAGAACTTTTCTGCGCTTTCTTTAATTCTTCTGTGATTTGGGGTTTTCTTTAGGTTTCAATCTTCCATTCTTCTGCTTCTCAATTCGTTCCCGCTTGCACTTAACTTCACAACTCCATTAAACAACGTCCTTCCAGAGCATTACTCGACCCTTTGAAGGGTTCAACAATCCATTACGATTTCTTCGAATCGTTCTACACCTCTACGCAGTCTCACTTCACTATTTCTTTAGAGCTTCACTCTGTCCATCAATTGGATTCAATGATCCATTGTGATTCCTCTGAATCACTCCGTTCCTCTGCGTCCTTTAGAATTCTGCCTACAACTTATTACAGAACCTACGAATTCACTGTAAATCATTTATGAAATAATCTTCAATATTCTGACACAGTTAGGAAATAACATCTCCATATATTAATATAAATAGCAAATTACATATCTAAGACCCTGAGTCTCACACAAGCTAGTTCTTCAATGTTGCAGCCTCTCTTTCGACTCTGCCCATGGGCTTACATATATTCTATCGGTCTCGTTATCTCTCTCCTATTGAACGCGCAGGTTCATCACACATATATTTATATGGAAACATTGGATCGGATCACTGTGAAGGATCCAATCACATCCTTTCCTCAAAACTCAAGCTCGCTACAAAATACAAATGTGGCAGATTATAATTAATAAGTCTTTGAGATACTTATCCATTCCATCTTTTTCTTCGTTTTAAAAGAGAAAATTCCCCTTATTCAGCTTGATGGTCCACGTCCTCTCTTTGCTCCGCTTTGGACTCTTTGTTCAATTAAGAGTGTCGGATGCTCCTGCATCAGACTCCCAAAGTAGAAAATATTCATGACGATCTGGATTTAAACAGGAATGCAACAAATTATGGAGATAACCATATACACACAACGGAAATAATACTTCATTTCATTAATGGAAAATATTGAAATATGCTTACAACCAGAAATGGAAATAAACCAGCTAGGGCGATGGTACCTTATCTTTGAGAAGAGATGTGATGGCTACATGCCTCTGAACTGTGTTACAATGAGGCTCGAAGGCCTATTTATTGTTGAGAAACAATGGAAAACCCTTAACATTCCAAAACCTAACCCTAGGAGATGAAACGCCAAACTGTGGGCCCCGTTTGGGGTAAATTGGTACATCAACTTCCCAGGGTCGTAACTTTGGCATATGATCTCCGTTTGACGCATACAATAGCTCGTTAGAAAGATCTATCCGAGTACTACCATTGTACTCCAGAAGTTCAGGACCCGAAAAATTGCTAAAAATAGTAAGTTGTGCTACAATTAAGGAAAATGAAAATGCTGAGAAAGACAAAGGTGGGGGTCCAGATGGACTTGGCAGGTGGCCACCAATATCCACCTGGATCATTACTCCCCCCTTAGGAAGCAATGGTCCCCATTGCGTTGAGCTCCTCCATGAGATGAGGAAACTTTTGCTGAACCTGTTCCCTGGTGAGCCACTTGCCTTGCTGAAGGAGTTGGCCTGCTTTGACAACTCGATATAGCTGGATATTCTGTTGGCGAGTGTTCTTGATCTGTGTGTCCATGATCCGATCAGTTGCAGCTTGTTCCATGCAATCTGGATTTAATTCTGTGGGTTTGAGCTGTTCTGCAATGTCGGATGTGTCTAGCAACGATGGAAAGTATGGCCGAAGGCGGTCCACATTGAACACTGGGTGCAGGCCAAGGAATGGGGGAATGCTGAGCTCAAATGCATTGTCTCCCATAGCCTTAGTAATGGCGTAAGGACCATATCGGAGTGGTCTCAATTTCCGATAGGCTCCAGTAAGGCGTTCCTTTTGCAAATGCAACCAGACTTTGTTGCCCACCTGAAACTTGTGTGGCACCCGATGTTGATCATGTCGCTGCTTGTACTTGGCATTTGATTTATCAAGGATGTCATGGACCTGCTGGCGAATATGTTGGATGCGCTCAATGAAGCTGGTGGCCTTATCTTTTTCGGACTGGACATGAGCTGAATCCATGTGAGTAGCTGCAAGTGGCATGGCCACATCAATGGGGCATAGTGGCTGGAATCCCAAACCCACCTGAAAAGGGCTATGGCTAGTGGAGCTGTGAAGAGCTCGGTTGTAGCTGTGCTGAACATAGGGGAGGCTCTCATCCCATGTGCGTGGATGCTTTGAGTTATACATGCGCAGAATGTGCACAATCATCCTATTGACAACCTCTGTCTGACCATTAGTTTGAGGATGGAAGGCTGTGGACTTCGTGAGTTTGGTGTCCAGCATTGACCAGAGACTGGACCAAAATGTGCTGAGAAACCGACTGTCCCGATCTGAGATGATAGACTGTGGGATCCCGAAGTGCACCCACACTCGTTCAAAGAAGAGTTTAGTAGTGGCTTCTGCTGTGATATTCTTCTTGCAGGCCACCATAATGGCCATCTTCGAGAACATGTCGACGACCACAAAAACACAGTCATTTCCATGCTTAGTGGAAGGAAGGCGTGACATGTAATCCATGGAGATGGATTCCCAAGGTCGACTAGGGGTAGGCAACGGGGTATAGAGGCTGTGCTTCTTAATGGTCGGTTTGGCAATGGCACAGGCAGTACATGATCTAATGTACTTCCCAACATCCTGTCGAAGATTCGGCCAATAGAAATAATTTTGCAGTACTGCCACTGTTTTCTCGACCCCGAAATGCCCAGCAGCCCGACTGTAGTGTGCTTCCCAAATCATCTTGGCACGCTCGCTTGAAGGAACACAAAGATGACCGAGGTGGCATAATAGGGCATCCTGGAGGTGAAAATCTGCAACACGCCGACCCTCCAAGAGTGTCTGGTATGTGTGGCCGAATTCTGGGTCACTTTTGTAGAGAAGTGGCCAATCAGAAGTCTCGTGCCCACAAGAGTTGAGCACGGTGGTTAACGCCATGATCGGTGGTCGACTGAGGCAATCTGCAACATTATTGGTGTTGCCCTTCTTATACTTGATATTCAAGTGGAACTGTTGCAGGTATGTAGACCACTTCTGATGGCGATCATTCTGCAATTTCCCTTAGGTCTGTATGAATTGCAAGGGTCGGTGTTCTGTGTGGATGACCGTTTCCTTCCCCAAAATGTAATGCTTCCATTGTCGGTAGGCCTGTACAATGGAATACATCTCTTTATCATAAGTGGGGTACTTCCGGACTGTGTCTGAAAGTGTTTCACTGTGATATGCCACTGGATGTCCATGTTGAGTAAGGACTGCCCCAATAGCATAGTCAGAGGCATCTGTCTCGACCTCAAATGGTTGTTGTAAAGCTGGTAATGCGAGCACTGGTGTTGTGCAGAGGCGATCCTTCAACTCCATGAATGCCTTCTATTGAGATTCAGACCAAAAGAATTTTTCTTTCGCCCCTCCCTTGGTGACCTGACTCAAGGGCCAAGAAATATGAGAAAACCCCAACACAAACCTGCGGTAGAAGTTGGCAAGGCCTAGAAAGCTGCGGAGCTCTGTTAGAGTGGTTGGAGAGGGCCAATCCCGAATGACTTGGATCTTGGCTGGATCGACATGCACCCCCTGTTCATCAATGATGTATCCCAGATACTGAACCTGGGTCATGCCAAAAGTGCATTTCTCCAAATTGGCACATAGCTTGTGTTGCCGCAGTGTTTGGAGAACCTGTCGGATGTGGTGGAGGTGCTCTTCCCAACTCTGGATAAATATCAGAATGTCATCCAAGTATACTACTACAAAGGAGTTGGTGAATGGCCGCAAGATGTCATCCATTAGCCTCATAAAGGTTGCAGGAGCATTCGTCAATCCGAAAGGCATGACCAACCATTCGAAGAGGCCCTCCTTGGATTTGAAGGCAGTCTTCCACACATCAGAGGGTTCGATTGGTACCTGGTGATATCCTGACTTCAGATCGATCTTGCTGAAATATTTCGCTCCCTTTAGTTGGTCTAGGAGGTCATCAATCCGCGGGATCGGGTACCTATTACGGACAATGATCTTGTTGGGCCCGATAGTCAATACAGAGTCTCCACGTCCCATCCTTCTTCTGTACCAACATGATCGGGCTCGCACAGGGCGATGAACTCGGACGGATGTGACCTTTCTGTAGGAGCTCCTGAATCTGCCTCTTGATTTCATTGTTCTCCAGAACGGAGCGCCGATAAATTGGTCCATTAGGTAGCGGCGCACCTGGGGTCAGATCAATGGAGTGCTTGACTTGACAGTGCAGAGGAACCCCTGCTGGGGAGGTGAAGATGTCCTCGTACTCCTCCACAATCTTGTCCATCTGTAGTTGTCGTGCAGAGGGACCCCGTCTGGAGGCCGCGACCACTGTCTTCTTCTTTCCTTGAGGGCATATCATCAGGAAAACAAATTTCCTTGTTTTGGAAATGATCTTACTGCATTGTTTTGCAGTAATCAAAGAGATGGCGACAGGTGGTGCTACCTCTGGTATCCTGAACAACTTATTTCCCAATGTAATAATAACAGCACGGGGCCTTGATTCATACACAGCATGTCGCTTCCACAAGTATGGTTGTCCTAGTAATACATCACACAATACCTCATTCGTGAAGGGCTTGATGTTGTATGGAAGGCGACACTGCTGGCTCACGCGAAGATCTCGTCCCTGGTGAAGCCACCCAATGGTTTATGGTTGTGGATGTGTTGTGGTTGGTAAGCCCAACCGCTTCACGACCTCTACCGAAATGAGGTTCTTTTGACTCCCGCTATCAACAATGAACTGTATCGGGGAGCCTTTTACCCACATCTGAGAGTGGAAGAGATGCTCCTCCTCCTCTGGATCTTCAGGTTCATTTTTCTGGATCTTTGCGGTAGCAAAAGTGGCGCTGGGATCCGCATCAATGATCTACTTCCCTTTTTCATACCCCTTATCGGGTTCTGACTTAGAGTCGGAACATGCATCTGATTCTGAAACCTTTAGCTCAGCCACCAGTGACTGCTTGGCCCGACACTCACTTGTGTTGTGAGTGGAGCTCTTATGGAACTCGCACCATTTTCCAGTGTCCTTTCTCGGCTTCGCGGCACTGTTCTTTGCTTGCAGCTTCGGCTGGTTGTCTTGGGCTATCCCGCCTTGGCTTTGTCCCTTGTTCTGTGGTTTCGGGGCACCTTTCCCCTGCTTTGGATTCGCAGATCCAAAGTCTGGCTTCTTTTGTTTAAACTTCTGCTCGACCTTGACGGCATATCGGTATGCTGCGCCGAGCGAGGGGATGTTTAGGAATTGTATTTCTTCCTAGATGTACTTGTGCAGGCAGCCACGATATTTGAGTATCAAATGTTGCTCCGAATCCTTGATACCCAACTTTGTGCGAAGGGTATGGAAAAGATTGGTGAACTCCGACACGTCTTGGTCCCTTCCCTGCCGCAGCGTGGTCCACTTTATGTATTCATCCTCATAGCTTCCAACAGGGTAGTACTGCTCCTTGACGGCATCCCGGAACGAATCCCAGGTGGGTGCGGCTGAAAATAGTGAGCCAGTACTTTCACCCTTCTTCTCGCAGTAGGTTTCCCACCAGTCCTTGACGTGGGGGGCTGCTTTGAGGAGAGAAAAAACAATCTTTTCCCGACTCGAAAATTCATGAACAGAAAAACAACCCTCTAGCAGATTTAACCATTTATCTACGGCATCTGCATCTATCTGACCCTCGAATATGGGGATTTCAAAATTAACTTGTACCTTAAAGGGTGTGGCGTTTCCAGAATAGCTGCTAGAAGCCGATGTGTCGCTTCTGGGTAACCGCTGAAGGATCTGGGCAAAGTTGTCTATCATCGCGTTCCGTTGTCGCTCGAGGGCTTCTTCGAGCAAGATTTTGATGGGATCTCCTGCCCCCTCGTCTTTCTTCTCGTCCGCCATGGGAGGCCGTCGGGATTTGCGAGGCTGGTCTTGTAAAGGTTCAACCAGTTCAAGCCCTAACTCCTTATATCCCGACCTTGTTGGGGACATGCAGAGAAAAACAGAGAAAAAGCAGACCGCTCTAATACTACTGATCCGGATTTAAATAGGAACGCAACAAATTACAGAGATAACCATATACATAAAGATGCAGCGGAAATAATACTTCATTTCATTAATGGAAAATACTGAAATATGCTTACAACCAGAAATGGAAATAAACCAGCTAGGGCGATGGTAGCTTATCTCTGAGAAGAGATGTGATGGCTACATACCTCTGAACTGTGTTACAATGAGGCTCGAAGGCCTATTTATTGTTGAGAAACAATGGAAAACCTTTAACATTCCAAAACCTAACCCTAGGAGATGAAACGCCAAACTGTGGGCCCCGTTTGGGGTAAATTGGTACATCAACTTCCCAGGGTCGTAACTTTGGCATATGATCTCCGTTTGACGCATACAATAGCTCGTTAGAAAGATCTATCTGAGTTCTACCATTGTTGGAATGGGCAACATCAGTCCATTCCATGGACCCATGTTGCCCCTGGATTCCCCAAAAAACGTCGTTTAGGGCCTCAAAACGGCTCCGGAAGTTCAGGACCCGAAAAACTGCTAGAAATAGTAAGTTGTGTTGCAATTAAGGAAACTGAAAACGCTGAGAAAGACAAAGGTGGGGGTCCAGGTGGACTTGGAAGGTGGCCACCAATATCCACCTGGATCACATGATCTCCTGATCATGTGTTTTCTGGTCTTGGTCTACCTGGATCCCACACTTTGTTCTGTAACTGTCGACATGATTTGTTCCCTTGTTGCTGATGTACTTTTGTTGTCTTTTTCTCCATCTTATTCTTCTTATCAATCAGATTCAAGTTCTGATTTATCTTTCTTCCTGTTGCTATCATTTTCCTCCATTTGGACTGCTTCATCATCAGCTCCCACATTTCTTCAATCTCTGTTTCCAGTACATCTTTGGACTGGTTCATATTCTGCTTCATTTTTCTACCTCCTCCTTTTTGTTTCAGGTTGTTGCTGTCCACTAATTCTTTAAATTGTTGTTGGTTACTTTCTCTTTGTAGTTGCTAGTTTACTTTTTCTTCTTCTTTTGCACTTGCTTCAACCTTTGCCTTGCTTGCTATGACTTCTATGCTGACTCTTGCTTTGCTTGCTTCAACCTTTGCCTTGGTTGCTTTGCTGACTTCTACTTTGCTTGCTTTTATGTTGTCTCTTATACTAACTTTTGCTTTGTTTGCTTCAACTTTTGGTTTTCTTGCTCTTGCTTCAACGCTTGCTGTGACTCCTATGCTGACTGCCTCCCTATCATCCTTACCCTCTTTCATGATTGAATCATGATTGTTTAGCACTTTCTCCAGCAAATTAACTTCTCTATTCCATGGATTGAGTTCTTCCATAGATTTCTCTTCTTTCACTTTTATTTTACTGTTCACTTGTGCCAAATATCCTCCAGCAATTGCACCAAAACCTGCATTCACAAAACACTTGTTAAAATTAAAATCACAAGGCTACTATGCCTTGTTTTCTTTTGGAAACAATTTAGTTTGTTGCATTCTTTCTTTCTCCTTTCTCAGCACATCAGTATGTTGATTTGAACTCTCAAAAGAATTCATGAGACTGTCCATTAGTCTCTCTTCCACACCATCTGTCCTAATGATGCCTTCCTACTCTTTTCCACTGTAGTGAACTCCTTTTTCAGTAGTCATACTCTCATACTCTGAATTCTCCAGCAATGCAATTTATCTGAGACACTTTGCCAATATTTCATCGTCACTTATGTTTCATGCATTTACACACAAATTATTAGTTTGGGAATCATAAGGTTCAACAATCTCAACTGTTGCTTCACATATCAGCTCTTCAGACTGAACTTCATCTCCTTCTTCCACAAGAACTTGTTCCTGTGTTGTCACATCTTCACACATCCATGCATTGTTAAGTTCCTTCTGCTGCAATAAATCATTGTTTCTCTCATTTAAGAGACATTATTCATCCTCCTTTATTTCAGAGTTTTTATCTTCTAAAATATACTTCTCCATACTTCTGACAACTTCTAAATATTGTTCATCCTGTGCAAAACATTCCTTTGTTAGTATTCTTTCCCCCTTTGTTAAGTCTTTCCCATAGACTTCCTCTTCCTTAACATCTTTCAGTAGATGTTCTTCTTCTTCACTAACTGTCTCAACAACTTTCATGGCTATTTCCACTGTGCCTATCATCATGGTGAATTGATGATCTTTTACTATGTTTTCAGCTAACATAGTTTCTTCTTCTTCAGTACATTTTGCCTTGCTATCCCTCTGTAACTCTTCTCCCAGAGTTATCCTTGTCCCATCATCTTCATTAACATTCTCTTGCACTTGGTTTTCATCAATAACATTAATCAAACTCATTTGATTACCTTTCTGAGACAGTATTCCTTCATTCTTCATCAGAATAAGATCCTGATTCCTCATCTCCATGACAACTTCTATAGACTCATCCATAGACCTTTTCTTCTGTATGTAGTCAAATTTCTCCTCTTCTGAAAAGTTTTCTTTGTCACCTTTTATTTCTAGATCTTCATCTCCTCTGAAGATATCTTCAAATGGCTGCTTTTCTCCTGCAATATCTACCATCATACACAAACTATCAGTTTTAAAAATATAAGACCCTATGGTCTCACTTGATGGTTCAACCATCATATCTCCTTGATGTTCTAAATCATTCATATGATACAAAAATTATTTGATAGTCTCTTCTTCAATATCCTCAAGCCCTTCACTTGGTTGCTTGCCATCTTTCTCCAGTTGTATATGAGATCTATCTATCTCATCTTTTTCCAGAACATAATCTAGATTCTGTTGGTCTTCTTCCTTCTTCATGACAATATCAGCCAATTGTACTTCTTTACATGTTTCACCTGCATACATATAAAAAAAATTAGTTTTAAACCCATGTGACCCTTTGGCCTCACTTGAAGTTTCAATCTTCAAATTTTCATCTTTAGTCTCTCCCAGAATTTCTCCTTGTTCTGGTTCACAAATTTACTCTTCCATTTCCATTTCCAACTCAGCTTCCTTGAGTTTTTCCATCAGCCACTTCACTTGCTTTTGTTGTAGCCTTCTCTGCATTTCATGCCATTCCACTGGCTTCTTCCTCAAGACCCAACCTAGTCTTTGGCTTTCCTCAAGCATTATCCTTAATGAGTTGAGTTGTTCTTTTAATTCAAAAACCTCTTTGTCTTTTTCTTCTTGACTCATTCTCATGCCATTTACCTTGGCATCTTTCCTTCTACCGTGACTTCTTTTAAACCTTTGCCATGCCTATCATTAGTCATCTTCTTCTCCTCTCTCTTCATGAGCTCGTCACTCCTTTGCAACAAGCCTCTACAACAAAAAGTCTTCCTTACTGTGATCTTACCTCACTAAGCTCTCCTCACTCAGTCTTTTGGTAAGAACGGTCCTCTATCTAGAACCTCCTCTTGAGCAACACCTTTTCTCCTTCTAGGCTTCTGCAATCTCCCACTCTCTCTTGAGAACACTTCAACTGTCCTCTCTATCCAATCTCTTGTTGGATTTTTCAGGTTCACTACCACTTCAGAGTGCTTTCCTTGCTCTGCTTTAAAGAACACATCTGGTTCTTCTCTCATATCTTTTGTTGCTGTCACATGTGCATTAGTATAAAAACACACATTCTCAATTTAAAACAGAACATATTACCTCACCTTCAAGATATCATCATGATCTTATTTCATCATTCTTCTGCACTTTGAATGGATTGTCCTCTATTTTGTCCCTCAAGTCCTCTTTCCTTCAGAACTTGTATTAAGAAATATTGCTTTCTCTTTCTTTCAAGGAATCCTCTGTTCCTGTATATTCCAAGCCTCTGTTGGAATTGCTACAGCCTTCTAGAACTTCAAAATTTCTCCTTACAGTCTTCTGTTGTAGTCTCTATCATTCATCCATTTAAATTATGCACATTACCTTTTCCTGCGTGCAACCTACTTTTCATAGGAAATCTTCCCTCGCTTTGACTTCAATTCTGCTCTGATACCACTAATGGTGCAGGGTAACTTGTAAGACCCGCACATACCCACAGTATGCATAAAATGCATAAACACAACTGTCCCAGGTATTTAACTCTGCAATGGAGTCAAAACCTCAATCTCATAAATGTCAAATGGTTAAGGCCCTTTTATCTTGGTTCCTTTATATCGGAACCCAATCACCCCGCCAAACCTCCTATCGGGACTTATATCAATTCTCACAGCCTTCATATGAGACCTTATTAAAGCCTTTCCATTCCTCCTTCTTATCGGGACTGCTAAACCCCTTGTAACCTTCAAACCACACTTTAACCTCTCATATATAAACTTTCCCTTTAATACATCGTTTACATACGTTTAACATATAAAACCTTCTATCGGGCTATTTTCACTTTATAAACCATTACAAAGGAAAATATGCATAAACCATACCTTTCTGCTCTTTGTATGGTTCCTGCACAAATTTTGATGATGCACCTTATCGCAATCGCTATCGGCTCCTTTCATAGGTCTTTAACACGCATATGCCTCGTTAACCCTCCGACTCCGATCTCCGTGACTATCAGAATCGTTAACACCACATTTCCAATTAAATGACTCAGCCTCGCTATTTTGGAATGCAAAGGGAAACCCATTGAAATCCCACTCTGAACCATATAAGGTCAGACTTCAAATGTTTATAAATCGAATTAACAACTGTTGTCAGGTCCACCTACTGCCTCCACGCTCTTTGAACTCCACTTGCCCGATCGCCGACTAGCTCTTTATCGCTATAGGCGCATCAACATTCCCATTGACTACCAGCCCTAACTCCTCTGATTGCGATTTAGCGATCCAATCATGACCATCGATCTGATTCACGATCAGACGGTTGAGATTTATTCGCGCGATCGCATTTCGCTGAACCTCCAGGCCGGATCCTTCCACTTCAAAGCACCAATCTTATGGACCTGATATAGATTAGACCACTCTCTATAATACTTCAAGTCCGGAACTCAATTCCAACTATGTTTTGTGCCATTCCTTAGTATAAACTGGATTTTACACCTACGGGACTTAATCCGCTGATGCGATATGATCTGGACCGTTGATCTTACGAGATCTAATGGTACCTGTGCCTCACTCTTCGTTCCTCTTCTCGCTTCCTTTACTTAGAACTTTTCCGCGCTTTCTTCAATTCTTCTGTGATTTTGGTTTTTCTTTAGGTTTCAATCTTCCGTTCTTGTGTTTCTCAATTCATTCCCGCTTGCACTTAACTTCACAACTCCATTAACCAATGTCCTTTGAGAGCATTACTCGACCCTTTGAAGGGTTCAACAATTCATTGTGATTTCTTCGAATCATTCGGCACCTCTACACAGTCTCACTTCACTATTTCTTCATAGCTTCACTTTGTCCATTAATTGGATTCAATGACCCATTGTGATTCCTCTGAATCAGTCTGTTCCTCTGCGTCCTTCAGAATTCTGCCTGCAACTTATTACAAAACCTATGAATTCACTGTAAATAATTTATGGAATAATCTTCAATATTCTGACACAGTCAGGAAATAACATCTCCATATATTAATATAAATAGTGAATTACATATCTAAGACCCTGAGTCTCACACAAGCCAGCTCTTCAATGTTACGGCCTCTCTTTCGACTCTGCCCGTAGGCTTACATATATTCTATCTATATCGTTATCTCTCTCCTATTGAACGCGCAGATTCATCACACATATATTTATATGGAAACATTGGATCAGATCACTGTGAAGGATTCGATCACATCCTTTCCTCAAAACTCTCAACTGAAGCCCTAAATATCGCTATAGAATACAAATGTGGCATATTATAATTAATAAGTCTTCGAGAGACTTATCCATTCCATATTTTTCTCCATTTTAAAATAGAAAAGTCCCCTTATTAAGCTTGATGGTCCATGTCCTCTCTTTGCTCTGCTTTGGACTCTTTGTTCAATTAAGAGTGTCAGATGCTCTTGCGTCAATATGTGTGTGTGTGTGTGTCTACACACACACACACATATATATTTATTTTTTATGCAATAATGGACAAAATTTCAGATCCAGTTTTTAAGGGTCACTAAGCGAATTAAAGAGGTGAAAAATTCACCCTTTCCGATCATCGTTTTCCATGCGTCATCCTTTCGCCAAATTGTTGCCTCGTTAGTGACTCCCACTTGGCCTAGTTTGACCAGAACATTGAATGACTATATCTTGAGCATACAAACTTGTAGCTGGGTGTCATTCACACCATTGGAATCAGGGCGAGGAGCGCTATGATCTGGTCCTAGTTTTGCTTCCATTTGATGACTTTGATTTTTGAGATTTTTCAAGGCCAGTTCTATTTCTAGAGTCACCTAGATCATTTTCCTTTCAACGCAATATTCCAAAGGTAATGCTACTGTTGTCTTTCATTTTTCTACCTCTTCTGCAAAATTGTATCCTTTTTCAACTCTTCCTTGTAGAAAATATGATGGTAGGTTAACCCGATAATGCAATATAAATCAAAGAAGAATACTATAACCTACTTCTACTATCAATATGTGGAAGCTTAAATATCGAGATGAAAAATATAACCAGAATAAGAAGAATCAATGGCACAATACACATGAAAATACTTTGGGGAAAGCCTCAGCTAAAAACCCCACACTATTGTATTATCATACATGGTGGACATACATAGGAATTATACAAAGCCTTAGCTCTCATAGCTAGCCAACTCTCAGTACAATCCTCACAGGCAATCTTGTCTTCTCTTCAACACTCCTGCCTACCCTCCAAGCTCCTATTTCCTTGCGTTGTTCCTTGTGGATGTTTCCCTGTTACCAAGTGGAAAACCCTCCTCCAAAACTGCGCAATCCTCAAGGATAAATCCTTGACTGCATGCATGAGTTTTCCCCATGAGAAAACACATACAATTGATAGTACACCGTCCTTGATAATTAATCTCAACTGGGTCTTTCTCAGAATAGACATGCATGAGTTTTTGATGAGGGAATCTTCAGTTAACTAGAGTAGCACTAGTTGAGTGCATGCATGCATCAACTGACTGTTAACTCACTATTAGTTCCTCAAACAGTTTAGAACTAATTTAACTACACTTAACTCAGTAAACTGAGTTAACTAATTACAACTCAAATATAACTCAATCTTATCTCCTTAATTTAAGAGATAACTCTTGCATGACTTCAAAAATACTTCTAACTTGAATTTCTCCAACTAATTAATTTAAAATAAATTAATTAATTATTTCCAAGTAGCTGTTAAGACTAAATTCGATTTTAATTCACAATTTAATTCAAGGACAAATTAAATTGGAATATTCAGAAGAAATCCAGCAAAAAATAATCCTGGAGGGAAGGGATGAAGAGAAGAGTATGAAGGAAGGAAGAATAATAAGCCAGTTGGAAGAGAGAAGGAAACAGGAGGAGATACTGTGGAGACAAAAATCAAGGATAAAATGGTTAAGGGAAGGAGAAAGGAATACAAAATTCTTTCATCAAGCTATGATCCAAAACAGACAGAGGAATAGGATTTTTTCTATCAAAAATGCAGAAGGAGAAAGAGTAATAGAACAGGAGGAGATAGAAAAGACTCTAGTTGATTACTATAAAGGGATCCTTACAGAAAACCAGAGGGATAGAGGAGAAGCAATAGACAATATATGCAAGGAGATACCAAGATTAGTAACAGAGGAGCAAAACAAAGCGTTAATGCGGGCAGTAACCATGGAAGAGTTAAAAGAGGTAGTGATGAATATGAGCAGGAACAAGGCACCAGGACCGGATGGGTATACAGTGGAATTCTTCCAGGCTAGTTGGCATTTTATAGGAAAGGAGATATTGGAGGCAGTTGAAGAATCAAGAATGAAACAGCGAATATGGCCTGGAATAAACTCGACTTTTCTGACCCTGATCCCCAAAAGTAACAGTTCGGAGGAGCCACAGGGCTTTAGACCTATAGCCCTGTGCAATGTCATCTATAAGATTATATCCACTCTGATAGCGAAAAGGTTGAAACCTCTCCTACCCAACATAATTGCTCCTGAGCAGACTGGCTTTGTGGAGGGCCGGCAAATTTTGGATGGTATAGTGGTATCTCAGGAGGTGATTCATTCCCTAAAGATGAAAAAACAGAAAGGGATGCTAATGAAGCTGGATTTATCTAAGGCCTATGATCGACTGAACTGGGACTACCTCAGAGCGATTCTGGGAGCTTATGGTTTTGAGAACAGGTGGATTGAATGGATATTCAACATGATCTCTACCCCAAATTTCTCAATTTTGGTCAATGGTATACCTACGGGTACGTTTAATGCTACCAGGGGAATTACGCTGGGGGACCCAATTTCCCCCTTTTTATTCATCTTGGCTGTGGAAGACTTAAGTAGAAAACTCAAAAAGGAAGTAAGAGAAAAGAAAATCAAAGGAATCAGGTTGTGGGGGAACAATCTGACCATCACACATCAACAGTTTGTTGATGATGTGATGCTATTTGGAGAAGCGTCGCTCAAGGAGGTGAGAAATTTCAAGAGGGTCTTAGATGTCTTTATGAGGGCATCAGGCATGGAGATAAACAAAGATAAATCCTGTACATTCATATTTAATTCACCAGATTCTATTAAAGCTCATTTAACCATAATACTAGGTTTTAGACAGGGAGAGTTACCTACTAAATATTTGGGTATCCAACTGGATATAAATTCTAATCGGATGAAAAATTGGCAGAGTATGTTGGAAAAAATCAAGAAAAGATTAGCCAGATGGTCTTTCAGATCAATGAATATCGCAAGCAGAATTGTCCTATTAAAATCGGTCTTATTATCTATACCTATATACCCCTTGTCTATTATGGCCGCCCCCAAAGGAGTTTTCTCCAAAATGAGGGAGATTTTGGGGAAATTTTTATGGGGGGGTCCCAAGCAACAGAGGAAATGGACTCTGGTCTCATGGAAGAATGTAATCAAGAGGAAAGAGGAAGGAGGCATGGGAGTGAGAGATCCGAAAATTTTGAATAAGGTTCTAGGGGCGAAGCTATGGTGGAGATGGGTCCAGGGGGGAAACGATGTGTGGAAAAAAATATGGAATAAAAAATATGACATGCCTGATACAACTGAAGGGCGTTTAAGAGTAGAGGAAACCCCAAGAGGATCGCAAATTTGGGAACTAGCAATCAGAAATAGGGATATAGTTAAGAACCTTTCTTTCTGGGAAATCCGAGAGGGAAGCTCAACAAGATTTTGGGAGGAAGGATGGCAACAGCGTGAAAAACTGGAAAGAATCCAAATTCTTCATGAAGTTCAAGAAAAAGCGAAAAGGGCAGGATTGGAATATGTGAGGGACTACTGGAAAAGAGAAGAATTAAATGACATATGGAGAGCCTGGAGAAGGCCAGAAGAATGGGATGAGAATATAAATCAGGAGGCAGAGCAACTGTATACCAAAGAAATAGAATTGAGAAAAATCAAAATCAGAGTGGGTAAGGATATTCTTAGATGGGGTAAAGCGATGAAAGGCATTTTCACGGTGAAAGAAGCATACTACTGGGCAACGAAAGAGGAAAGAGAGGAGGGATCAATGGAGTGGAAAATGATTTGGGAAGGAAAATGGTGGCCAAAAATAGCATTTTTTGCATGGTTGGTGAGCAGAGGAAGGATCCTGACATGGGATAATATTCAGAAAAGAGGAATGAATGGACCCTCAAGATGTAGTCTCTGCAGCAAGGAAATAGAAACTCAGGAGCACTTACTGAACAAATGTTCATATGCTCAGAGCTTGTGGGAGGAAATTAGGGTGCTCTTTGGTATGACAAAAAGGGATCCAGATAGCATCAGGAATACTCTGATACAATGGGGAAAGGGGAATTTCCAAAGCAAAGTTGTAAGAAGAATATGGAACTTGGCGGTAGGTTTCGTAATATGGTCGATTTGGAAAGAGCGAAATCGAAGAGTCTTTAGGGATAAAAGCTGTCAAGAATCGAGAATTTGGGATGAAATATGCAGGTCAATTAAAGAAACTGTTTTGTCAGAAGTATGGGAGGAAGAAGATTGGAAGTTGAATCCGGAAGAGCAGAGAATAGTCTCAAAATTGAGCATAGAATTTAAGATGGTCTACCCCAATACAGAGAGGAGGAATAGAACTGGCACGCAAAGCCTCAACTATTTCAGACTTCCTGGGGATCAACGGATTAAATTAAACTTCGACGGGGCCTCAAAGGGTAACCCGGGACAAGCAGGTCTGGGAGGCATCTTCAGAGATAGCAGAGGCAATACAAGGTGGGTGTTTGCCGAATGGGGAGGGGAAATGACGAATAACGAAGCAGAGTTGTGGGCGGTGCATCAAGGTCTCCGGATAGCAATTAGAAACGGTTACATGAACCTTGAAATCGAAGGAGATTCCCAAATTACGATAGAAATGTTAAGGAAATTAAGGGATGGTAGAAGATGGGATCAGGTAACGAACAGCTGGAGGACAACAGGGATAATCCAGGATATTGAGGGGCTGCTGAGTAGGATCGAATACACAATAATTAACCACGTATTGAGAACGGGGAACCGCGCAGCAGATCTATTGGCCAATTGGGGAAGTGGAGGATCGAACAGGACAGTGGATGGCAGCTGGACATCATTAAAGGATGATCCAAGCTGGATCGAGTTAAATAATATACTAAATCAGGACTATAATGAAGCGATCGCACAGGAAAGAAACAATTAGCCGCCTCCCGGTTATGGGAAGGAGGAGAAACGACAGGTTAATCAATGCTCGGACAGAGCGTATGCAGGAACAAGCATACGAAGATCAAGTCATAAAGGTCGGGATCAATCAAACCATGGGAAAGGTGAGCACCCCTAGGAGAGAGGTGGGAAAGGTACCGAGAAGGGGAGGTGGAACTGTCAGAGAGACAGAGATCGCTAGCCCTCATGATAGGGAAAAGAGGACAGCTGGAAGAACAAATGAAAAGAATATTGATGAGGAGAATAGGCAGCAACGATGCTTTAAGAAGAAAAGGTGGCAAAGCAGGGGTAATAAAGGAGCAGCATGCAATAGGACGACGCAAAGAGAGAAATTAGGAGCGAGCCAAGGCCAAGTGAGGTGGAGAATTGGGAATTTGCAGCAGACGAAGGACAGCCGGAGAAAACAAAAGAGGGAAAGGAAAATGGCAGAGAACCAAGAAAGGAGAGCAGGAAGGTGGACGAGAAGTAAGGCGGTAGCTCCAGAAGAGAAAGGAAAAAGTATAGCAGAGGAAGCTCCACAGAAGGTCTTTCTAACAATCCCAGATGAGTCGGAGGAAGAATTTGATATTCAGAATTACATTATAGAAGAAGGGCTAGGACGTGCGATGGCTGGAAAGGAAAGTAAGACGGAGGGGAACCAGACTAGGACGAGAAGCCGAGAAGACGAGGAAGATGACCAGGAAGAAGGAGAAGGAGAGGAGTATGGTAGAAGAGCAGGGAGCAGAGTAACGCGAGGACGGGGAAACCAAAGAGGAAGAGGAGGGACTGGAGGACGAGGCGGACGAGGGAGTAGGGGCGGAAGAAGGGGATCAGACGAGGGAGAAGCCAGTGAGGCGAGAGGCAGGAAAAGAGGTAAGAAGGATATGAGAAAGAAGCTACAGGAAGCAGAGGAGGCCTATTACCACGATACTAACCCGAATATCAGAAGGATAATTGATCACTTAGAGGAGGAAGCCCTGCAGGAGCCTTCAGATCCCGAGATGGAAGATTGGGAGAGGCTACTCCCGGATCCGGGGCATACGAGGGGGAGAATGTCCCTTTACAAATAATCTCTACATGTTTACTGGGGAATGAAACGGTTACTGGCCAAAGCAATGGAGCAGGTGGCCATGGAAATGGCCGAACTGTCCCAAGGAATCCCCACCCTGAAAAAAGAACTGAAGAATATTCAGGTCACCCTACTCATGCAGGACAGGAAAATGGATGAGATCCAGCAGATGCTTCAAGCGGGCGGATTGGGAGTCAAGCTAGAGAAGGAGCCAGAGCTTGGCACAATGAACCAGTAGAAGAAGGTGTTACTGTAAGGAGGTTTTTATAAAAATCTCCATTTTGATTTTTGTATTGTTAGATGTTATTTTTGCAGAGAAAAAAAAGTTTGAATAGAGGTGTATTTAGCTTGGGTAGACAGACTGATAATATACTTTTTTTGGTTGGCTTTTAAAAACTTCAGATGGTCAAGAGACCCGGTTTCCCTTAAGGGCGGGTTGAGACCTGCATATCTATGGTCTGTTTTTAATTTTTGATAATGGGAAAAAAGAGTACCACCTCAGCTTACAAAAAAAAATTAAATTGGAATATTCTTGTAGCCATATTTCAACACTCCTTCTCAACAAGAAAGGGATTATCTGCCACCCCAATCCTGTCTCCATGGAACTTGAATTTACACTTTGACAATGCCTTTGTCAAAATGTCAGCATATTTCTCCTCTGTCGAAATATATTGCAGCAACATGATCCTCCTCGCTACACAATTTATGAGATGATGATACTGGATGTCGATGTGCTTGGACCTATCATGAAATATTGGATTCTCAGAGAGTTTGATACAACTTTGATTATCATAATAGATCACAGATGGATCCATCCACTAATCAAACAAACCAACTATGATTTTCCGCATCCAGATGGTCTCACATGTTTCTTGACTTGCAGCCATGTATTCTACCTTTGCCGAGCTAAGTGCAATTGACCTTTGTTTCATGTTGTACCAAGAAACTGTCAATGACACAAGGTTGAAAATACCTCCTGATGTTCTCTTCTGATCTGATGGACTCCTTGCCCAATTTTCATCAGTGAAGCCCTGTAGCTTCACTCCCTTTGTCCATCTATACTATAATCTATACTGAGATGTGCCTCTGATGTATCTCAATACATGCTTTGACGCCTTCCAAAACATATTGGTAGGCTGAACTATCACTTGACTCAGCTAGTTCACCGCATAGCACAAATCTATTTGTGTGTTCACTAAGTACATCAATGAACCCACAAGCTGCCTGTACACAGTAGCCTCTACCACTTCTCTTGAAGTAGAAATCACCTACCTCTAGTTACTTGCTAGAGGAGTTTGCATGGGCTTGCACTTCTCCATGTGGAATCTCCTGAGTATCTTGTTGGCATACTTTCCCTGAGATACAAACAACTCCCCATCCTTCTGCCATACTTCCATGCCAAGGAAGTAATGCATGAGACCCATGTCTTTCAATTCGAATTCTCTTGTAAGATCCTCCTTGCAAGACATGATCAACTGATCATCACCAGTCAATATGAGATCATCAATATAAAGTACGATGATCAACAACTTACATTTCACCATGATGTGGTACAGGTTCGCATCCGCTTCACTCTTTGTGAAGCCCAACCCAATGAAGTAGTTTCCTATCATGCTGTACCAAGCACAAGGTGCTTGCTTCAGCTCGTATAATTCTCTCTTGAGTCAGCACACATGTGACTCACGATCGAAGGTCTCAAAACCTTCAGCACACATGTGACTCACGATCGAAGGTATCAAAACCTTCTGGCTGCTCTATGTACACCTCTTCCTCAATCTGGCCATTGAGGAATGCAGTCTTCACATCCATCTAATGGATCTTATAACCCATCTATGCTAATAGTGCCAACATAGAGATGATAGATGAGTACCTTGCGACGGGAGAAAAAGTCTCATCATAGTCAATCCCCTCAACCTGTGAAAAGCCACGGGCAACAAATCTTGCCTTATGCTTCTCCACACTACCATCAGTAGCTTGCTTTACCTTGTAAAGCCAACAAGAACTAACAACTAACTTGTTCTCTAGTCTCAGAGCCAAGTCCCAAACACTGTTATGAACTATGGAGTCATATTCCTCCACCATAGCATCAACCCAAATCGACTGTTGCACTGCTTCCTCAAAGGAAGATGGATCAGTCTCAACACATTCCCTAGTAAGGGCCATGCATCTAGTGTACCTCTCAGGTGACCTCCTCTCTCTGCACTGAGAATATGGTTCTCCCACATTCTCTCTCGCATCCTTCGACAATATGTTAGCTTCTCTTGTGTGCTTCCGTCCATCTCTGGAAGACTTTGCTTGAATGGATGTCTCCACTCTTGGAAGCTCTGCATGCGGCTGCTCTGCATCAGTTTGAGGCTCCTCCTCCTTAGGAACTAATAGTTCCTCCATAACCTGTATTTGGATTTGCCTCTCAAGGGAAACTCCCATGGCCTTCTGCTCATCAAGCTTGAGATCTATGCGAACCACTGTCCTCCAATTGGTAGGAAAGTACACCCAATAGTTGTGAGGTGTATCAGTGTACCCCAAAAATATCCCCAACTCTATTGTCGGCTCAAGCTTCTTCCCTGCATCCTTTATCACATGGCAATATATCAATGACCCAAAGATCCTGAAGTGACCCACATCAGGTCTCTTACCAAAGAAAGCTTCCTCTGGTGTCTTCATCCCAAGTATGTGATGCAGGCTTCTATTCTGCGAATAGACCGCTGTGTTGCATGCCTCAACCCACAAGTCAAGTGGTAGGATTTCCTCATGCAACATTGCCTGTGTTTCCCCTATAATAGTTTTGTTCTTCCTCTCGACCACCCCATTCTGCTGTGGGTTATGAGGTGTCATCAACTCTCGTTTAATTCCTTCCACTGTACAAAAGTCCTTAAACTCTTGAGATACATATTCTTGACTGTCGTCACTTCTCAAGGCCTTGATCTTCTTCCCTGACTCTTTCTCAACCAATGATTTGAACTCACAAAACTTTGTGAAGATTTGGTCCTTCTTCTGCATGAAATAAATCCAACATTTACGAGAATAGTCATTAATTAAAATCACATAATACCTTTGCTTCGTTGTGGATGCTGTCGAGAATGGTCCACGCACATCAATATGAACTCGCTCTAAGATAGCCTCTGCTTGACTGTATAGGTCATGAAAGGAAGACTTAGTGTAATTTCCCAAGGTATAACCTTTGCATGTATCAACTTGCTCAAGTTTACCTTTGGGAAGTCCTATAGATATCTACTACATTATCTTCAAAGCCCCATGATGCAAATGGCCCAACCACCTGTGCCACAACTCGCCAATGTCTTGGCTTTGCACCAATTCTACTTTCATACTCAATGTTGCACAATCATCTAACTCTAGTTTATAGAGATTCTTCACCTGAATCGCTATCCTCTTGGTCTGACCTGTGGCTATGTGTCTTAGGAACACCTTTCCTTTACTAAAGACAAAATCGTATCCTTTGTCCTCCAACATCGCAACCGATACCAAGTTCTTCTTCAGTCCAGGCACATACATCACATCTGTCAAGGTGAGAGGAGCTCCATGCTCCCTCTGAAAAGCAATCGTGCCCATTCCTGAAACACTATACCTCCCGTCGTCACCCATCTCTATGCACATCTTGAGGTCTTTCTCCTCCAAGGACCTAAATAAATTTTTATCACTGGTCATGTGGAATGAGGCTCCACTGTCAAGATACCAGACACAACCCATCATTGATGACACCATGCATGCGATGAGGTTAAAGTCCATTTCTAACTAAGAGGCTAATGCCTCACCTTCCGATCCTTCCGAGGATCCCTTCTTGGACTTCTTCGATGGGCAATTAGTCACATAATGTCCCATATTGTGAGAATTAAAGCATCTTACTTTAGACATGTCACTTTTCTTCCCTCCATGAGAAGAATTTGATTTGAAATGGGAAGCCTTCCCCTTCCCTTTCCTTGCCTTACTTTCTAAGGCCATATTTTCTTCATCATAATTCTTGGATGAAGAACCATATCGTGTGCTCTTCCTGATCTCCTCTTGCATAAGATCCGACCACAGTCGTTCCCAATCTGACAATTTTTCCCTTCCATTCATAGAGTCCTGGTAGCTATTACAACTCTTTGGAAGACCAAGGAGAGCGAGGCTCACCATATCATCGACAGTAGTTATTCCCACACTGCCAAGCTCATCTTTGGAGGTGGTAAGCTTGTTCAGATATGTGGAAATAGTATCACCCTTCTCCATCTTGATTCTTTGAAGCTTATCCTTGAGTGCTAATTTCCTTTGGTCGCTATTGTTCTGGTATAGGTCCTTTAATATCTTCCACATTGAAAATAGAGTATCCTTCCCATGGAGACTCGAGACAATATGGTCTCGAACTCCCTCAAGGATGATCCATCTCGCCTTCACCACACACTTCTTCCACTCAGCAAACTCTTGTGAATTAGTTGAAGCTAGCTTTAGGATTTCTTGATCAATGAATTCCTTCAAGCCATTGTCTTCTAATAAAACTTCCATTCTATCTTTCCATGGTATGTAATTCGAGCTACCTTCCAAGGCATACTTGAGTCTTGTAGTGTCCTATCTAGGGTTCTAGACTAGGCTATATTTATTATTGACCAGGATGCGTAGACTTAGAGGCATGCGTCTACAGTATATAGACATAAAGGATTATTAGCTAAGTGGTTATGATGGTAGGTTACAGGACTTCTTTACGGAAAATTGAGGTGTGTTACCTATCACCCAAACACTTAGGTCACTCAGTTAATCTACCTAATTACAACACTGTCATTCAATTCATTTACCAAATTAAAACACTGTGTATCACTTTAAACCAAGATTTCAATCTCCTTATGGAGACACTATGCATAAAACCCCTATTCAGCAAATACTCAGCATTCAACTAATATTCATGAAAGATAAAGACATACTGAAATCATAAGCATACTTTGAAATGGTAACAGTGTTCATGACATTGCTTTAAAAGACAACAAAGGATCGAATCCCTTACAGGATACGATTCACGATCTCAGTGATGAACTGTTCAAGCACTATTATAAACATCACCCATACGCATTCTATTGAAATCAAAAACCAATTCTAATTGTTGTGCATATCATTTAATACCCTAAGTTGCGAATAAAAAGAAATGACAGTATACCAGTTTAACGTAGGGCCCGTCCGTGTTTCAGAGGTATACTGGATTGTGATCAACCGATTATAGAATCAACGCAACAAGGAAAATCGTGACTGCAACTGTGTTCTTGGTATTAAGTTCAAAACTCCGTTTTCAAAACGATACAATGATAACCAACCACTAACTACACAGAACTGTGTTTACATATGTTTTTTTACAACCTTTACATTTCGAAAACGAATGTACATTCATGATGTGGTTGTTGCCGCTTTTATCATGTCGTGACTTTTTAAAATGTTTCTATTCTGAACCGATTTCAAAAAGGAACAAAACTAAATCAGTTTAGAATGCTATGCTGTTGCTGCCTTTGTCGCCAACATGCTATACTTTGACCATCGTTGATTGCTCATGTAGGAGGGTCGGTTCTGCTGTAGGACAGGTATTCGTCCATGCTTGGACATTCTACTTTTCATCCCTACCCTTCGCTCTAGCCTAGCTGTCATGCCACATGTCAAACAATAAACCAATTACAGGACATTGTAACTTCCTGTAGTCATTTTACCAAAAATTCCTAATTCTTTAACATAAAACTCCTAAATCAATTTTAATGCATTTTAATAACTATAGTACTATTAACTAATCAATTTCAAGGGATCTAAGAGATGTATGATGGAAAGAGGTAGGCAAATGATATGTTTTAGGAGGAAAAAGGAGGTCATGGGATGGTACCAACATCTCTCCCCGACTTAATGAATTAGCATGACCTCATGCTAACCCCGAAGTGCTTCCCTTGAACTCTGTCCCTGCCTGTACCTCTGCTGCCTTCAGCAATATATCCACATTCTTTTTCACCTGGGCATCTTTCTGACCATGGAGCTACTACTTTAATCTTTTGTATTTTTCTTTGAGGGTCTTCTTCTCATTGTACCACTTAGTGGCCCATTTACAGATATCTGTTTGCTCAGCCTCAAGTTCATTGATTCGATCCCTTAACTTTTCATTCTTCTATTGAGTCTCTTTACTCTGCGCTCGGAGCATTTCATTTTCTTTCTTGATAACCTTTTCCAGCATATTAGCCTCCATGAGTTCTTCCTTTAATTTCTCAATTTGTTTCTCCAGTTTCTTCTGTTTCTTAATGGGAGGTGGTGAACCTTTTTCTTGCCTGTTATTGCTTTCAACCTCTATATCAGCTCCTGGTCCTGGTTGTGAGTGGGCAGTACTCTCAACATCCATCGGTATAGGTGCGTTGGATTCGAGCTGGTCTTCTTGTAACTGGGCTTTTGATGCTCTCCTCGTTCTTCTTGAATAGGTGGTGAAAATTTTATCTTGCTCTGCTTTCCGAGCATCCTCTTTTCTCATTTTCCTAGTCCTTATGCTGCTCACAGGTGGAGGTACCTTGCTTGCTTTGGATACTGGGATCTATTCATCGATATCCTTCATGAATCCTGAGTTCTCCTGCAGTTCTTCTTGTCTTCTTCATCTTTAATTTGGTTAGCAGCTAAGAACTCCTTCCACGTTTTCCCTCTTCTCTGAAATTCATGCTCAATAAGAATTTTAATTAACCCAAAGTGATATAAGCTCTTGTCTTCATTTCCCTTCTACTTTTGGATGGTCTTCGACATCTTGGTTAGGCTTTGCAATAGGAAATATGGTAGACTGATAACACACTGCCTTTTCAAGTGTACGAGTAGTTTAATATGGTATAGATAGACAATATTGTAACGGCCTTTACAAGTTACGAATTTTTGGAGGATATAGACCATCTCGTCCCAGGGATGCATCAACCAACTCCTTGGAACGCCTTTCTTCCAATTAACTGATGGGACTCTGGATCTAGACATAAATTGAGTCCATGACTTCTCTTTAAATTGCTTTGTCTTGAAGTACTTCTCCCCTTCTGGGCTAATCCCTATTGACTGGGCTATGGTGTCTTCCGAAACCCTGAATGAAAAATTACCTATTAGGGCTTTCTCTCCGTTGAATGTGAAAGTGAATTGTTTGGTAACCTCTTCATTACTTCCACGAAATTTCTCTAAAAAGGGAAGCCATTGTATCTCTTTGAGAATTGAAATGCAATCTTCGTGATACTGAGAATTGTCGAACATGCTCGGCTCGACCCTATTGGTCATTTTGGCAGAGGGTCGTGCTCTAACTCTTCTCTGTTTATTTTTTGCAATTCCAACAAAGAAGTTTCAATTTGTTACCTTTTTGTCTTCTGCCCCAACACTGATGACCTGGTGGTGTCGCTCCCTTATTATCCCGTATGATGCTCGGTTGACTGTCTTGTGATTATGGTGGAAGTCGAACCCGAATGGCTATATTTCCCTCTTGTGGCGCTCACTGTTTTCAATCCTTACTGTGGAAGTCACGGGAGTCAAATGCCAATGTGAAATAACTGAGAATGATGGTGAAATAACCAACTATACTTACTTCCTAGCTTATTCATCTTTTGGAATAGAGGAATGGCTGTACCGCTTGTATGGATGCCATCATAGAAGCGCTGGAAGCGTATATGCAATACTGGGGTATGATTTCAGGGAGTCCTCTGTATCATTTGGCTACGTCGGGTGGTGGAATCATAATTCGGCCGTGTGGGATGATGAGCCCCAAAAATGGACAATTATTTGGGCTCATTCAACCTCCTAATTTGACTTAATCCACCATTCTCATTAGTTTATTGCATGTTTTTGATTATATTTATGTTAATAGAGTGAATTTGGTTAGTCATTATGCCAACAAGTCTAATGGGTGCTTTGTGTAGCCTTTTTGGTCAATTTGGAGACAAAATTGAAGGTCTTAATGAGCACTTGGCAACCAAATTCGTGGGAGAACAAGGGAGAGGATTTGTAGGAAGGTGTCCCCTTCATTTATGGGCCCTTACCTCGAATTCTCCACCATCAGCTCGGAGTTCAAGGGCCACCGAATCAATCAGCACAAGGGTAGCCAAGCAAGTCAAGTAGGATTGCTGTTAACTCCAAGTCCTGGGCAGCCGAGTCCCTAAATTTTAGGAGGACTGTTGGGTCCTCAAATTGTATAAATAAGAAGGCTTAGGGCCTCATTTTGGTTAGCCAGTGTAGCCAGTGGATGTTAGCTAGTTAGCCAGTAGATAGTAGCTAGTAGTTAGTCATTTCATAGCCTTGTTGTAGTCATTTTGTAATTCGATTTGTATGCAATAGATTAGCTTTTCTTTCAGCTCATTCTCAAGCTCTCCTTGTGGACAGTTTTGATGTAACTCTTCATTCTTGATTAATAAAGATGAATTCAGCTTTGCACCAGCTCTAAATCTCTCTTGGGAGGCTGTAGCTCTTGGGGTTGGGCCCATCTCAAGCGCCCAATACCTCCCCTATTTATCTTTATGTGTGTTTGCTGCGTTCTTTAAATAAAATCTGCTCTTTAGATCTTTCTTTGTTATTTTGGTTGTTTTTGTTGGTTAAAGTAGCTTTTTATGTTTGGGAATCGATTGGTAGGAGTTTGTCATGCATTTAGATCTTTCAGAATGTTCTTGCTCACGTGATGTACATGGTTCTCTTTCCAAATGAGGCTGTTGTTTATTCATTTCATTGACAGTTAGATTAAGTTAGCTAGGACTTAGTTTGTTTGCAAGAATTCATTGATTCGGTTGAATGTGCATTGTGCAGGGCATCTCTATCACTCACTCACATGGTCAAGCTTCATCAGAGCCATATGATTCATCCCATATCTAGGCTTCTTGCTTCACACCCATCCTCTTGCCCACGTAACCCTACCTTCTTCTCCATTGTTGTCTCAACCACCTTAAAGCCAAATCAGCCTTCCACATATCATCTCACCACTCCATCCATCAGTTCCTGGGTCACTTCAGACCCCCATCCTACCTCCATAACCATCCATGCATCTTTCATCAATCACCCATCCTCAAAAATCCCATTTCGAAACATCCTGTAGAAGAATTACAGAACATCCTGTAGAAACCCCTGCAGACTTCCTGTAGAAGTTCATAAACACGGTTGCATGGCATCCAGACTTTGTGAAACTCTCTGGAAGGGTGTTAGGGACCCCTTAGAACCTCTTTGAACCTTCCCAACCTTTCCCAAGCATTTCTCCTCCTTGATCCACCTCTGCAGAGTCAAAAATAGTTAAAAGCACATGCATGATAATTCTAATAACTTAATCAAAAATACAAAAAGATGTTTTCTCCAGATAGTGATAAATTAGACACATGCATTTTACCTTCCTAGAAGTAATGGCATCTCTTTTCGTAGTTTGCATTCTCTCCTTTGCATCAGTAGGACTAGCTGGTAGAATTAGGGTTTGCGTTTCTTTTTGGCTTTCAGTTTCTTTTCGCAATTAGATTAGCTTCTTTCGAGTTAGCTTTCATCCATCAATTAAAAAGCTTCTTCTAAGAGCTCATAGAAGTTGGCTTAAGCTCCTAGCAGACTTGTGCCAGCTGACCAAGTGACAGCTACGGCAAGAGCTAGTACTTGTGCATACAGCACCGTCGCTTCCAAGTTTGTTACGAACTACCGGGTTGATAAAATCAAAGAAGGGAGTTCCAGGAGTTGTAGCATTATTGCTACAATACTGGAGCCCACCATCTTTTTTGCGCCATTGTCGGGGAAGCGTCAGAGTATTGGTGATTGCCGCTTTTCTTCTATATTCCACTACAATCTTCTGCTAAGTAGTTTATTTCATTTCCATTATGCAATTTCGTTTATGCAAAAGTAGATTAACATTTCCTGATTTCATAGATTAGCATTTCTCGCTTTCATAGATTAGCATTTCAATTCCGCAATTTCAATTCTGCAAGCGTAGATTAGCATTTTAATTCCTGCAATTTCATTTGAGCAAAATAGATTAGTCCTTTCCTGCTTTCATTTCAATTCCGCATTTTCATTTTAGAATGATAGTTAGTTGCAGTTCAATCTATTTCAGTTTTGCAGGTAGAAGTAGAGAAAAAAAAAAAACAAAATCAATCAAAAGTCTTTCCATTTCATACCTTGTAGGAGTAGAGATAAGTTAGAAAAATGACTGCACAACACCCCCACTGCTTCACACAGCCAACATTCTCTCTCTTCTTCGATGGCTGTGATTAAAGAACCCTTGGGTGGACATCAAGACATATCTAAAGAACCTCTAGGGAGAAGAAGAAGAAAACATTCCTCTAGAGCGAATGGCTACAAGCAGAAATGTTGGGAGCAGTCCCTTGTCCAAAGGTGAATTTGAAGATCAGATAGAAGATTTCAAGAGTGATATGAGGCAGTTTCTTGCCATGCAACTGGATACCTTGCGAATCCAAAAGAATCAAGAAGAAGCCAAGAGGGCTTTGGTCATTTTTTGTCCTAGGTGCACTAGAAAGCATCCTAGGAACGAATGTCCATTGTACTCCATAGAAGTGGGTTTTGTCTGTGAAGAATACCATCCTACAGATCAGTGCCCTCCCTTACCCAGATTCAAGCTGCATATCAGAGAGCCAAAGGAGCCACTGAATCACTCTATTACATGAACCAAAGTTGGCCGCGTGGGTCTAGATCTTACCAGCAGGAACTGCAAGGGACACCCGAGACCTATTATGACCCCTATCAAGCCACTTTCATGCCTTCTTGGGGTCCCCCTGCTCATCCTTCCTGGTTCACACCTCCTCCTTGTTCCTTCACAGATCCATATTATGCCCAACCAGCTGCTCATTCATTTCACTCTTACGCTCAGCCACAGCCTCAGTGGAATGCACCTTATCAGGAGTGGAGGCCCCAGTACAACTCTCATCCCGCTCATTTTCCTCCACCACCTGCTCATCCACAACCATCACCTCCTCCTCCACCAAGGCAACCCCAAATGCCTACCCAACCACAATGCCATCCATCTCCATCTCAATCTCACACCTCCACTCAACTACCCGTACCGTTTCCAAAGCCATACCATGGAGTAGCTCAACCCAATTGCAAAGCTGAGGCACAACATGTGCAAATGACTCCTTTTGAGCTCAATGATGTTCACCAAAGCTCAGGAAGAGTGTTGCAAAACAGAGATTATATTGACAACATTGAAGGACCAAAGGAAAAAGAAGATTCCAAAGAGGAGATCAAAGAACCATGGGCTGCACTTGATGAAGAGAAGAGATCAGAATCAGAGATCGAGAAAGCTTCCTCATGGTTACCATCAAATCTTCCATGTATTCAAGAGAAAGATCAACAAAAGGAGGAAGATTAGAAAGTCATGATAGAAAGTGACATGAAGAATGATCCAGATCAGCAAAAAAAGGAAGATGAGGAAGTCATGTTAGAAGGTGACATGAAGAATGATCCAGATCAGCAAAAGGACCAAGGATATCAAAGCTATATTGAGACATGGTTCCAGATAGTCACTAAGTTGCAACAGTACTCTCTTCCTCAGCTATGTTTGATCCCTTGAAGGTCAGATCATTTGGTCTCTGAGATCTGGATACCTTTCAAAGCATGCATTTCGAGCCTTCACATCATTTTTTCTCCAATCTCGATGTGCACATGGCTCCATTGGAAGTACTCTTATACTTGAGAACGATTTTGTTTTTCAAGTAGGGTAGGGTAGAAAAAAAAAAAAAAAGAAAAAAGAAAAAGAAAAAAAATGAAAAAAGAGGAAAATAGAAATCTAAGGTGAAAACCTCCTCGGAGGCGCCTTAGATTGGCTCATTGATTGAAAACCTCCATGAGGCGGTCAATGGGTTGAAAAAAAAGAGAAAAGAGAATAAGATCTTTGGGTGAAAACCTCCCTTGGAGGCGCCCAAGGCAGGCAATTGGGGTGAAAACCTCCATGAGGCGCCCTAGTTGTTTTTCAAAAAAAAAAGAGAAAAAGAAAAAGAAAAATAAAACTAATTTCATTGGCTAATTTCAGGTTGCACGAAGGACGTTTCATGACAGGAGGAGCACTCAAATCAAGGTTAAAGGAATTTTTCTTGTGCCTTCTACAGGAAGCTCTGTATTTCTACAGGAAACATCCTGTAGAACCTTTGGACGAACCAAATTCAAGTCTAAAATGGAATCTGATGGTGGGAATCTGTTGATTAGGCCTACAAGCACTTGTGTGTCCATCCCTTGCCTTTCTCCATCATTTTTTCCACCTCCTTTTGCTTCTCATTGTGCTTCTACAGGAACTTCCTGTAGAAATTGTGGGAAACTAGACATGGATTTCAAAAAGTGGTTTGGCGAACATGGTAGCTTCCTCAAGGGTTCAAAAGTCCTCATGCAATCTTCTAACTCCTCCTCCATCATCTCCATACCTGCATCACAGCCCAAGCTCAGTTTTTCCTTCCATGCAAACACTTGCAAAAGGCCTTGAAGCAAAAATACCTAGAACAAAATTTGTTTTTGCCATAACTTGAAAACCATGCATCCATTTGACAAACCGTTTTATGGGGAATTGTACAAGGGTGATGACAACATGCCTGAGCAGTTTCATGTCGTTCCGGTGCACGGTTTCCAAGAAATCAGCCTCCATCACCATCAGCCATTTTTGCATTTTCTCCATATCCGTGCTTCCGTTTTAAAACCTATTTCATGGGGAGATGCACATGGGTGATAGTAGCCTACCCAAGCAGTTTCAGCCGATTCTGATGCACGGTTTCCGAGAAATTGATCTCTGAAATATTCATCCATTTTCCATTTTTCTAGAAATCTGTGCATCCATTGATCATGATTTTACTATGGGAGATGCATCATGATGATAGAAACATTCTCAGCAAGTTTCAGATCAATCCGCTTTACCGTTTGGGAGAAATGGCGAAAACAAGTTCTGGTTCTGTGACATTGCAGCAGCAACAGCTTGAAGGTGCAGATTTGAACGTGGAAACAAATGCATGCATCTTAGATCTGGTCAGAGGACACTTGCACAAGGAAAAAAAATAAAAAATCATCAGCCAAGCCCTCATGCAACCAAAGGATCCAAGCATGCAGCAGTAGAACATGAGCATGCAGCAGCAAAAAGCTTCACAAGCAACCGTTTGACTTCAGGTACGTGACTAAACTTGTTCCTCTGTTTGCATAGATCTAATATAAAGCATTGCATGAATGAATGAGATGGTGAGATTCAGTTAGAAAGTTAGCAAGTCTGATTGCACTCATCCAGGGATCATCAACGCATGTGTGTAGTCAGTCACGGGGAATTAAAATTTAAAAAAAATAAATAAAATTAAAAAACAGACAGTGGTAACTCCAGTGCAACTGATTAACGGGAAGAGACCATGCAGCTCATCACAGCACTGCCGTCTGCATGTGGCCACGTACGCTTGGCCACTGCACTCCCTCACCATGAATCACGCCAAAATTAAATGACACTCGGCTGACTCTCACACCCTCTGTTCAACTGCGATTACAACTGGAGAACGCATCCACCACTTCCAGATCAGTTAACCAATGGTCCTCTACAAGTTTTCTTCCTGATTTCTTAGATTTTTGTCATTTTTAAAAAAATATCCCACCTATCATAATCTACAGGCGTTTCTACAGGAAACGCAGAAAACAACCATGCAGAAAGAAAATGTGGGATTTTCATCGAAATTCAAGCTCCAAATGAGTGGTGGACGAAGCTAGAACAGATCATGTTATGGTAAGGACTGCAGATGTTTCCCATATCACGGTGGATGAAGGTGGATTAGTCAGAGCCATGGAGAAGAATTTGAGCTCACAGGTTGTCGATGGTAACATTGAAATTTGTTCCCTGTCCAATAGTCTGGGCCCTCAGTTCTCTTTCTGTCCTGGGGAGTTTGAGAATGAAAAAGGGGCAGTCGATGCAGATATAATATTGACAACTACAACTGGCCTACATGAACTTCTAATGCTGGCGGAGGAGATTGAATCTGAAGAGGCCACAAAAAGAAAACAAGCAGAAGAGAAAGCAATTGTTCAAGACAGTACTAAGACAGATGGTGAAGCATACGATGACCACAAACGTCAGTCTGAAGTACGTGATTCAACTGCAGGCCAATCTAATGTGACTGACGATGAGAAGAATGGAGTTTCTAAGGGTAATGGAAATATGTCTAACCAGCATTTGACAGAGTTGAAATCACATAGGCCTAGTTCAAGTGTTCTTGGTAAAGGTGGAAATTCTCAAATGCAGAAGTCAAGGCCATTTCATCCAAGTACTTCTATCAAAGGGGTTGTAAAGGTTGGAACAAGAGGTAGCATTGACTTGAGTTCACATGGAAATACAGGAGAAAAGTCTCAATTGGAACATATGGAAGTCACAGTGTCAGCTACAGAAGGTTCAGTTCATCGGCCAACAAAAAAATGGAACTGCAAGGTTGAAGCATACTGTTCCACAACCATTTGCTCTTGCAACTAACAAAAGGGCTTCCACAGGAGTACAGCCTATTGATGTAGCAGCTAATGACAGGAACAAGCATATGGGTGCAAGAGGTACCCCATCTTCTTCAGTTCCTAAAAAGGACAAGATGCTAGTGAAACTGGATACACAAGTTGCTTACAATCCTTTGATCTTTGAAGATCTACATCTACATGACCAGAATGTGAATCCTTCCAAGCAAGTGAATATCAAGCTAGAGGAAGATGCTCATTCCACTTTTTCCTCAACTGCAAGTGGAAAATCAATCAGATATTCTAAGGCCAAGTCTGGCAGTGCTCCTTCTGGAGTTGTTTTCAGCTTTAGATATAATGAGAGAGCTGAGAAGCGTTAAAAGTTTTTTTACAAAATTTGAGGAAAAATTGAAGAAAGGAAACACGCGGAGGCAAGAGAGAAAGGCAGTGGTAAGAAGACCCAGGATAGGCCATCACAGGAAATGCCACAAGAACAACAAAAGGAAGAGCAAGAAAAAGGGCCAAATTGTTGAGGCCAAAACTGTGGGAGGAATGAAGGCACTAACACCCAGGGAGAAAAGACTACAGAGCAGGATGGAAAGGACTGAAAAAGCCCACATCAGTGAGGGCACCTCTAAGGAAGCCACAACACAGTTCAAGGAGAAGGCACCCCCAGCCAAGCAAGAAAAATCAGATAAAATTGGTTCTACAGGAAGTTAGCAGACTGTTTCTACAGGAAGACAGAGGACTGTTTCTACAGGAAGCCAGCGAACTGTTTCTACAGGAAGTTTGAAAAGAGGGAAGCCAAAGGAGAAATCGGCCGAGATTTTAGCCAAGGAGGCCACCAGGGCCATCAAAGATGAGGAGAGAGATTGGTTTCTCAGAGGATGAGCAACACTTTCAGTAGGGGGTGATGATGAGCCCCAAAAATGGACAATTATTTGGGCTCATTCAACCTCCTAATTTGACTTAATCCACCATTCTCATTAGTTTATTGCATGTTTTTTATTATATTTATGTTAATAGAGTGAATTTGGTTAGTCATTACGCCAACAAGTCTAATGGGTGCTTTGTGTAGCCTTTTTGGTCAATTTGGAGACAAAATTGAAGGTCTTAATGAGCACTTGGCAGCCAAATTCGTGGGAGAACAAGGGAGAGGATTTGTAGGAAGGTGTCCCCTTCATTTATGGGCCCTTACCTCGAATTCTCCACCATCAGCTCGGAGTTCAAGGGCTACCGAATCAATCAGCACAAGGGCAGCCAAGCAAGTCAAGTAGGATCGCTGTTAACTCCAAGTCCTGGGCAGCCGAGTCCCTAAATTTTAGGAGGACTGTTGGGTCCTCAAATTGTATAAATAAGAAGGCTTAGGGCCTCATTTTGGTTTAGCCAGTGTAGCCAGTGGATGTTAGCTAGTTAGCCAGTAGATAGTAGCTAGTAGTTAGTCATTTCATAGCCTTGTTGTAGTCATTTTGTAATTCGATTTGTATGCAATAGATTAGCTTTGCTTTCAGCTCATTCTCAAGCTCTCCTTGTGGACAGTTTTGATGTAACTCTTCATTCTTGATTAATAAAGATGAATTCAGCTTTGCACCAGCTCTAAATCTCTCTTGGGAGGCTGTAGCTCTTGGGGTTGGGCCCATCTCAAGCGCCCAGTACCTCCCCTGTTTATCTTTATGTGTGTTTGTTGCGTTCTTTAAATAAAATATGCTCTTTAGATCTTGCTTTGTTATTTTGGTTGTTTTTGTTGGTTAAAGTAGTTTTTTATGTTTGGGAATTGATTGGTAGGAGTTTGTCATGCATTTAGATCTTTCGGAATGTTCTTGCTCACGTGATGTACATGGTTCTCTTTCCAAACGAGGTTGTTGTTTATTCATTTCATTGACAGTTAGATTAAGTTAGCTAGGACTTAGTTTATTTGCAAGAATTCATTGATTCGGTTGAATATGCATTGTGCAGGGCATCTCTATTACTCACTCACATGGTCAAGCTTCATCAGAGCCATCTGACTCATCCCATATCTAGGCTTCTCGCTTCACACCCATCCTCTTGCCCACGTAACCCTACCTTCTTCTCCATTGTTGTCTCAACTACCTTAAAGCCAAATCAGCCTTCCACATATCATCTCACCACTCAATCCATCAGTTCCTGGGTCACTTCAGACCCCCATCCTACCTCCATAACCATCCATGCATCTTCCATCAATCACCCATCCTCAAAAATCCCATTTCGAAACATCTTGTAGAAGAATTACAGAACATCCTGTAGAAACCCCTGCAGACTTCCTGTAGAAGTTCATAAACACGGTTGCATGGCATCCAGACTTTGTGAAACTCTCTGGAAGGGTGTTAGGTACCCCTTAGACCCTCTTTGAGCCTTCCCAACCTTTCCCAAGCATTTCTCCTCCTTGATCCACCTCTGCACAGTAAAAAATAGTTAAAAGCACATGCATGATAATTCTAATAACTTAATCAAAAATACAAAATGATGTTTTCTCCAGATAGTGATAACTTAGACACATGAATTTTACCTTCCTAGAAGTAATGGCATCTCTTTTTGTAGTTTGCATTCTCTCCTTTGCATCAGTAGGACTAGCTGGTAGAATTAGGGTTTGCTAGGGTTTGCGTTTCTTTTTTGCTTTCAATTTCTTTTCGCAATTAGATTAGCTTCTTTTGAGTTAGCTTTCATCCATCAATTAAAAAGATTCTTCTAAGAGCTCATAGAAGTTGGCTTAAGCTCCTAGCGGACTTGTGCCAGCTGACCAAGTGACAGCTGCGGCAAGAGCTAGTACTTGTGCATACAACACCGTCGCTTCCAAGTTTGTTACGAACTACCGGGTTGATAAAATTAAAGAAGGGAGTTCCAGGAGTTGTAGAATTATTGCTACAATACTGGAGCCCACCATGGGATACAATGAATAAGCCCGCTTAACATTTGTTTTTTTTTTTTTTTTTTAAATTCACCACGTGTCCTGCTTCTATTGGTACTCGGCCAAATGGAAGATGTTGGTATGGTTGTAAGATACGATTGACATAACAAGGTTGATATGAAAAGGGGTAACGAATTTAGAGGTATGAAATAGGTTGGAGTATGAAAGATGATAAGAATTAACAGTAAGATAAGGGATGATGGAAAATGTAGTGTCTTTGAAATTGATCATAACAGTCACAGTCATTAAATTCAACATTAAGAATTAATCTAAGAAATTAAATGTTAAGAATAAGGAACACATTACACTTTTGTTGGTTGTTGTTGCATTGGCATGCTGAGTAGGACTAGTCTCTTTTGATTATTCTTTGTTGTTCATAACAGGTCCCCTGAGATAGATTCGAATGCAACAGGTCCCTCTGAGATCTTGAAGATGTTCATGCAGCTCCTTTGAAATCCGGAGAAAGAATTATATGTATACAGGTTCCTTGATCTTGGGTATTTGATGGAGTCTTGGTGCCCAGCAACCCGTGGATCCTTGTAGAAACTTGATGAGGCTTTGTTGAAGTAATCCTGAAGTAACAGTCTCTTAACAGGTCCCTTTTATGTGTCTTAAACAGGTCCCATTACTGCTGGTGTTGGTAAACATGGTCTTCTGGACAGAACAGGTCCCCCTGCATAATGTTTATAACCAGGTCCCTTTGAGATAAAACAATGACAAAACAACTTCTTTATTGAAATCTGGAATGCTGAAACAAACTGCTTTGGAAATTTACAGTGAGGAGATGAGATGAGAAATCTTTAAGAATTTACAATGGAGAGATAAAAGAACAAAATGCTGATGCTTCTCTCCCCCACTAAAGTTTTGACTTGTCCTCAAGTCATTATTCAGTTGATAAATGAAACAGTGAACAAAAGAAAAGGAATTCTTACCCACCAACGAATTGGTTTTCAAGTAAGAATTCGAGGTTAGAGTGTGCCAGAGTCTGGTTTTCACAGCTAACCCATTGTTATTATTATTATTATTATTATTTTTATTTTATATATATTTTTTTTAGATTTTGTTTTGTTTTTGTTTTGTTTTGTTTGTTTTTTTGTTTTGTTTGTTTGTTTGTTTGTTTTTTTTTTTTTTTTTTTTAATTTCTTTTTGAATTTCTAAATTGAAATGAAATGAACTAAGGCAGGGATACTACAGCTGAAGGCTGCAGTATCTCAACCTCTCTTTTTTGAGATACTGTTTGGAGAAAATTTTGCTTGTTGATGGGCTTAGTGTATAGTTTCAGGCGATGACCATTGACAGTAAAGGAATGACCTTCTCCATCAATAGTTGTGAGCTTGACTGAACCATTGTCGTAAGCCTGAATAATTTGGTATGGGCCCATCCAATGGGTGGTAAACTTGGATTTATGATCTCTGAATTTAGAGTCAAAAAGTAAAGCCCAGTCACCTTCCTTGAACTGCTTCTTCTTGATATGTGCGTCATGCCACTGCTTCCTTTGTTTTTGCATGAGGATTGTGGTTTCCTCTGCTTGCTGCCTCATTTCATCTAGCTGGTTCAACTGCTGAATTCTTTCTTGTTGTGCTTGGTCCAAGTCAATTTGCAAATCTGCAGCCAGTTTAAAAGCATGTATTTGAAACTCAATAGGAAGCATTACCTCTTTTCCATACACCAACTGATATGGTGTAAATCCTGTAGTATCCTTCCACGTGATTCTGTAAGCCCAGAGTGCATCTTTGAGCTTCTCTTCCCAATTCTTCCTGTTCATTGCCACAGTTTTAGTAATGATCCCTTCCAAAGTTTTGTTTGTGGATTCCACCTGCCCATTGGCCTGTGGATGGTAAGGTGTACTTCTTCTGTGCTTGATTTGGTATTTGTCTGTGATGTCCTTCACTAACTTTGAGGTGAATTGAGTACCTTGATCAGTCACTATCTCCCTTGGTACTCCATACCTTACAAAAATCTCTTCAAAAAGGAAATTTACCACTGTTTGTTCGGTGGCTCTAACTAGTGCTTTTGCTTCAGCCCACTTTGTGACGTAATCAGTACATACTAAGATGTACTTCTTACCATTGGAGGTTGGGTTAATGGGTCCTATAAAGTCTAGAGCCCATTTTTCAAATGGCTCTAAGTGAACTTGGGGTTGAAGGGGCATCTCGTCTGTAGCTGTTGGCCTGCCCATTCTTTGGCAGCTGTCACAACTCTTCACATACTTCTTGGCATCCTTAAAAATGGATGGCCAGTAGTATCCAAGAGTAAGAACTTTGAATGCTGTCCGCTTAGCTGCAAAATGCCCACCACACGGTTCATCATGGCAAGATTTTAAAATATCAATTATCTCATCATTTCTTACACATCTTCTAATAATCATATCATAACCAGTGTAAAATAAATCGCCATTAAGCCATGAATATCTAACACTTTGTTTGACTAGTCTCTTCTTTTCTTTTGCAGTAAAGTGTGGAGGTGTCCTTCCTGTAGACAAATAATTGGCCAAATCAGCATACCAAGGATTTACTATGGAAATTGAAAATAAATTTTCATCTGGAAAAGAAACTTCAACCGGAACAACCTCACCTGGATTTTGCAGTCTAGAAAGAAAATCTACCACCTGATTCTCTTTACCTGGTCTATCTAACACTATGATGTTAAATTCCTGTAACAATAATAACCATCTGGTAACTCTGCCACTAGTTATTGGTTTATTCATTAAATGCCTAATGGCAGAATGATCAGTATGTACAAAGACTTCATAACCAGTTATATAATGTCGGAATTTATTCACAGCATATATGATTGCAAGTGTTTCCTTTTCTGTGACTGTGTAGTTTGACTCTGCAGGTGTGAGATTTTTGCTAATGAAATAAATGGCATAATTACAAGATTCCTCTTTCTGGCCTAATGAGGCACCCACTGCAGTGCCAGATGCATCTGTAAAGATATGAAATGGTAGGCTCCAATTAGGCCCTCTTAAAACTAGTGCGGTTGATAACTTCTTTTTGAGTACTTCGAATGCTTGTTGGCAGTTCTCATTCCAGTTGAAAAGTACATCTTTTGTTAGAAGTTTAAACAAAGGTAAAGCTATTTTACTAAAATGTTCAATAAACGTTCTGTAATAGCTTGCATACCCAAGGAAACTTCTTACCTCTCTTTGATTCTTTGGAATTGGCAAATCAACAATGATCTGGATCTTTGCTGGGTCAACTTTGATGCCTTGAAAAGAAATATAGTGGCCTAATATTATCCCTTCGTTTAACATCATAAAGCACTTTTCATTGCTCAGGGACAGATTAGCTTCAATACATCTTTTCAAAACTCTTTCAAGGTTCTCTAATGCATGTTCAAATGAATTGCGGTACACTGAAAAATCATCCATGTAAACTTCAACACAATCATGAACTAAATCAGCGAAAATAGTTAATACAGCTCTCTGAAATGTAGTTGGAGCATTTCAAAGTCCAAATGGTAAAACATTATAAGCATAAGTGCCCCAAGGACAGGTGAATGTGGTTTTGTCCTGGTCTTCTGAGGCTATCCTGATCTGGTTGTAGCCACTGAAACCATCAAGAAAAGAAAATGATGATTTCCCAGCTAGGGTGTCTAACACTTGGTCAATAAATGGTAGTGGGAAATAATCTTTGAGCGTTGCTTTGTTCAGTTGTCTGTAATCAACACAAATGCGCCACTTACCATTTTTCTTGGGCACTATAACCAATGGGGATACCCACTGACTGTCAGAAATAGGATATATAAAATTAACTCTCAACAGTTTTTGCAATTCTTCTCTGACAATATCCTGGAGCATGGGGTTCATTCTTCTCTGTGGTTGCCTCACTGGTTTGATAGTACTATCTGTATAAATATGGTGAGTGCATGTGTCAGGGTGAATCCCATGCATATCGGTGTAGTCCCAAGAAAATGCTTTCTGGTATTTTCTCAATAGTCGAATCAATTTCTCTTGCTAAGATGAGTCTAGGTGATTTCCTATGTTCAGAGTTTTCCCTGGACTAATCTCTATGATCTAACTCTGTGTGTTGGTGATGGATTGAACTGGAAAAATATCGTGAAATGTGGTTTGCAAAGATTGAATGGTGCATGTTTCCTGAAAGTTTTGGGCTAAAAGTACATCTGCAGCATGATATTGGTCGTTTCTCAAATTTTCGGAAATATCAGGTTGAGAAAGGAACAATTCTACCAAATCATTATTATTTTGTTCTTGGAAATCATAGATTTGGTCAATGCTAAAAACAGATTGTACTTCTTCTTTATCATTGTATTTATCATCAAGCCACAAATTGTGTGTTACTGCTGGTGATTGTGCTGATGGATAAAGAGTGAGTTGTTTTCTTTCGATCCCTCTTGAAATGATCATATTGCCCAATCGACATCCTATGAATGCATCAACAGTTGCTAACCATGGTCTACCAAGGATGATAGGGTTCCCTCCTAAATTGTATTTGGGTTGAAGAACTAAGAAATCCACTGGATACTCCCAAGAGTCCAGTGAGACAATTATGTCCTCCAAAATCCCTTCAGGAATCACTTTAGACCTATCAACTAGTTCTAGAACAATCATTGTATGTTGCAAATTTATGAGCTGGAGTGTTCTCATGGTTTCAAGAGTCATGACATTTATTGCGGCCCCAAGATCTATCAAAGTGTCTGGAATTTGTATGTTGTTAATGATCACTTTGGGAATGCCAGGATCAACATACTTTTCCATGGAGATGGTATTGGTCATAAGGCCAGCTAAATGTCCTATAACATGAATGGTTTGAGGATCAATCCTTTTCCTAGTAGGCTTCTTGAGGCACATGTCTTTGATGGCTTTAGTATATATGGGAATGTCTTTTATAGCTTGCAGCAGCAGAATTTTTATGTAGACATTCTTGAGTTCATCTAAGACATCAAACTGTGGTATAGACATTGGAGGTTTCTTTTGGACCAATCGGTCTGGAAAACGTGGATGCAATGGTTTCATGTGCTTGTCTTTGGTATCATCGTTTGGTTTTCTTTGATTTGTCATTTCATTTTCATTTTCCGTGTTTTCTTATTGCTTATCTGTTATTGGAGGATCTTTGTGGAGTACCCTACCAGACCTCAAGTTGATATTTTGCAAGGGTAGTGTGGGATATGAGGTTCCCTCTTCTACATTGTAGGTTGGCCTCTCTGCTCTGTTATTTGGATTTGGGACAGTTTGAGCAGGAATTTGAATAGGTCTGGGAGGTTGTGAGTTATATGGAAATTGCAGTTGTGGTGGATTTATTGGTGGAGGAGCAGGCAGTGCTTGTTGAGTAGGTTGAGGCTGATAAACAACTTGCTGAGGATACTGCTGATATGGTTGAGAATGTGATGAATACGGCTGATGGTATTGTTGATATGGTTGTGAATATGGTTGGTATGATTGAAGATATGTATGATAGGATTGAGAGTATTGTTGAGATGGTCTCCGTTGTTGCTATGGGTGGTTTTGGTGCTGCCATGGCATGGGTACATTCCATGAATTCTGTGCATACATTTGATCATTTATAGGAAATTGCAAATTTTGATTTGGAAACATACCTTGAGGTGTTGGCCTTGGCTGCCATGGTCTCTTTGTGCCCATGTAATACACGTTTTCCATCTCTGCATTAGCTGCCATATTACAGTTTTGCAAAACCTTAACTTTAGGACAATTAAATATATCATGATGTTCAGTACAGAAAGCAAAAACTTGGATGTTTTCTAATGGGCAGTCTTTTAATGCATGTTTCTTCCGACATTTTGGGCAGAAGATAGCCATTATCTGCTCTTCATCTTCTTGTTTCTTCTTAGCTTTTAGAGTGTCAATTTGATTCCCTAGGGTGCTTAATAGATCTGTTTTAAACTCTTCTAACAGATTCCCTATTTCAGCCCTTGTGACACTTGCTGAAGCAGATTTTGTGACTTTGGATGACAGGGTTCTTTTTCCCATTTTAGCTTTTCTCCTTGAATACTTTTCGCATAACTCAGCGATTTATTCAAAGGGTAAGGCAAAAATGTCACCTTTGCCCATCAAGTTAAGATCATCCATGTATTCCTCTTGGATGCCTTTCAAGAATATTGTGCGGATCAGATCAAGAGGCATAGTTCGGTGTTTGGATTTTTGTAAGTTGTAGACAAACCATTCTAAGTATTCCTCTAAGGTTTCATCCTCTTGCTGGCTCATTCTAAAGATATCATCCTTGGAATTTTTGGATCTACAATAAGGTTGATATTTCCTTAGAAATATTCTTCTCATGCCATCCCAATCAACTATCACATGCTCACCAAGCCTCATGAACCATCTTAAGGCTAATGCCTTTAATGTCGCTGGGAAGAGTCTAAGCCTATGGGCATCATCTGTATAGCCATATGTTCGACATACAATGTCAAACTCAAACAAGAATGAGTCTGGATCTTCCGAAGCCATACCATAAAAGTTTTGTAGCACGGATGGAGGTATGTTTTTCATTTTCATCTCATCATATTCTTGTGGTTCATGTATAGGAAACTTAAAAGTTGACTCTTCTTCGTCTCTCTGTCCTTGATTTGGTACTGATCTAGCTCCTTCCTCAGCCATTCTAATAGGTCTCTCTGTGTCAGTGTCACTTGTTTTAAAGAGGAGATCAAAGAAAGATTGTTCGGTCACTATGCTACTTTCTCCTTGTGTGGAAGATCTCGGAAAGTGCTTCTTCTGCGATTTATGTGTTAATAAAGTTGCCTTTCGATGAGAGTAAGTCTTTGTCCTGACTTTTTTTTATCCTCTAATGCTTGTATGGTGACTTCCTCAGCTGGTGTTGTATTCCCTAAAGAGTCTGCTCCTGATGATGATGGGTTAGTTTTTGGATGGTGGGGGGGTTTTTATGAATCTACCTTGATTGTCTCTAAATCTAGGCATAAATGAACATGATTTCTAAATCTATGTTTTTGCTCGTTTTTGTTTATTGAAATTCTTTTCTTTTTAAATCCTTTAAGTATGCCTCTCCGGCAACGACGCCAAAATGTAGTGTCCTATCTAGGGTGCTAGACTAGGCTATATTTATTATCGACCAGGATGCGTAGACTTAGAGGCATGCGTCTAGAGTATATAGAAATAAAGGATTATTAGCTAAGTGGTTATGATGGTAGGTTATAGGACTTCTTTACGGAAGATTGAGGTGTGTTACCTATCACCCAAACACTTAGGTCACTCAGTTAATCTACCTAATTACAACACTGTCATTCAATTCATTTACCAAATTAAAACACTGTGTATCACTTTAAACCAAGATTTCAATCTCCTTACGGAGACACTATGCATAAAACCCCTGTTCAGTAAATACTCAGCATTCAACTAATATTCATGAAAGATAAAGACATACTGAAATCATAAGCATACTTTAAAATGGTAACAGTGTTCATGACATTGCTTTAAAAGACAACAAAGGATCGAATCCCTTACAGGATACGATTCACGATCTCAGTGATGAACTGTTCAAGCACTATCATAAACATCACCCATACGCATTCTATTGAAATCAAAAACCAATTCTAATTGCTGTGCATATCATTTAATACCCTAAGTTGCGAATAAAAAGAAATGATAGTATACCAGTTTAACACAGGGCCCGTCCGCGTTTCAGAGGTATACTGGACTGTTATCAACCGATTATAGAATCAACGCAACAAGGAAAATTGTGACTGCAACCGTGTTCTTGGTATTAAGTTCAAAACTCTGTTTTCAAAACGATACAATGATAATCAACCACTAACTACACAGAACTGTGTTTACATATGTTTTTTTACAACCTTTACATTTCGAAAATGAATGTACATTCATGATGCGGCTGTTGCCGCTTTTATCATGTCGTGACTTTTTAAAATGTTTCTATTCTGAACCGATTTCAAAAAGGAACAAAACTAAATCAGTTTAGAATGCTATGCTGTTGCTGCCTTTGTCGCCAACATGCTATACTTTGACCATCGTTGACCGCGCATGTAGGAGGGTTGGTTCTGCTGTAGGATAGGTATTCGTCCATGCTTGGACATTCTACTTTTCATCCCTACCCTTCGCTCTAGCCTAGCTGTCATGCCACATGTCAAACAATAAACCAATTACAGGATGTTGTAACTTCCTGTAATCATTTTACCAAAAATTCCTAATTCTTTAACATAAAACTCCTAAATCAATTTTAATGCATTTTAATAACTATAGTACTATTAACTAATCAATTTCAAGGGATCTAAGAGATGTATGATGGAAAGAGGTAGGCAAATGATATGTTTTAGGAGGAAAAAGGAGGTCATGGGATGGTACCAACAAGTCTCAAGCCATAGAATGCCATTGCCCAACCTTGAAGTATGATATGAATTTGATGTGCACATGTGACCCCGAACTTCAAATTTCGAAATCTCTTCTTAGTATACTATTCACGGCTCTGATACCATATAGAAATTCCTACAAATCCATCTATGATGCCATGTAGAAAATCTGATGGTAGGTTAACCTGATAATGCAATATAAATCAAAGTAGAATATTATAACCTATTTCCACTATCAATTTATCGAAGCTTAAATATTGAGCTAAATAATATAACCAGAAGAAGAAGAATCAATGGCATAATACACATGAAAATACTTTGGGGAAAGCCTCAGCTAAAAACCCCACACTATTGTATTATCATACATGGTGGAAATACATAGGAATTATACAAAACCTTAGCTCTCACAGCTAGCCAGCTCTCAGTACAATCCTTACAGGCAATCTTGGCTTCTCTCCAACTCTCCTCTTTTCCCTCTAAACTTCTATTTCCTTGCATTGTTCCTTGTGGATGATTCCCTGTTACCAAGTGGAAAACCCTCCTCCAAAACTGCGTAATCCTCAAGGATAAATCCTTGACTGCATGCATGATTTTTCTCCATGAGAAAACACATACAATTGATAGTACACTATCCTTGACTATTAATCTCAACTGGGTCTTTCTCAAAATAGACATGCATGAGTTTCTAATGAGGGAATCTTCAGTTAACTGGAGTAGCACTAGTTGAATGCATGCATGCATCAACTGATTGTTAACTCAATATTAGTTCCTGAAATAGTTTGGAACTAATTTAACTAGAATTAACTCAGTAAAATGAGTTAACTAATTACAACTCAAATATAACTCAACCTTATCTCCTTAATTTAATGGATAACTCTTGCATGACTTCAAAAATAATTCTAACTTGAATTTCTCCAACTAATTAATTTAAAATAAATAAATTAATTATTTCCAAGTAGCTATTAAGACTAAATTCGATTTCAATTCACAATTTAATTCAAGGACAGATTAAATTGGAATATTCTTATTGCCATATTTCAACACTCCCTCTCAATAATAAAGGGATTATCTACCACCCCGATCCTATCTCTATGGAACTCGAATTTGCACTTTGACAATGCCTTTGTCAAAATGTCAGCATCTTGCTCCTCTGTTGAAATATATTGCAGGAATATGATCCTCCTCACTACACAGTCTCTGAGATGATGATATCGAACGTCGATGTGCTTGGACTTATCATGAAATACTGGATCCTTAGAGGGTTTGATACAACTCTGATTATCACAATAGATCACAGTTGGATCCATCCTCTAATCAAACAAACCAACTAGGACTTTTTGCATCCAGATGGCCTCACATGTTGCCTGACTTGCAGCCATGTATTGTGCCTCTGCTGAGTTGAGTGCAACCGACCTCTGTTTCCTACTGTACCAAGAAACTGTCGTTGACCCAAGGTTGAAAATCCCTCCTGATGTGCTCTTTCGATTTGACAGAATCCCTGCCCAATCTGCATCAATGAATCCCTGTAGCTTCACTCCCTCTGTTTGTCTGTACCGTAATCCATACTAAGATGTGCCTTTGAAGTATCTCAATACATGCTTTGACGCCTTCTAAAACATCTTGGTAGGCTAAACCATCGCTTGACTCAACTGGTTCAATGCATAGCACAAATCTGGTCGTGTGTTCACTAAGTACATCAGTGAACCCACAAGTTGCCTGTACACAATAACCTCTACCACTTCTCTTGAAGTAGCAACCTCCTTCCTCCAGTTACCTACTAGAGGAGTCTGCATGGGCTTGCACTTCTCCATGTGGAATCTTCTGAGTATCTCGTTGGCATACTTACCCTAAGACACAAACAACTCCCCATCCATTTTCCATACTTCCATGCCAAGGAAGTAATGCATGAGACCCATGTCTTTCATCTCGAATTCTCTTGCAAGGTCCTCCTTGCAAGACACGATCAACTAATTATCACCAGTCAATTGAGATCATCAACATAAAGTACGATGATCAACAACTTACCTTTCACCATGATGTGGTACAGGTTCGCATCCGCTTCACTCTTTGTGAAGCCCAACCCGGTGAATTAGTTGTCTATCGTGGTGTACCAAGCACGAGGTGCTTGCTTCAGCCCATACGACACTCTCTTGAGTCGGCACACATGCGACTCACAATCGAAGGTCTCAAAACCTTTCAGTTTCTCTATGGACACCTCTTCCTCAATCTGGCCATTGAGGAATGTAGTTTTCACATTCATCTGATGGATCTTCCAACCCATCTATGCTGATAGTGCCAACATAAATCTGATAGATGAGTACCTTGCGACGGAGCAAAAGTCTCATCATAGTCAATCCCCTCGACCTGTGAAAAAGCCACGGGCAACAAATCTTGCCTTATGCTTCTCCACACTACCATCAATAACTTGCTTTACCTTGTAAAGCCAACGGGAACTCACAACTAACTTGTTCTCTGGTCTCGGAACCACGTCCCAAACATTGTTACGAACTATGGAGTCATACTCCTCCACCATAGCATCAACCCAAATCGGCTGTTGTACTGCTTCCTCAAAGGAAGATGGCTCGGTCTGAACACATTCCCCAGCAAGGGCCATGTATCCAGTGTACCTCTCAGGTGACCTCCTCTATTTGCGTTGAGAAGATGGTGCTCCCATATTCACTCTCGCATCCTCCAATAATATGTCAGCTTCTCTTGTGGGCTTTTGTCCATCTCTGGAAGACTCTTCTTGATTAGATGTCTCCACTCCTGGAACCTCTACATGTGGCCGCTCTGCATCAGTTTGAGGATCCTCCTCCTTAGGAACCAACAGTTCCTCCACAACCTGTAGTTGGAGATCTCTCTCAAGGGAAACTCGCATGGCCTTCTGCTCGTCAAACTTGAGATCCCCGCAAACCATTGTCCTCTGACTACTAGGAAAGTACACCCGATAGTTGTGAGGTGTATCAGTGTACCCCACAAATATCCCCAACTCTGTTGTCGGCTCAAGATTCTTCCGTGCATACTTTGTCACATGGCAATATACCGATGAGCCAAAGATCCTGAAGTGACCCACATCTGGTCTCTTACCGGAGAAATATTCCTCTGGTGTCTTCATCCCAAGTATGTGATGCAGGCTTCTATTATGCAAATAGACCATTGTGTTGCATGCCTCAGCCCACAAGTGAAGTGGTAGGCCTTGGTCATACAACGTTGTCGGTGATGCCCCTACAATAGTCCTGTTCTTCCTCTCGGCCACCCTATTCTACTGTGGGTTATGAGGTGTCGTAAACTCTCGTTTAATTCCTTTCACTGCACAGAAGTCCTTAAACTCTTGAGAGACATATTCTCCACCGTTGTCACTTCTCAAGGCCTTGATCTTCTTCCTTGACTCTTTCTTGACCAAAGCTTTGAACTCACAAAACTTTTTAAAAGTTTGTTCCTTCTTCTGCATGAAATAAATCCAACATTTATGAGAATAGTCATCAATGAAAATCACATAATACCTTTGCTTCACTATGGATGCCATCGAGAATCGTCCGCACACATCAGTATGAAATCGCTCTAAGATAGCCTCTGCTCGACTATATCAATCATGAAAGGAAGACTTAGTGTACTTTCCCAAGGTACAACCTTTGTATGTGTCAACTTGATCAAGTTTACCTTTGGGAAGTCCTGTAGATATCTATTGCATTATCTTCAAAGCCCCATGATAAAAATGGCCCAACCACCTGTGCCACAACTCGCGAATGTCTTGGCTTTGCACCATTTCTGCTTTCGTACTCAATGTTGCAAAATCATCTAACACTAGTTTATAGAGATTCTTCACCCAAATCCCTATCCTCTTGGTCTGACCCGTGTCTATGTGCCTTAGGAATTCCTTTCCTTTATTGAAGACAACATCATAGCCTTTTTCCTTCAACATCGCGACCGATACCCAGTTCTTCTTCGGTCCAGATACATACATCACATTTGTCAAGGTGAGAGGAGCTTCATGCTCCCTCTAAAAGCAACTGTGCCCACTCCTGAAATGTTATACCTTTCGTCGTCACCCATCTCTATGAGCATCTTGAGGTCTTTCTCCTCCAAGGCACTGGATAAATTTTGATCACTGGTCTTGTGGAATGAGGCTCCACTATCAAGATACCAGACACAACCCATCATCGATGACACCATGCATGCAATGATCGTAAAGTCCATTTCGAACTGAGAGGTGTTGAGTGATAAAAAGTGTCTTTTTAACTCCTAATTATCTTCACATTAATTGTCAACCTAGGGACGATTTTTTATTTCAAGTGTGTACTCAGTTTGAGGCGGTCACTTTCTCAAGAGTAATGTTTTGTAGTATAGTGCTTAAAATGCAAAAGTAAATGAATGCTAGAAACAAAATCTAATCGGAACAACAAGAAACTGAAATGTTCTGTAACTAAATCATTTACTCAAACAATCATCAGTCGAGAAATCAATAATGATAACTCTCTCCCCTGTAAACTGATGCAAATGAAAATCAATCATAGGCAAGATCTCTAATCTGAGAACTTAGACAACTATAGTCAATGTTCTTTACGGTTGTTGATCTTTCAATCCACACTAAAGAAAATAATTGGAAATGGCAATTCAATTGGAAATTCTTACTAAAACACACTTGCTGCAATATCAATTAAAAGATGAAATCAAATCTTTGCAGAAAAAAACATCGACGAAGTCTATTGGAAAACTGAACAGAAAAGCTTAAATTTAGTGGAAATCAATTGAACAACAAAGCTCATCTTACAGAAATGAAATATTAATGGAAATGAACAGTAATACTAAATTATTGAAGATGAATAACAATGCTAAATGGAAATGAACCACAAAGCTAAATGAACAGCAATACTAAATGGAAATGAACAGCACTACGAAATTAATAGAAATGAGCAGCAATACTAAATAAACAACAACCTGTAATGCACGGTAGAATCTGAAGTGAACAGCGAAGCTTTATAACCAAAATGAAAAACATAACAATTTAAGTTGTAATGAATAATAATCTTGTTATGATGGAAGAAAATGGCAACGCGATTTAATTGCAGAAGGTAATCATTAAACAAACCACACTTGCAGAAATTAGAAAGATATAATACAGAGCAATAGCTTAATCCACTAGAAGCTGGGCCCTTAGTTGCCAGCGAATGCTGCTTGGCTACTTTAGATAAGGCGAATGACAACAACCTCCAATTTATATATTAATCATTGAACTTGAGTGACATTACAATATGATCGCGATCTCTTGGCACCACAAGTCTGTAAATCAGGATTATAATTTGAAATAATAGAGATCCATCCCATTTCCTCCTATCCTATCCTATCATATCTCTAATCTACTGACCCATTTAATTATCTCTCTAATCATCCATCATGAATCATGAATCCCCTTCTCTGATTTCTATTTTTATTTAAATACAGAGAGAGCAGATAATAGTTACAATAGAGATGATTACAATATGATTCTCATTACAAAATTGGATTGCTCACAACAAATTGATAAAAAAAAATCCTATCTGGAATATCTCTTCATCAATCATTCAAAAAGAACAGGTCGAATTTGGCATTGCAGATGAGATATTTTGGAAAACGGCCACAACAGCGAATCTGAGAAAAACGTCTTCATAGAACCTTATGTTTCTCTCAATACGGACTGAATTTGGGAAAACGGCTCATGATAAAACTAATTTGGTCTGTTCTGGGAAAAACCCATGTTTCGGATTTTCCAGATTCTTCTCCATTTGCCCAAAACGTCCAATGAAAAATTGTCACTTCTTATTGCAGTGAATTTCTGAGTTGGCACATTTAATGATAAAATCTTCAATCTGGAAAATATCTTGGAGGCTAAAATGGTGAACAAATTTATTAATAAACAATCGTTGGTAAAAATATGCATAATAATAAATTTATTTAAAAATAAAGGAGAAGAACTAATATTTATCCATAAGAGCATAAATCATTATAAGATGGAATTATATGATAAACCATTATAAATGACGTGATAAAGAAGAGTTAAAATTGGTGGAATAGGCGTTCAAAAGTGATAATAATAATGACATATTAATAGCCCAACATACCCCCAAACTGAATATATTTCATATCCTCATGCAACAAAAACTGAATATATTGCATGTCCTCATGCAACACAAAGACTCTATGTTAACCAAGCAATAAAGAATTATTCATCCCAGCTCATGAAATGGATAGAACAAATGAATTCTTCCTCAATTAATGAATATTCAATTTTAGAAATCTTGATGAAGGCGTAACAATTTTTACATTGACGTTCAAGTTATGTGTATATGAAGTTCAATAAAATATGATATAAGTAACATCAAACTTCATTAATCATTTTCTCAAAAACTACAAACCAGAATTTGTTGAAATTTTGCAAGTAGATTTCTACTATATTAATGCTTCTATGATCCAAAAATTAGATCGTTTCGATGCACGGATCATGAAATATAAACAAAATGGCTGTAGGTGATAGTGCATTATTTCCAAAATTTTATGAACTAATTTAACTTGAAATTATTTGGGTTTGTGTATTTTAATGATACGTTTGTGTTTTCTAGAAATCGTAAGAATTGAGTTCATAGTTTTTTTTTAAATATTTGGAAATCAATTTCTGCACTATATAAAAATGAAATTATATGCCTTAAATGAGAAAGAAAGTAGAAAACATCCATCATGCGTAGTAATTCCTCCCCCAAACTGAAGAATTAGCATGCCCTCATGCAATGCTAGAAAACAAATAGAGGTGGTTGCCACAACCTATTGAAATCTATGTTCAGTGTAAAATAACATGGAATAAGAGAGGTGTTGAGAATAAGAATATCAATGGATGATAAAGAATATTAATGCCATGGTCATAAGAAAGAAATGAATGAAAGCAACACTCCCCTAAACTGAAAGATGATATGTCTCTGAAAAATGGGAAGTGGTAAATATGTGGAATGAATGATGATAAATAATGCTCAATGGATTTCATGAAATTCTCCTAAATTCGTAATAAATTAGAAAATTATGCTATTTTATCTCAAGTTTTACCTCTGAAAAAAATGTAGAATGACATGTATGGACTGGCATTTGTTGAAGTTGATGTAGGCAGAGTTGATGCTGAAAGTGATACAAAAGGTGGAATCCAGGCAAACACATCATGTCTAAATAATTGTTTGTGTTCGCGAGTTTCTCAAGCCTCTTTTGTTAGTTGCAATAGTGTGGTCATGTTGCAAATAGAGTTCCCCCCCCATACTTATTGTTCTCCTGTAAACAAATCACTATTTTGCATACAATGTTCTTGAATCCGCAGTGTTAGTTTTGAATAGCAACAGATAAGATGCATGTAAAACTTTCAATCAGAAAAACTTTTATATACATGTAATACTAATATTTTTCAAATCAACAAGTTATGGCAGAGTGCAGTAATCATATCGCATGCTATCACATAATGCATACATTCCCCCCCTCTAACTGGAAAATGAATTCCATGACCATAAAGCATATGAAAGGTGTTGTGCTAACAACAAGACAAGGGAATGAACAATACAACAGTAAATGAAGCAGAGTACACATCAATAATAGGACGGTAAGAGGTATGGTCATAATGAGAGCAGTGTGTAAACATAGTTATGAATAAGAGATAGGACGCTTTGGATTGATGATAAGTTATGCGAAAAAGAAAAAGGATAGCAATATGCCAAAAAGATGCTTTGTTGACGGTATTCGAGCTGAAAAATGATGTGATTGATCGGAAAACAATTTCTTATGCGTAAAGGTTCAAAAACAGGAAAAATTAAGGAAATAACTTCTCCGATAAAAAGAGAGAATAAGAAAAGGGTATTATAGTAATAATTGACGATAAGATATAACTTCAATACCATAAGAAGAGCCTCTGCTGCCCGTAGATGTCCATAGCTTCGACAGTGTTGCTTTTTAACCCGTATGAGCTAGGATCCTCAATTTAGAAATGGAGAGTTCCAGTGCTGTTCTACAGAAGAGATCAATGTGCTGGCGTGGTAACCAGATAACCACACTGCCATTCACTGGGATGTAGCAAAAGTGATCAGGTCGGTTCATGATGAGACCTCTTGTTCCAAGGATAATTTAGCTATCCAATGGATCATAACTCTAGTGTAGTGGCCATAATGGGAATGTCACTTTGTTACAGCCTTATGAACATGGTAGGTTGACTCGTAATGAGACCCCTTAACCTCCATCTGCTAACAAAATTTTGTTGTTATTACACATTTTTATGATAAAAATAGGGAGGCTCAGTACTCCTTAAGAGCAGGGACGGTGGAAGAAATAGAAAAAAAATATACCCATAATCTCATTTATTACAGACAGAGAATATTATAACCAGGAAGGATGGAACTGGCATGGTAATAAGATGATCAATCAATATCATGTGCAACATAAAACAATGCAGTAAGTAGTATATAAATAATTGTGTTCATTTTGAAAATAATCTATCATCAAGGAGCTGTCCTGTTAAAGATCATAATGTGAATGATATTAACTCGCTTCAATAGAATCCATAATTCTTATCCTCATAAAAGTAGTGTATTTCATGCCATGAAAGGGAATCAGTAAAATGTGGTTGAGATGAACTAGGAATAATCCCATAAGAGGAAGGAAGGGTTGTTTTTTAAAATACTCACAAAGTGTTGTTCCCTTGAAGGAACATAAAAAACACTTGAAAAAGTCTTTTTCGGTGTAGGAAACAACAAAGGAAATGCACACCAACAACAAAAATATACACGAAAAAATGTTGTTCCCTGTAGGGAATAGCGAAAAAATGCACGCGAAAAAGTGTTGTTCCCTGTAGGGAACAAGAAAAAAAATACATCAAAAAAAAATGTTGTTCCTTAAAAGGAACAACAAAAATGTGGAAGTGTTGTTCCTTTGAATAAGAACAACAAAAATGCATAAGTGTTGTTCCTTTGAAAAGATACAGTAAAAATGCAGAAGTGTTGTTCCTTTGAAAAGTAACAACAAAAATGCAGAAGTGTGTTTCCTTTGAAAAGGAACAGCAAAAATGTGGAAGTGTTGTTCCTTTGAAAAGGAACAGCAAAAATGCGGACGTGTTGTTCTTTGCGGAAGTGTTGTTCCTTTGAAAAGGAACAACAAAAATGCGAAGATGCTATTCCTTTGAAAATGAACAGCAAAAATGCGAAAGTATTGTTCCTTTAAAAGGAACAGAAAAAATGCGAAAATGATGTTCCTTTGAAAGGAACACCAGAAATGTGAAAGTGTTGTTCCTTTGAAAGGAACAACAAAAATGTGAAAGTTCCCGTTCCTTTGAAAGGAACAACAAAAATATAAAGTGCGCAGAACTGTTGTTCCTAAAGAGGGACGGTTGTTGTTCCTTTAGAGGAACAACAGTTGTTCCTTTAAAAGGAACAACACAACAAATGCAGACACGCAAAAAATGAATTAGTTGTTCACTACATTGATGCTGAAGATGGGCTACAATTTGAAGGAAGCAACGCCTGAAACTCAAAAATATAAGAGAAATCAGAAAAGAAACAACATTTTATTTAAAAACAATATGTAAATAAATAAATTAAGTTACAACAGCTATGATGTTATTTCTTAAGACAAGGAAAAAATGATCTCTTTGGAAAAATGTATTGGCAGCAGTGACATGACCCGAATCTTCAATTGGAAATCAACTCTTTATTCTTTCTGTTATGAATTCGTTGGGTAATGAATTGGATGAAATTCTTTTGTTTCATTAAAATTTCTTTCAAGAATCGCTCGTCCATAAATTAACCTTTTTTATTCTCCTAGAACCTGCAAAAAACAAGTGTCTACCTGCAATAAAACATTAAATCATGGAGAAAGAGAGGTGATCGGGCTCCCCTAATCCAAGAATTATGCAAAAATAACTAGTTACTTTGTAAAACAAATCTACGAAGAAAATAACAAAGTAAAATTTATTTGTCACCTGTGGGAGAGCAGTGGTCGACCATACTAACCAACAGTGTTTTAATCACAACTTCTTTGTTTTTCATCCAAATTGAGTAATTCCAAAGCTAGATGAGAGCTAATTCAAAGGTATATCTCCAATAGAAATAGGTTTTAAAAATTCAATGATATGATATGTCAATTTTACTTAGAAAAACCTGCATAAGAGAGTCATTTTCGATTTCCCCACTCAAAACAACAGTGGATATTTTAAGCATAGATTTTTCGTTTGATTCAAATTGGAAATGAAAGTAGATTTATTTATTTATCTCCAATAGAAACAAGTTTTGAATACAAGAAGGATTGATAGGTCAAATACTCTAAAGAACAACCGGAAAAATAGAGCTTTAAGAGTGCTGATTTACAATAGACAGTCAGTATTTTGGTCATAACTTTCTCATACAATATTGAAAATGAGTGATTCAAATTTCCTTGCAAACGAGATTCATAAGGGAATCTATCATAGAAACAGGTTTTAAAAATTTAGTCATTTAGGCCTCCAAAAACCAATTGTCCCAACTCTGTTCCTGAACTGCCGCTAGACACCTTGTCAATGTTTTGGTTCTCACTTTTTCGTTTCAAATCCAAATAGAGTGATTAAAATTGGGTTGGAAAGTAGAAAAAAAGGGATACTTAGAATAGAAACATGTTTTAAAAATATTGTCATTTAGGCCTTCAAAAGCTGACTGTCCCATCTCTGTTCCTGAGCTGTCCGCTAGACACCTTGTCAATGTTTTGGTTCTAACTTTTTCGTTTCAAATCCAAATTGAGTGATTCAAATTGGGTTGGAAATTAGATAGAAAGGGATACTTAGGATATAAATAGGTTTTAAAAATATTGTCATTTAGGCCTTCAAAAACTGACTGTCTCATATGTATTCATGAGCTGCCTACTAGTCACCTTGTCAATGTTTTGATTCTAACTTTTTTGTTTCAAATCCAAATTGAGTGATTCAAATTGGGTTGGAAATAGACAGCAAGGGCTAATTAGGATAGAAACAAAATTTAAAAATATTCCCTTTTGGTCCCTCAAAACATGACTATCCCGACTGTGTTTTCAAAAATTTCATCAAGCCCACAAGCCAAAAAATATGATATTCAAGCATTTTTTCAAATTGGTGATAAAAATGAAAATGAGTGTTTGTAAAACTATTATTTCCATTATAATTCATCTACACACACAAATGAATTAAATTTTTTTTATCACCAATGTTGATTTCCACAACGTGTTGCAACAAAAACAACTACTTTTACATCAAACAAAATATATTTATTTATGTCCTTTTTTTTTACACTACCCTACTTTGATTTAAAAAAATGAATATGATTACTTATAGGAGTACTTTCAATGAAACCATTTTCGAAATAAGGCTTCAAGTATGTACATACCCAAATTTGCAAAATGTATGTTAATAAATATTAGGGTATGAAAAGCCAACTTCCCTTGAAAAGATGGTGTCAAAAATTGTTGAAGTATGGAGTGATGCTGCAAACAAATAATGGAGTGAAACCAATCTTTGATATATCCTTTACTTTGTTGATTTCCCATATCCATCATATCATGAAGTTCTTGAGCTTTTAAAATGATTTGTTGATGAAAACTAGAAGAAACCTCATTTTTTCCATAACTTCTACAATTTTTGAATTTGAAACATTCTGAATCTTAATATGAGTTTTCTCCATTGGTGCATGTGAGATAGAATGGGTGGGAAGGGTGGTTACATTTTGTAGTTCAACACTATAATCATGTTGTACTGGTTTATTATGGTGAGGGTGTGGAATGAGTTGAGCAGGAAAATGTGTAGGGAATGGAGCATTGTGATGATGTGGTTGGTTGGGTTGAGTGGATGAATTTGATAAGAAAGCAATATGTTGTGAAAGAGCTGGTGAAGAATACGGAGAATGTGTTTTTGCTACAAGACGAGGGAGAGTAGTCATGCAATCGTAAGGTGAACCATGCCAAACTTGTAAACAAGTTTGGTGGTGGTTATATTGACATGGCTGCCCTAACACATTAGTATTCCATAATGGATTATGCAAGTAAGAAAGTGGAGAGGAAGTTTTTTGAACCATACTTGTAGGCCATGATTTCCATGGTTTTTACCTTGTTGCAGCTTCCTCATCTCTTTGATATGGTACTTCCATCCTAGATAAGAAAGAAAAACTATCTATGAGATGCTCCTTTCGGTAATGAGGGCAAAACACTTCATCAAATTCTTGATTTTTCTGAACCTGCAAAACATCCAATTATGAATTTAGAAAGCTAATAAAATCAACTTTAAAATTTTCAAATAAAATATTGATTTCAACTCTTATGTCTCCTGTTCTTGTAGCAGATTTGGAAAAGAAAGAACAAACGTCTCTAGAATTCTTACCAGCCTTGGAGATTCCTCTTTAATACCTTATGCACAATTCACAAACATCATCATATGACAACTGAAAAACATCACCTTTTCCTATCAGATTTAAGAGTTCTAAAAATTCTTCTTTGATTCCTTTAAGGAGTGTTTTTAAGATCTCTTTTTCCAAATGCTTATGTTTTGATTTTTGAAGGCTATATTGAAATCGATCCACATAGTCCTCCAAGCTTTCATATTCCCCTTGTATCATATTGAAAATATCTTCATCGGCCTTGCAATAGTCTTGGTAATTTTTCAAGAATATGTTCTTCATGTCCTCCCATGTTTGGATGCAGTTCCCACCTAGGCTCATGAACCATCAGAGAGCTTCTCCTTTTAAGGTAAGAGGAAACACTTTCAACCTCTGATCATTAATACAATAATCATATCCTCTACAAAGTATTTCAAACTCAAATAAGAATGTATCTGGATCTTCATTTGTCAAGCCATGAAAATTTGGTAGAAAAGATGAGGGAATTATGTACATTTGTGTCACTCCTCCTATATCTTTGATAGGGAATTCAAAAGTAGAAATGTGAGCCATTTCTTACCATAATAGAAGATGTTCTTCATGTGTTTCTTCTAGGCTCCTTCTTCAAATGTTCATGTCAATTGGTTAGTGAAATGGGTGGTGCTTACATCACCACTTGAGTGAAATCATGAGATTTGTTTTTCAAAATTTCTATTTTTTTTAGTCATTCACACAGAAATTCAAACATTTATTTCTACCCTAAGTTCTTTAACAATTCTGTTGGAAAGTGGGTAGGGGACCATGTATTTTACATGCTCCGTACGCAGGTTCTTACCTTCCATTTTTAATACCCAATTCTTTCCTAACAGGCACTCATCAGATGCACACTACTCCTTAGAAATGGCTACACTCTCCCCGGCAATGGCGCCAAAATGTTGAGTGATAAAAGGTGTCTTTTTAACTCCTAATTATCTTCACATTAATTGTTAACCCAGGGACAATTTTTATTTCAAGAGTGTACTTAGTTTGAGGCGGTCACTTGCTCAAGAGTAATGTTTTACAGTATAGTGCTTAAAATGCAAAAATAAATGAATGCAAGAAACAAAATCTAATAAAAACAATAAGAAATTGAAATGTTCCGTAACTAAATCATTTACTCAAACAATCATCAGTCGAGGACTCAGTAATGATAACTCTCTCCCCTGTAAACTGATGCAAATGAAAATCAATCATAGGCAAGATCTCCAATCTGAGAACTTAGACAGTTATAGTCAATGTTATTTACAGTTGTTGATCTTTCAATCCACACTAAAGCAACTGGTCAATTAGAAATTCTTACTAAAACAGACGTGCTGCAATATCAATTAAAAGATGAAATCAAATCCTTGCAAAAAAGAACAACGATTAAGTCTATTGAAAAACTGAACAACAAAGCTTAACTTTAGCGGAAATGAATTGAACAACGAAGCTCATCTTACAGAAATGAAATATTAATGGAAATGAATAGTAATACTAAATTATTGAAGATGAACAACAATGCTAAATGGAAATGAACCACAAAGCTAAATGGAAATGAACAGCGCTACGAAATTAATAGAAATGAGCAGCAATACTAAATAAGCAGCAACCTGTAATGCACGATAGAATCTGAAGTGAACAGCGAAGCATTTTTACCAAAATGAACAACATAACAATTTAAGTTGTAATGAATAATAATCTTGTTATGATGGAAGAAAATGGAAACGCGATTTAATTGCAGAAGGTAATCATTAAACAAACCACACTTGTAGAAATTAGAAAGATATAATACAGAGCATCAGCTTAATCCACTAGAGGCTGGGCCCTTAGTCGCCAGCGAATGCTTTTGGGCTACTTCAGATAAGGCGAATGAACAACAACCTCCAAATTATATATTAATCATTGAACTTGAGTGACATTACAATATGATCGCATTCTCTTGGCACCACAAGTCTGTAAATCAAAATTACAATTTGAAATAATAGAGATCCATCCCCTTTCCTCCTATCCTATCCTATCATATCTCTAATCTATTGACCCATTTAATTCTCTCTCTAATCATCCATCATGAATCATGAATCCCCTTCTCTGATCTCTGTTTTCATTTAAATACAGAGAGAGCAGAGAGCAGTTACAACAGAGATGATTACAATATGATTCTCATTACAAAATTGGATTGCTCACAACAAATTGATAAACAAGATCCTATCTGGAATATCTCTTCATCAATCATTCAATAGGAACAAGTCGAATTTGGCATTGCAGCTGAGATATTTTGGAAAACGGCCACAACAGTGAATCTGAGAAAAATGTCTTCAGAAAACCTTCTATTTCTCTTAATACGGACCGAATTTGGGAAAACGGCTCATTGAAAAACTAATTTGGTCCGTTCTGGAAAAAACCCATGTTTCGGATTTTCCAGATCCTTCTCCATTTTCCCAAAACATCCAATGAAAAATTGTCACTTCTTATTTCAGTGAATTTCCGAGTTGGCACATTTAATGATAAAATCTTCAATCTGGAAAATATCTTGGAGGCTAAAATGGTGAACAAATTTATTAATAAACAATCATTGGTAAAAATATGCATAATAATAAATTTATTTAAAAATAAAGGAGAAGAAATAATATTTATCCATAAGAGCATAAATCATTATAAGATGGAATTATATGATAAACCATGATAAATGACATGATAAAGAAGAGTAGAAATTGGTGGAACAGGCGTTCAAAAGTGATAATAATAATGACATATTAATGGCCCAACAAGAGGCTAATGCATCACTTTTCGATCCTTCTGAGGATCCCTTCTTGGACTTCTTCGATGGGAAATTAGTCGCATAATGTCCCATCTTGTGACAATTAAAGCATCTTACTTTATACATGTCACCCTTCTTCTCTCCATGAGAAGAATTCGATTTTAAATGGGAAGCCTTCCCTTTCCCTTTCCTTGCCTTACTTTCTAAGGCCAGATTTTCTTCATCAGCATTCTTGGATGAAGAACCGTCTCATGTGCTCCTCCTTATCTCATTTTCATAAGATCCGACCACAGTGATTCCCAATCTGGCAATTTCTCCCTTCCATTCACAGAGTCCTAGTAGCTATTCCAACTCTTTGGAAGGCCAAGGAGAGCGAGGCTCACCATATCATCATTGGCAGTAGTTATTCCCACACTTCCAAGCTCATCTCTGGAGGTGGTGAGCCTGTTCAGATATGTGGAAATAGTATCGCCCTTCTCCATATTGATTCTTCGAAGCTTATCCTTGAGCGCCAATTTCCTCTAGTCACTACTGTTCTGGTAGAGGTCCTTTAATGTATTCCACATTGAAAATGGAGTATCCTTTCTATGGAGACTCGAGACAATATGGTCTCGAACTCCCTCAAGGATGATCCATATCGCCTTTGCCACACACTTCTTCCACTCAACCAACTCTTGTGCATTCAAGCCATTGTCTTCTAATACGACCTCTATTCTATCTTTCCATGCTATGTAATTCGAGCTACCTTCCAAGGCATACTCGAGTCTCAAGCCATAGAACGTAATTGGCCAACCTTGAAGTATGATATGAATTCGATTTTCACATGCAACCCCGAACTTCAAACTTCAAATTTTCTTCTTAGTATATTGTTCACAGCTTCGATACCATATAGAAATTTCTACAAATCCATCTTTGATACCATGTAGAAAATCTGATGGTAGGTTAACCCAATAATGCAATACAAATCAAAACAAAATACTATAACCTACTTCTACTATCAATTTGCGGAAGCTTAAAGATCGAGCTGAATAATATAACTAGAAGAAGAAGAATTAATGGCACAATACACATGAAAATACTTTGGAGAAAACCTCAGATAAAAACCCCACACTATTGTATTATCATACATGGTGGAAATACATAGGAATCATACAAAGCCTTAGCTGTCACAGCTAGCCAACTCTTAGTACAATCCTCACAGATGTTCACAGGAAATATTGGCTTCTCTCCAGCCCTCCTCTCTACCCTCTAATCTATTATTTCCTTGCATTGTTCCTTGTGGATGATTCCCTATTACCAAGTGGAAAACCTTCCTCCAAAACTGTGCAATTGATCCAGGTGGACGCTGGTGGCCACCCACCTATGCCACTTGGACCCCCACAACTATCTTTTTCAGTTTTTCAATTTCTGTAATTGTTACACAATTTGCCATTTTTAGCAGTTTTTCGAGTCCTGAACTTCTGGAGCCGTTTTGAGGCCCTAAACAACGTTTTTTGGGAAATCTAGGAGCAACATGGGTCTATGGACTGATATTTCTCTTCCCAAAGTTGTAGTGCTCAGATAGATATTTCTAACAAGCTATTGTATGCATCAAACGAAGAGCGAGTGCCAAAGTTATGACTTCGGGAAGTTGATGTACCAACTTACCCAAAATGGGGCCCACAATTTGGCATTTCATCTTCTAGGGTGACGTTTTGGGATGTGAAGGGTTTTCCATTGTTTCTTAACAATAAATAGGCCTTCGAGCCTCATTGTAACACAATTCAGAGGCATGTAGCCACCACATCTCTTCTCAGAGATAAGCTACCATCACCCAAGCTGGTTTATTTCCATTTATGTTTGTAAGCATATTTCAATATTTTACATTAATGAAATGAAGTATTATTTCCGTTGCATCTCTATGTTTATGGTTATCTCTGTAATTTGTTGCGTTCCTATTTAAATCTAGATCAAAAATCCTCAAGGATAATTCTTTGACTGCATGCATGAGTTTTCTCCATGAGAAAACACATACAACTGATAGTACATTGTCCTTGATTATTAATCTCAACTAGGTCTTTCTCAGAATAGACATGCATGAGTTTCTGATGAGGGAATCTTCAATTAACTGGAGTAGCACTAGTTGAGTGCATGTATGCATCAACTGACTGTTAACTCACTATTAGTTCCTCAAACAGTTTGGAACTAATTTAATTGGACTTAACTCAGTAAACTGAGTTAACTAATTACAACTCAAATATAATTCAATCTTATCTCCTTAATTTAAGAGATAACTCTTGCATGACTTCAGAAAGACCTCTAACTTGAATTTCTCCAACTAATTAATCTAAAATTAATTAATTAATTATTTCCAAGTAGCTATTAAGACTAAATTCGATTTTAATTCACAATTTAATTCAAGGACAAATTAAATTGGAATATTCTTGTTGCCATATTTCAACATTCCTAAGCATATGGCATCAAATCCTCTACAAAACATAGGACTTTTTCCTCTTCCTAAACTAGCATGGAAGGATCATAGAGTTTCATATTCTCAACATTCACAACTAAGTAAAGGAACATGTATGGTGGTAGACTAAGTCTATAGGTTATTGAATTTCTAAGAAAAATGAAGTAGAATACATTTTCTACCTAATAAATATTTCCTAATGATTTTTCAAATAGTATTTTTATTCCACTGTTATCATTCAATAGTTATACTCATAAAATATCAAATGTAGATGCAACAAAATTAGTATAGATCATAGAAAGACAACCATGCACAATAGACACGAAAATTTTCACCTGGGAATCCCAACCATGGGAGAAAACCCAACAATATTTTCTTGAGGAGAAATTATCTTTTTTAGCAAGGTTGCAAATCAGTAATTTGTCTAGAAATATGTGCCAATATACAAGTCAAAATATCAGTCAAACTTGGTCAAAACAACTATTAGTCAATGATGGTCAAACTTTTTCTTGGTTAAATTCATCCCTACAGTCAATGGTCACAAGTCCCGTGGTCAAATCTGCTTGTGCAACCGATATTTAGACTACAGTCAACTAGTATGTGTAGTCAAACTTCTGTGGTCAAACAACTTAGTCAATGTTTGGTTAAATGCTTCATTCAAACTCAATCAAAGTAGCTTGATCAATCCTCCATACATTTGGCTATAAAAGTTTGGTCAAAATTAGTCTTCTCTCACAGGGGCGACTAGAACAAGAGAGATAAAAATGATAAAGATGTTTCCTAACAACATATTTCTTCTTGGACACATTTCTCCTCCACTAGTAAAGATTCAAGTGAGTTTGCTATGTTGATAATTTTCCTCTCACATGTATATCTATTTATATATATCTATAATGTGGATTAGGCCCTATTAGGAAACCCCTGAGCATAAGGAGATCCTTCATAAATGCAACCAACATTTCAACCGAACATTATACTATAAAAGTTTATCCCACAAATGGGTGAAAACCCCCATTTGGTAAACAAATCAAACCTACTCTATAAAAAATATATCACTCCATCTATGATCTAGGTGGATGTTGGTGGCCACCCACCTATCCCAATTGGACTCCCACCAGTGTCTCTTTCAGTTTTTTAGTTTCCTTAATTGTAGCACAATTTACTATTTTTGACAATTTTTTGGGTCCTGAACTTCCGGAGCCATTTTGAGACCCTAAACAACGTTCTTTTTTTTTTTTTTTTTGGAAAAATGGCTTTAGCGATTGCAAAATCAATTGCATCAGTAGCTGTAGTCCTGAGAGAGATCTTTCCAATGAGGTATCATACACGTCAAATAGAGATAATATGACCAAGTTACGACCCTGGGAAGTTGGTTGCCCAACTAACCCCAACGAGGCCCATAAAATCTTGGTGTTACATCTCCTCGGGTTAGGGTTTGGTTGTTTATGGTTTTCTCTTATTGTTAAATAATAAAAAGTCCCTTGAGCATCATTGTAACTCAGTTCAGAGGCATGTAGCCACCACATCTCTTCTCAGAGATAAGCTATGATTGCCCGAGCTAGCCTTCTTTCCATTCTGTTTGTAAGCATACTTCATTATTTGATATTAATGAAATGAAGTGTTTTTATGCCGCATCTTTGTGTTTATGATTATATCTACGAGTTGTTTCATTCATGTTTAAATCCAAATTAGTGGTATTAGAGCAGTATGCTCTTTCTTTGTTTTTCTTTGCATGTCCCCAACGAGGTCAGGGTATAAAGAGTTAGGGCTCGATCTGGTTGAACCATTGAAGGATCACCTCCCAAAACCCAACGACCTCCCATGGAGGATGAAAATAAGGACGAGGGAGGAGGAGATCCTATCAAATTCTTTCTCGAAGAATCCCTCGAGCGACAAAGGAACGCGATGATGGACAACTTTGCCTAAATCCTTCGGCGACGACGCAAGGGCAACACATCTACTTCTAGTAGCTACTCTGGAAGTGCCACACCCTTTAAGGTACAAGTTAACATTGACATTCCCATATTTGAGGGTTAGATAGATGCGAATGTCGTAGATAAATGGTTAAATCTTCTAGAAGGATATTTTCTATTCATGATTTTTCGATCCGGGAAAATATCACTTTTGCACTTCTCAATGCTGCCCCCCACATTAAGGATTGGTGGGAAACCTACTACGAGCAGAAGGATGAAAGTAAAACCTCACTGTTTTTAGCCGCATCCACTAGGAAATCATTTTGGGATGTCATCAAGGAGCAGTACTACCTTGTTGGAAGCTATGAGGATAAATACATAAAGTGGATCATGCTGTGACAAGGAATGGACCACGACGTGCTGGAGTTTACCAATATTTTTCATACCCTTCACACAAAATTCGGTATCAAGGATTCTAAGCGGAATTTGGTACTCAAATATTGTGGCTACCTACACAGGTACATCTAGGACAAGATGGAGTTCTTGGACATCTCCTCGCTTGGCATGGTGTACTGATACATTGTCAATATCGAGCAGAAGTTTAAACAGAAGAAGCAATACTTTGGATCGTGAATCTAAAGCAATGGAAAGACTCCCCCAAACCATAGAACAAGGGACCAAGCCAAGACGAAGTGACCCAATACAACCCTTCGAAGCTGCAAGAAAATAACACCACCACGAAGTCAAAGAAGGACACAGGGAAGTGTTGTGAGTTCCATAAGAGCCCCAATTGCAACACAAGTGGGTGTTCGGCCAAGCGATTGTTGGTGGCTGAGTTGAAGGCTTCAAACTTTGATGAATGTTCCAACTATGAGTCAGAACCCAATAAGAAGAATGAAGAAAGCAAGAAGATTATTGATGCGGAGCCTAACGCCACTATTGCCACTGCCAAGATCTAGAAGGATGAGCGTGAAGATCCTGAGGAAGGGGAATGTCTCTTCCACTCATAGATGTGGATGAACGGTTGACCACTGCAATTCATTGTCGACAGTGGGAACCAAAAGAACCTCATTTCAGCAGAGGTTGTGAAGCGGCTGGGCCTACTAACCATACCACACCTGCAACCATACAACATTAGGTGGCTTCACTAAGGATGACACCTCTCAATCATTCAGTAGTTTCGCCTTCCCTATAGCATCAAGCCCTTCACATATTAGGTATTGTGTGATGGTGCTCCTCTCGAAATTTGTGATGTATTATTAGGAAAACCATACCTGTGGAAGCGACATGTTGTATATGATTCTAGACCTTGCTCTATGATTATTTCTTTGGGTAACACGTTATACAGGATACTAGAGGTAGCCCCACCTACCGCCACCTCTTTGATCTCTATTAAGAAATGTTGTAAGATCATCTCCCAAACTAGGAAATTTATTTTCTTTCTGGTTCACTCTCAAAGTAAGGGGAATATCATAGCCACATACATGGACCCTGAGAAGGGTTCCTCCATGCAAGAGAAGAAGGTGGATACAGTCATGAAAGAATACAGGGACATCTTCTCCTCACCCACATGGGTACCATTGCATTGATAGGTCAAACATTTGTTCGATCTGACTCCCGAAGCACCTCTACCCAACGGGTCAATATATCACTGCTCCATTTTGGAAAATTCCAATTACAAGCAGCGACCTGATAAAAAATCAGGTGCCACACAAGTTTTAGGTGGGTGAAAAAGTCTGGTTGCATTTGCAGAAAGAACGCCTTACAAGAGCCCATCGAAAGCTCATACCACTATGATATGGTCTTTACACTACTACTAAGGCTATGGGAAACAATTCTTTGGAGCAAAACATTCCCCCATTCATTGGCTTGCACTAAGTGTTCAATGTGGACTGCCCTTGACCATGCTTCCCACCATTACTAGACACATTAGAGATTGCAGAACATCTCACCAAGGACCAAGTTCAGCAGAAGTTTCCCCATCTCATGGAGGCACTCAACGTAATGGGGACCATTATTTCCTAAGGGGGGAGGAATGATCCATGTAGATGTTGGTGGTCACCCACCTATACCACTTGGACCCCCACCATTGTCTCTTTCATTTTTTCAGTTTCCTTAATTGTAGGACAGTTTATTATTTTTGGAATTTTTTCAAGTCCTGAACTTCTTGTACCGTTTTGAGTCCCTAAACAATGTTTTTTTGACAAATTAGCTTTTGCAGTTGCTATGAAAATTGCATCAGCAGCTGTATTCCTCGGAGAGATATTTCCAACGAGGTATCACATGCATCAAATAGAGATAATATGTCCAAGTTACGACCCTAGGAAGTTGGTTACCCAACTAACCCCAACGAGGCCCATAAACTCTTGGTGTTACATCTCCTCGGATTAGGGTTTTTGTTGTTTATGGTTTTCTCTTATTGTTCAATAATAAAAAGGCCCTTGAGCCTCATTTTAACTCAGTTCAAAGGCATGTAGCTTCCACATCTCTTCTCAGAGAGAAGCTATCATTGCTCAAGCTAGTCTTCTTTCCATTCTGTTTGTAAGCATACTTTAGTATTTGATATTAATGAAATGAAGTGTTTTTTTGCTACATCTATGTGTTTATGATTATATTTTTAAGTTGTTGCATTCCTATTTAAATCTGGATCAATCTCGGAGCACAATGTGAGCATCCTAGGTATGGCCCAGCCAAATCAACATGGTGTTTTGGGGAAAAGATTTCCCCTGGGCCATTCACCCCTAGCCAAATCTGCATGGCTATATGGGTGAATGTACCATTCTCCCACTAGTAAAATAAGCATGACCCCATAGGAGAATGTCTTTCCAATGTTGCAAAAAAATCAACACTCCTTCTTAGTGAGGGAGACATTTTTCATCACACCAAGTTTATCTCGGAAGTATACAAAATTCCCCCCCTAGACAAAGTCTTGATGAGAATTTCCACAATCTGCTCACATGTGGATATGTATTGGAGCTTCATTGCCACCTTATGCACCATGTCTCAAATGATGTTATATTTTATCTCAATATGATTTGACCTGTCATGAAATAATGGATTCTCCAAAAACTTAATACAACTTTGATTATCAAAATATATCAAGGTCATTTCTATCGCTTGATTAAATAGCCCTACAGGTAGCTTCTAAAGCCACACTACTTCCTAACTTGTGGAATTGGCTGTGATGTACTATTCTTATGTTCTATTGAGTGCGACAAAAGTATGATTCCTACTAAATGAATATATCATAGCTGACTGTAAATTGAAGCAACACCTCGAGCTGCTCTTTCTGTCCTTCAGACTCTTAGCCTAATCATAATTTGTATACCCCTGTAGCCTTCAACACCTGAGGAATATCTGAGACCATATCCAATTGTACCATGAATGTACCTCAACACATGTGTCACTGCAACCCGATGTACATGCCTCTACTCAACCATATATTGGCTCAGGGTGTTCCTTGCAATGCAATATTTGGCATGGTATTAACCAGGTACATCAAGAACCCAATCAATTTCCTATACATTGTGGGATCCACCAAACCTAAATATGAAGTGTAATCACTCAAATTATTTAGATTGGTCACCATAGGTGTATCCATGGACTTGTAGTCCATCATATCGAATATCTCAAGATTTGCACTATGTACTTCCCTTGTCCAAGAAAGATCTCACCATATCTCTGCCACACCTCCAATCCTAAGAAATAATGCATTAAGAAAGATCCTTCATCTTAAAATTTGAATCCAACTCCCTCTTGCACCTGAAAATGAGACTCTTTTCCCTACTAAGGAACATATCATCAACATACATCACCAATGTCAATCCAGGCTCGGGTAACTCCAAAAATGAATGATTTTAATTAAGAGAAATTATTGATACATAAATTAAGAGGGAGACTCTTCAAATTCGTATTGCAGTGTCTCTTCACCTTCTCATTTTCTTATTTACAATATTTACAATTTTCTCAATCCCAAGGATTAGGTGTCAACATTAGCCCCTCAATCTGAAGGGATGTTGATGAGTCCAAGCATCATTCTAAATCTTTCAAACTTTTCTCTTCCAAGTACTTTTGTGAAGATTTTTGCAATATGCTTGTTTGTGGAATAATGGCGTAGGTGAATAGTATTGGCCTCAACATGATGTTGAATCAAATGATATTTTATATTGATATGCTCGGTTTGATCATGGAACTTTGGGTTATTAGCAAATTTTATTGTAGAAGTATTGTTAATTAAAAAAAGAGGAGAATGCTCATTTTTCTCCTACAAATCTTTAAAAAAAATTCTAAGCAACAAAATTTCCTTCGTTGCTTCTACAACTGCGACATATTCTGCCTTAGTTGTGGAATTTGCTGGAACTAACTATTTGCATGACCTCCAGGAGCCGAATCCTGATCTAAGTCTCATAACATAACCTGAAGTATATAATATATTTTCTTTATCTCCATCAAAATCTGAATCAAAGTACCCAATCAAGTTGAAGTCATCCACTTGTGTAAACTTGAGTCAAAAGTATTGACTTCCCTTCATGTACCTTAGAACTCTTTTTGCAGTAGACCAATGACTCTCACAAGGAATTTTCATAAACCTAGAGAGGATTCCAACAAAAAATGAAATGTTCGGTCTGGTAGTATTCATATAGTTAATAATTCCTACAATCCAATGTACTTCTTTTGATAGAGGAATATAAACTTCGGATGTTGGGTTACCTCAATACCCAAATAGTAGTGAACATATCCCAAAATTGTCATCTCAAAACCTTTCCTAAATTATTATTTACTGATGCAATATAATTTTTTTTATTCCCTATCATCAGTAGATCATTGCATACACCATAATATATACAATAATTTTTCCAACTTTCTTGAAAAACAAAGTTGCATCATCAAGATCATAGTGTTTGAAATTTAGTTTCAGAAGATGCTTAGTCAATTTCTCATACTAGGCTCACAGTGCTTGTTTGAGTCCATACAAGTTTTTGACAAAATTACGTACTTTGTACTCCTATCCCTTCACAATAAATCCTTCTAGTTGAGACATAAAACCGTTATCTTTCATATCTACATTCAAGAAAATGGTTTTTACATTCATTTGATGGACTTTCCAACCATTCTAAGATGCCAATGCAAAGAGAGTCTGGATGGTAGCCCATTTTGTTGTTGGGGAAAATGTCTCCTTATAATCAACCCCTTCCTTATGTGCAAATCCTTTTGCCACAATCCTAGCTTTATTCTTGTAAAATGACCCATCTAATTTATACTTGTTCTTAAAGACCCACTCGCAACCAATCGATTTGGTTCCCAATGGAGAGTCCACTAGCTTCTAGGTTTGATTCTTTATCAAAGCATGATACTCTTTCTACGTTGATTCTTTCCATTCATTATGATAAACAACTTCTTTGAAGGAAGTTGGTTCAAAATCTATAGACAAATTTAATTCATAATCATAAGAAACATCCATATCAATAGGTGAATCAAAATTGTCTACATCACCTCTATTTTTTCTAGTAGAACTTCTTGTTCATATATTTCCAACCCCATCAAGATGAACACTTTCAAGTGTCTTAGAGAGCCATTTTGGAGGACCTTTCTGAGATGGGCTAGGTTGTTTAGTTGACTGAGATGTGGTTGAATGAATATTTATCCTTCCAATTCGCTTAATCAAATCACTCAAATTGTCTTCTTGATCACTGGTTGAAGCTTCATAAGCGGGAGAGAGTGATTCAGAAGGAGATTCCACAGATCGATCTAGGATAGGGATCCCTCCTTCAAGATGTAGAATATCATTATCAAATTCCTAAAAATATTTTTCATGCTCAAATTTGTCCAAGCAATCAAGTTGTCGCTCAGCAACATTGTCAGTCATGGAAGATTCAAGAAATATCACACCTCTAAATAGTATAAACTTATTATTTACTTCACCAAAGATACGATATGCTTTGGAGGTATCTAAGTACCCCAAGAAGATACATTTTCAAATCCTTGCACCGCATTTGTTTCTCTTTTCATTAGGTATCAAGGCATAACAAGTGGAACCAAAATACTTGAGATGCCTCACCAAAGGGATATGGCCATACCACATTTCATAGGGAGTTTTGTTTTTGAGAGCAAGAGATGGACACCTGTTCTTAATATAAATTGCACATGGAATTGAATCAACGCAAAACATTAGCTTTATATTTTTTTAAAGCATCATTGAACATACCATATTTAAGATTGTCATGTTAATTCTTTTAGCCAGACCATTCTATTGAGGATTATAAGGAACAATTGTTTGATGTTTGATCCCATGTTGGCAAAGATATTTTTCAAATTCATTTGAAGTATATTCTTTTCCATTATTAGTGTGAATACAGGCAATATGAGATTGTATATCATTTTCAATTCATGAATGAAAGTTTCAAAAGCTTCATATTTGTTCTTCAATAGATTTACCCAACACATTTTGTTGTAGTCATCAATAAACATCATCATGTATTTATTACCATTTGTAGAAGGAACGGGCATAGGGCCACACAAGTTAGAATGAATCAGTTCAAGCTTTCTATGCACTCTAGAATGAGAATCATGAGAAAACTTTTTGTTTTGTTTTCATAAGATACAAGCATCACATTGCTTAAGTTTCTTAGGAATGGTTGGAAAACTAGTAACACCATTTCTCTTCAATAAACGAAGGGTGTCATAGTTCAGATGTCCAAATCTAACATGTCATAAGAGAGTGGATGGAATTTTACCTTCATCATATTGAGAACTATGTGTAATTTTTTGTGCATGAGCAGAGGTTCCTTGCATCTTCAAGAGCTTTTCTTCTTCTATCCCAATCATGACAAGTGAGTTGTTTGATGCTTTTCTCACCTCAAGCTTGCCATCAAATATGTGAATGGAGTCTCCTAATTGGTGGACATGTACCAAGGATTAAAAATTTCTCTGCAACTCCAGGAGGTAGAGAATCATGTAGAAGAAATTTAGGGAGACTAGATAGTTTGAGTCTATTGGTGCCAAGCATGGATGGTTTGGGTTTTGACTTGTCTACAAAGTAGTCTGCTCCATCAACATTGTCATTGAATTCTTCAAAGAAATCTCTTTGAAAGGTCATGTGGCAAGCTTCTCCTAAATCAATAAATCATGCATCTTTCAATGAAGCAAGTGAAGCATTAAACACGTCTTCATTTACTCCAATATTGCAATGTGCCACAATATAATGAGCATATTCTTGGATCTCGTGATTTTCCTTTCTCTTCATTCCTTTATTGTCTCAATACATACCAAGAGATCTTGAATTTAAAAGAATCATGTTCATTTCTATTGCACCATACACAATGAATATAAAGTCTTCCCCCTTGGTAATGTCTACCCCCTCCCTCTATTATTCTTCCTTCCACGTCCTCTTCTACCACATCTTCCTCTAGAAGAATATTGTGCCTAATTATTTTATTTCTTTGCAAGGCACACAACTTCTTCAAAATATTGAGCAACTATCTTCTTCTTCCCAAAATCTTTCTCTCTTTCAACAAACTTCTCCACAAGAGAGTCAAAGGAAATCTCCTTAAGTTTACCACTCACCTGTAATGACTCAAGATAATCAGAATAAGTGGGATATAGAGCCTTGATGAAAGTTGTGAGAGAAACATATATTTTAACTCTAGTAGCTTCTATATCATGTATAATGGATCTTATTTCAGAGGCTAAGTCAACGAGATCATTATATTTTAATTTTATATTGAACAGTTTGATCATTAATTGGACTACTTCAAGCTCAGAGTGTGAGTCGTTTAAACCTTCTAGGTTCTTTAAAGCTTCAAAAGCATTTATAAATGATGTAATATGCCGAATCACCTCTTCATTGATTAATCATGCAACCAATATATAGCCCTTTTTTGTTGTTCTCGCATATGGTGAGCTCTTTGTCAGATGTGGGTTTTTCAAGTGGATTTTCACCTTGTCCTTCACAAACTCCTTTCCAAAGTTAATTAAAAATGGGGTTTTTCTTTATCTTTATGGACGGTCATTCATGGTAATTCTCTTTTCCAAAGAGAACTACTCCAACTATGGATATGAGTGAATGCATTATTGAAATTTTGAATTGGGCCCTAAATAGTCACAATACTTGAAACAAAAATTTGACATGTCTTTGCAATAATCTTCAAAATAACTCAAAAAAAAAATGTTGGCTTCTAATCTTAAGATATATGAATATAAATGATGCTATAATTTGGCATCAAGTTCTTTATCTTGAACAAGAACATTTAAATATCCATGTTCCATTTATATATAATCCAAATTAACTACATAAATGGTTTAATGTATATATAAATGGTTCAAAAGAGTTACTCTCAATGAATATTTGGCACAAGATCAATGCATACCATACATGAAACCATCATATATATGAAACAAGAACCAAACCATACCAAGCCCAAATCCATATATGCATAATGACATCAACAGAGAGGGAGGAGACATAGTTTAATGCATGGCGTCAACAAAGTTTAATGCTGCAATGACCATACCCTTTCAATGCAACAATTATGGTTCATTTATTACGACTCATGACCATCAAGACTTAGGAGATGATGAAGCGAACAAAGTTCCTTCTTAAGATTAATTACTCCAGAATACTTGGAATATCAAGATATCCATGAAGATATAAATATTATATATTAAATATGAATAAGAATGATAATGATTTACAATGAGAACAAGAGGCTTGCTTATATATCACTCAAGCTTCTCTTCATGAAGAGTCATGTCCTATTAGACATGCCTCTTCAACCTAATTATTAGCTTAACTTAACTATTATTTATGATTATTATCTTTTACATTATATTTATATTATTTATATATTTTATTCATTACATTGCCTCCTTCCTCAAAAAGCTTTGTCCTCAAAGCTTGTTGATGAAAAAAAGCTTGATCTCTTTTTCGGCTTTGAAAGTCTTTCTGTTTTGGAATAGTCATCCTTGTCGATACAAGTAGATATTATCTTCTTAGTGACAAACAAAATTGTCGCACCGATAAGGGATCAGACTATCCCAGATTAATCTTCTGTATAACATTCTGATCATTGGAATTTTGTGACGACTTGTTAGCATAAGACTGGATTGAGATTACATCACTATTATCCGGAACATCAGTTTGTTGTTTCCGGTCTGACTTGTTCAAATATGTAGCATGGTTGATTCGTCTGTTCTCATGATTCAGATGCCGATATGGAACCTTTTTTGTTTGATTTTTCCTTACTGGGCATGTGACAATTTTTATATTTTCTTCTGGCGAAGATGTTGAGTTTGTTATGAAACATTCATTAGGGATGTTCATCGTTTGAATTGCAACATCCACGTGTGTCTTTTCTTCAACTTGCTTGTCTTCTTCCTGAGTTGTGACATTCACTAAGTCGGTATGTGTTGTTTTGTCATCAACTTGAATTCCTAAATTTGATGCTTCCTTCTTGATAAGTTGTTGTACCTGGTTTTCTAATGACTTCTTATCCTTCTTTAGTATCTTCATTTGCATCAGCAGTTTTTCACTATGGTTTTTAAGTCGAGAAACTTCTTCATTTTTTTCAATAGTGATTTTGTCAATTTAATTTTGCATATTTTGTAATACTTTTTTACCTTCTTGAGAAATTACTTTTGAAATATCCGATATATCTTCTGGCGTTACTGAATTAGGTTTCAGTGTAACATCTTGGAGCGTTATTTTCTTCTTCTTGTAAGAAAATGTTAAAAACTTTTTCATAGTATTTAGAATAAAGGAACCTAGAGTTTTAATCCATGGTGATCCCAAAACAATGTCACTATCGTTAAAAGATAGGGTTTGCACAGTGAATTGTGAGGTAAAAGTATAATCTCCAATATTTAGGTGTAAATTGCTTATATCGTATTGTTTGCCAAAAAATTTTGTTTCAACTATATTTGATTCAAGAATCACCAATTGATTAGCACATTTAGGACTAACATAATTACTTCTTTCAGCAGGACTGATAGAGATTATGATGTCTCTTCCCGCGAGTGATCCTTTGATGTTAAATAGTGTGCAAACACATGTACTAGGGGTTTAAGGAAACCTTTCATTACTAGTCTCCATTTTTTCTTTGATGTTTTTACATAAACAATATGTCAACTGGAGCTATTTTTATTATAAAATATCACTTATTTATCCTATATATATTTTTCAAATATTCTCCTCTTCTTCTTCTTTTTTTGGTTCGCTCTTTTAATAAAAAAATTATATAATAATAATTTATATATATTATAAAATTATAATTATATAAAATTTATATATACTTTTTTGAGACCCACTTTTCCTTTTATATGTAACTATATAAGGCTTATATAGTATCCTTTTTTATAATTATAATAATACTTTTTTCTCAGAAAATTTGGATGAGACGTGACTCTTGGTATGGTCACAATCTTTAGATTTGAATGATTAAAATTATTTAGATCACACTTATTTTTCTCCAATGTTATCAAAATATCTTTTACTTTTAAAATACCATGGGCTATTACCATGGGTTGTTTTTAAAACCTTCTATAAAAAGTAATATTTACCTTTCACGTAAGAGCTTTTGTATTCTTTTTTCTTTAACTTTTAAAATACCACGGGCTATTACCATGGGTTGTTTTTAAAACTACCGTGGGTTTTTTTTAAAACCTCCGTTAAAATGTTCTCCACGTAAAAAGTAAAACGTATTCCTTTTGTTTTTTGTTTTTCTTTTTTCTCCTTTAACTTTTTAAAATACCATGGGCAATTACCATGGGTTGTTTTTAAAACCACGGGCTTCTCCACGTAAAAAGCTTTAAATATACTTGGTATGAGATTTTGTATCGATTTTGTTTTTTGTTTTTTTACTTTTTATTTTCTTCTTCTTTTTTTAATTTATTTACTTATATTTTTTTTGGTTAATTTTTTTTTAATGACCAAAGGCCTAAAAAATGGAGAATCTCCCAATATATAGCGAAATGCTTCAATTATGACAGCAACAAGGTTGATGATAGGTTGATAGCCAAAGGCCTGGTGATCAGCCAAATGTGGCTCTGATACCAAATGAAGCATAAAACTTCTGGAGAGACAGAAATATATATAGAAATATTTTATTAAAAAGATGAATTACAGATGATGATTGTTTACAATGGGTTGCCTGGCTTATATACCGCCATGGGCACCCTTTGGGAAAGGGCATGATCTTATGATCGTGCCCTTTCGTCTAACTAAACCTAAAATTAAACAATAAACCTAAAATTAACTAATTTTTTACATAACATTGCCTTCCTCTCGAAAGAATGCTTTGTCCTCAAAGCATACGCAATGACGGATGTTGTTGAAAAAATGCTTCATTCTCCCATGAAGCATCTTCTTTGGCAAGTCTTTCCACTTGATTATATATTCCAAAATGATCAAAGTCACACACTGTAAAAGGTCTTGGATTAATCTCTCAATTTCCATTTTTTGGAGATGTGGATATCGGTATGGCTTGATGTTGACAGGGTCTGACCCTGCCTTAACTTCTATTCTATGCTTAATTTCCCTATTAGGCGGCATCTTCATAGGTAGGTCTTGAATCTCTGGTGATTCTTCTCTGGTCATATTTGCAGATAACATTTCTAATTGGTGACATTGTACTGCATAAGCAGGTTCTCTTCTTCGACTCAGCTTCATCATCTGAGATGATGATACAACATGATTTTCTAGTGCTTGGAATCCATATAGTTTGTACTTCTGACCTCCCCATTTGAATTTTATAAATTGTACTTGATGGTTGGCGGCATAAGTACCTAAGGTTTGTAGCCATTGGATACCTAAGACTACATCTACTCCTCCTAATGTTACCGTGAAGAATGGAGACTCTAAATTAAAGTCTTGAATCTGCAAATTGACCTTATGGCATTTCCCTACCTTTTCAACCTTCTTACCATTAGCTACCATCACTTTCATGTTTGGCAAAGGAAATGAAAAAATATTGAGTCTTTTTGCCACGGTTGCATCTAAAAAATTGTGTGTGCTACCTGAGTCGATGAGAACCACTACATTGTTCTTCTTTATGTGTCCTTTTAACTTTAAGGTCTGAGGTTGTGATATACCTGTCATAGCTGATAATGACACTTGCGGAATACTTCCGTCATCTAATTCTAGTGAGAAGTTTGGGGCGTCTTCTGTGTCTTCTATGTCATAATCTTCATTGTTTGAATCATTGGTTGCTTCACAATTATATAGGTTCTTTGGTTCTTTTCCTTTAGCACATCTATGTTTGGGGTCCCACTTCTCACCACAGCGCTTGCATTTACCCTCCTTTATCCTTTGCACTTCCACATTAGATTTTTCATCTTCACGACGATGTGGTGGAATATATCTTGTATTATTTGAGTCCACATACTGGGGTATCCTTCGTCTTGCATAAGTTTTTTCCGCTTTTGACCAAAATATTGGTTCGGATTTCTTTTCGGCTGTTTTTTCTTTTCGTCTTGCTACTTCTATAGATGTATTGTCATGCATCTCAAGTTATGCTTGTAAATGGGTTTTGAGTCACGAGATGTATGACTGAATTAAACGAGATTTTGATAACCCAGGTACTCGTGTTACTAAGGTCTCCCATTCTTGAGTGTATTCATCCACACTTCCTTTTTTTCGTAATTTGATGAGTTTTGAAAAGAATTCTTCTTCCTTTACACCTTGGAATCTTTTGAAGAATGCATCTTTAAATTTTCTCGAGCTAATGACGTTTGTTGTCTTTTTCCACCACATATACCAGTTATATGCTTCTCCTTCCATTTTCATGGATGCATGCTTGAGCTTTTCGTCATTGTCATTGATGTCATATATCTCAAAGTATTCTTCTGCTTTATTTATCCATGCAACATTGTTTTTTTCGTTTCCATCGAATTTAGGCATCTCAAATTTTTCCCTTCACTGGTATGTTGCTACTGGTTGAGCGAAAAAAGGGTGTTGATTGGTAAAGTTATCCCAGAGTTGCTTGTTTGTAAAGGCTGTGTTACTCGCTTCTTGGTGGGGTGTCGCTGATTTTTTTGGGGATTCAACTTTGTCATGAGAGTCTGTGGACTTAGTTGAATCTGACGAGATGTGTTCTTGATTCTCTTCACCTTCTTTTAGTAGTTGTTCGGGTGTACAATTCGACCTTTTACACAGAATTTTCAGCATTGTTAAGACCTCTTTGATGCCTACTTCTGTCTGGACATTGTAATTTTCCATCTTTATTTCTATTCAATTTGTCGTATCGTGAAGATTTTTGATTTCATCAGCGTGCTCCCCAAGCTTGATCTGGAATTCATTTAATCTTTTACTGACCTCGTCGTGGTTGTTATTTATCTTATTCTCTGTATCCAACAATTTTTTTTGGAAATCTGCCATTGTCATTGTCGACATTGAGCGGGTTTGTGGGACGTGTATTTGCTCGCCAGCTAAAATATTTTTCCCCTCCTTTTTTTTTATTAACTAAAATAAATTTTATACATATAACTTTTAATTAATTAAAATAATTTTAATTAATTAAACTAACTTATATATATATATATATTAATTAAAATAAATTTAATTAATTAAATTATATATATTATATATAATATATGATATAAAATTATATATATATATATATATATATATATATATATATATATATATATATATATATATATATATATATATATATATATATATATATATATATATATATATATATATATATATATATATATATATATATATATATATATATATATGTTATATATATTATATATAGATTACTGTTATATATATTGCACGTTATATATATATTTTTATATATCCACCGTCACGTCCGCTGGTGGGGGGTCACCTCCGTTGACCGTTCAAGGAAAAGCCTTCAAGCGGATATCACCGCAGCACTTATTCAAATTAACGCAGGTCCACCACACGGAATAATCAACGACGCCGATTTTGGGTGATGGTTCAGCGTATCAACAGCAGGAACTCACAACTTACCACAGGTTACCGTAGTGTATTACTGCAGGTTAACGCAGAGGAAAACGATGTTGGTTCCCTGAGGGTTCAACGTATTATTTCTGATGCTGCAGCGTTTTTTTTTTTTGGCTATGGTGTGAGATTGTAGTTCGTTGTTTTAACTGCAATCCTGTAACAGCACACTCCAGACAGAACAAGGATAGTCCACACGCACTGCTTTTTTTCTGAAAGCCGTAGGGCCTGATGGCCAACAGAACTTGTGGGTGTCACCAGTTCGTGTTGGCTCTGATACCAGATGAAGCAAACAAAGTTCCTTCTTAAGATTAATTACTCCAAAATACTTGGAATATCAAGATTTCCATGATATAAATATTATATATTAAATATGAATAAGAATGATAATGATAATGATTTACAATGAGAACAAGAGGCTTGCTTATATATCACGCAAGCGTCTCTTCATGAAGAGTCATGTCCTATTAGACATGCCTCTTCAACCTAATTATTAGCTTAACTTAACTATTATTTATGATTATTATCTTTTACATTATATTTATATTATTTATATATTTTATTCGTTACAGATGAACTGACCAATTCAATGCAGGTGTAGAGCAATAATAGTATATAATGACCAACTTATAGTGAGCGCAACATTCAATGTCAATGACAGTTCAATGCGATTTAATATCCAATGAATGTCCAACGTTTACAATCCACATATAGTCTAGGAGTTATGCACATACCAAGGCTCCATTCCCATGCTATTTCGAGATACCCAAATGCATTAATCAATGATATTCACAAGAAAGGCAACAACTTCAATGCATTTAAATGCATATATATATATATATGAACCAACGCAACATATAAAGTATAACATTCAATGTAAAAGTATAAATGCAGAGATTTTTCAACAAATAATGCGTCGTTCAAATGTAGAGGGAAAGACTAACACCAGTGATAGAGTAGGGATAATTATAAGGAAAATAGTAGGAGTAAATAGTTACATAGCAGATTAAAAAAAAATGTTAAATTAGGACATGTAGCTCTGATACCATGACAGGACAGTCTTGGGTAACTCCATGAAAGAATGATTTGCATTAAGAGAAATTATTGATATATACACTGAGAGGGAGACTCATGGAATTCATATTCCAGTGTCTCTTCACCATCTCATTTTCTTATTTACAATATGTACAATTTTCTCAATCCCAAAGATTAGGTGTCAATAACCAAAATCAAAGGATCACCATCAACAACCATGAAATAAAGGTAAATATCCACATCAGTCTTTGAGAAGACAAAAATCATCAAGTATCCATTAATCCCATAATACCATGACTTGGGTGCCTACTTTAATCCATACAAATATTTCTTCAATCTACAAACATGGGACTCCTTCCCATGTCAAAGCCCTAAGGTGGATCTATGTACACTCCCTCCTCATTAACACCATTGAGGAATGTGGTCTTTACAACCATATGATGTAACCTCCAACCCATTATTGAAGTAAGAGAAACATAAATCATGCTAGAAGTGTACTTGATGATTGAAGCAAGTGTTTCCTCATAGTCCACTCCCTTTTTCTAGGGGAAAGCCATAATACTCACTTTGTACTTCTCGATGTTGTCATATATTGTATTCTTGATCTTATCGATCCACTTAGACGTCACTATTGACTTCCCTTCTAGTTTGGGAACTACCTTCCACACATCACGTTTCATGATGGACATAAACTCCATCAAGGCATCCCTCCAAACTTCTTGGCTTTCTTCCTCCTCATAACTAAAATGTTTGGAATCAATGATGTGGCTCATCAATGCCATATAGCTCGAGAACCTTTGTGGTTGTCTTTTCTCCTTGAAATTACCATGGGGAGTTGCATACCCCTCTGCATCCAACAAAGTGTCATGAAGCCATACCAGTTTCTTCCTAGTCACTGCAACATCTCTAGGCTGGTCCACTAGCTTTGCTAGCTCAATTGATTCTCTCTAATAGTATGAAGGATGAACAACAAGACTATAGGGATCTGTTCCTACATCCTTTGGATCCTCCTGCTCCTCACTATCAATCTCCATATGGGACTCTTTATACCTCCTGAGGGTTACCTCCTCATCAAAAGGAACATCCTAACTAACATCAAATTGATGTTGTCCCGGAATGTAGATCCTATAGCTCTTTGAAGTCTCATTATATCCAAAAAAGTACCCTTCTTCCTAGAAGGTTCTAACTTCCTCCTCTTCTTCTTGGGAACATGAATGTATATTGGAAAGCCCAAGATCCTCGAATGATTGACCTTTGGATTCACTACTGTGAATGTCTTCTCAAGGGTCTTGTCCTAAAAAATATAATGAGGACTATTATTATGAACATTAACTATCGTGTTAGATGCCTATGCCCATAAGAACATGGGTAAATCTTGATCATGAACCATTTCCTTAACAATCTCCACAATGGACCCATTCTTCCTTTCCACAACCCCATTATGTTAAGGGTTGTAAGGAATGATCCAGTCCCTCTTAATCCCTACCTCCTTGCATAAATCACTGAAGCCCCTGGAAGTATAATTGCCTCCATTATCTGGCCTCAAAACCTTTATCTTCCTCCCTATTAAGTTCTCCACCTCATCCCTAAACTGTTGGAACCTATTTCATACCTCACCCTTGGTCTTCATGAATTAGATCCATGTATCCCAAGAGAAATCATCAATGAAGGTCCACATACATCTGAATGCACTATATCCAAAATCCCCTTGGACCTACTATCATTGCTCAAAAAACATCCCTTCACATTCTTGTCAAGTGCACAACCCCTACAAAGACCATCATGCTCTGCCTGAAGCTTTAGAATACTTGTAACCATCCTCCTCAATGTTGGAAAATCCTTGTAAGGAATATGATAAAAAATATGATGTCATATCTCACATAAATTGATCTTTTCATGTACCAATTCCTGGGTTTGACATCCTAACAATCTATATAGTCCTCCCTCTTAGAAACCAATCACTCTTGTTGCGTCTATGCTCAATCCCTTAGGCGATACAAGAACCTGTCCATCCACAAATGAAACTCTATAACCTCTATTCTCCAATGATGAAATAGAGAGCAAGTTCTTATTCAATCATGGTACAAATAATACATCTCTCATGTGTATAGATCTCTAGACTCTAACCGAAATGATGTTAACCCAAATCCTCTCACTACATACTTGGAATTATCTCCAAGTTCACCTACAATGATGAATCCCTCTCTATCATATCCATGAGAGAATATCATGAACATGTCATGTTCCTAGAAGCATCACTTTCCACCAACCAAATATCACTACTATCGGTAATAATGCTTGTAAGAGCAGAGACAAAGAAATATTCCTTTTGAAGATCATTTTCAATCTCATCATACTTAGATCCCTTTGTCTTTTTCTGAGGTATATGCTCACCATCATCATTAACATTAGCTATCGAAGCATGTTTCTTTCCCTCCATTTTCTTTTGAGGATACAGAACTAATGCATCATAGAAATATATGAACCAACGCAACATATAAAGTACGACATTCAATGTAGAGGGATCAACGCTAAGATTATTCAACAAAGAACACGTTGTTCAAATGCAAAGGGACAAAGTAACCCTGGTGACAGAGTAGGGATAACTCTTAAGGAAAATAACATGAGTTAGCAATTAAATAGCAAAAAAAAAATACTAAATTAGGACCTATAGCTTTGATACCATGTCAGGACAAGATTGGGTAACTCCATGAAGGAATGATTTTCATTAATAGAAATTATTGATACATAAATTGAGAGGGAGACTCTTGGAATTCATATTATAGTGTCTCTTCACCTTCTCATTTTCTTATTTACAATATGTACAATTTTCTCAATCCCAAAGATTGAGTGTCAACAACCAATATCAAAGGATCACTATCAACAACCATGAAGTAAAGGTAAAGATCCACATCACTATTTGTGAAGCGCAAACTCATTAAGTATCCATTAATCCCAGAATACCATGCCTTGGGTGCCTACTTTAGTCCATACAAATATTTCTTCAATCTACAAACATGGGACTCCTCCCCATGTCAAAGCCCTGAGGTGGCTCTATGTACACTTCCTCATTCACACCATTAAGGAATTCAGTCTTTACATCCATATAATGTAACCTCCCACCCATAATTGAAGCAAGAGAAGCAATAATCCCAGTAGAAGTGTACTTGGTGACTGAAGCAAGTGTCTCCTCATAGTCCACTCACGTTTTCTGGGGGAACCCTCTTGCCAAAATCCTCACTTTGTAGATGTTGTCATATACTTATTCTTGATCTTATAGATCCACTTAGAAGTCACTACTGAATTCCCTTCTAGTCTAGGAACTATCTCCCACACATCATCTTTCATGATGGGCTGAAAATCCATCAGGGCATCAATCCAAACTTGTTGGTCTGCTTCCTCCTCATAACTGAAAGGTTTGAAAAAGTGTCACGAAGCCATACTAGTTTCTTCCTAGTCACTACAACATCTCTAGGCTATTCCACTAGACTTGCTAGCTCAATTGATTCCTCCTGATACTTAATTGATTCCCCCTGATAGCCTGAAGGATGAACAATGGGACTAGAGGGATATGTACTTACATCATTTGGAATCTCCTACTCCTCACTGTCAATCTCCATATGCGACTCTCGAGACATATTTAAGGCTACCTCCTCATCAAAAGTAACATCCCAAATAACCTCAACTTGATTTTATCCTACAATGTAGATCCTATAGATATTTGAAGTCTCAATGTATCCCACAAAATTATCGTTCTTCCTCGAAGTTTCTAACTTCTTCCTCTTCTTCTTGGGTATGTGGATGTATACTAGACAACCCAAGATCCTCAAATGATTGACCTATGGCTTCACTCTTGTGAATTACTACTCAGGATTTTTTTCCTCCAAAATCTAGTGAGGACTCCTAATTTGAACATTAACTATCATGTTAGATGTCACTTCCCACAAGAAAATGGGTAAATCCTAATCACGAACCATTTCCTTAACAACCTCCACAATGGACCTTTTCTTCCTTTCTCCAACTCTGTTCTACTGATCGTTGTAACGAATGTTCCACTACCTCTTCATCCTTGTCTCCTTGCATAAATCATGGAAGTCCTTGGAAGTATACTCTCCTCCATTATCTGACCTCGAAACCTTGATCTTCTTCCCTTTTAAGTTCTCCACCTGTGCCCTATACTCCTAGAACCTATTGAAGACCTAATCCTTTTGTCTTCATGAAGTAGATCCATATATCCTAGGAGAAATCATTAATGAGTATCATTGAATATAAGAAACCACCTAATGATGGAAATATCATTGGTCCACATACATCTAAATGCACTAGATCCAATATCCCCTTGGACCTACTATCATTACTTGAAAAATATCCCTTTGCATTCTTGTTAAGTGCACAACCCCTACAAACACCATCATGCTCTACTTGAAGCTCTGAAAGACATGTAACGATCCTCCTCAATGCTTGAAAAGCCTTGTAATGTAGATGAGAAAAAACATGATCCCATATATCACATAAATTGATACTATCATGTACCAATTCTTGGGTTAGATGTCCTAATGATCTATACAGTCCTCCCTCTCATACACCAATCACTCTTGTTGAGTCTATGCTCAAGGCCTTAGGCCATACAAGAACCTTTCCATCCACAAATGTAACTCTATAACCTCTATCCTCCAATGATGAAATAGAGATCAAGTTCTTATTCAATCATGGTACAAATAATACATATCTCATGTGTATAGATCTCCATAATCTAACCTAAATGATGCTGACCTAACTCCTCTCACTGCATACTTGGCATTATCTCCAAGTTCCATATATAATGATGAATCCCTCTCTGTCATATCCATGAGAGAATATCATGAACATGTCATGTTCCTGGAAGCACCATTGCCCACCAACCAAATATCACTATTATTGGTAATAATTCTTGTAGGAGAGGAGACAAATAAATACTCGTTTTGAAGATCATTTGCAATCTCATCAAGCTTAGATCCCTTTGTCTTCTTTTGATGTAAAGGCTCACCGTTGCCATTAACATTGGCTATTGAATCATGCTACTCTCCCTCCCTTTTCTTTTGAGGACACCAAAATGCATAGTGACAAAATTCATGAAATTTGAAGCACTTGATATTTCAAAGATTCTTCTTCTACTGATCAAGAATTGGAGTTGGTCTTCTACCTATATACTTCTTATCAAACTCTTTAAAAAATATTCCTTTTCATTTCCTTGCATGAGTTTCAAGGGCTTGGGTTTCTTCATCCTGAGGTCTCTACAAATTGTTCTTGGACAACAATATGGCCTCCTCTTGGACATAATCATTCCAAATCTAATCAATCTTAGGTGGTTCATCCCGTGCAAAAATACCCTATACAAATGAATCCCATAAAGAAGGAAATCCATTAAGAGTCACTTTAACAAGTTATGCATCATCAATGACATCTTCAATGGATGCAATTTTATATCTCAACTAGGATAACCTCATGAAATAAGTGGCAACTGAATATGATCTAGACATCATGACACTACAAAGATGATGTCTCAAAGCTAACTTCCAGCTAATATTCTCTCTCGAAAAATCCCACCAAGGCATCATACATTGCTTTAGCAAGATTAAACTCAACAACATGTGGAATCAAATGGTCCTTTATATAATCTATCAAGATTCTCTTAGCCTTAGATTCATTCTTCTTATGCCTGGATTTCTCCTCAACTCCCTCTAGTTTTGGGACACTTTCCTTCACATAATCCTGAATTTCATTTTCCTCCAAGATAAGGAGTATCATGGTCTTCCAAGATCTGAAATTTATAACACCATCCAACCTGTTTTCTACTCTAAGACTAGGTAACATCTTGACAAGAGATCCAAATTATATAAGTTGATGAATGTTGGTTTCTTAGGTTGATTTCAATGCCTGCTCTTCCAGTAAAGCTCTCATATCATGTTGAAATTTTAAGTAAAGTGCAGTAGAATACAATTTCTTATTTTATTATTACTTCCTAATGATTTTTCAAACAATATTTTTATGCTACTTTTATCATTAAATAGTTACACTTGGAAAATATCAATAGTAAATTTAGTTGAAATAACAAATATCATAGAAATATAGCAATGCACAATAGACACAAAAAATTTCATATGGGAAACCCAACCTTGGGAGAAAACTCAACAATATTTTCTTGAGAATAAATTGTCATTTTCATCAAGGTTACAAATCAACAATTTGTCTAGAAATCTATGCCAATATACAAGTCAAAATACTATTAAAGTCTTGTCAAAATAATCGCTAGTCAATGTTGGTCAAACTAGTAAAACCAACCAATTTTGGTCAAATTTGGACCTATGGTCGATGATCAACATTACTACGATCAAATCCACACATGCAACCTATGGTTAGTTGATCCGAATTTAAACAGGGACACAAAAAATTACAGATATAACCATAAATACAAAGATGCAGTAGAAATAACACTTTCTTTCATTAATATCAAATAATGAAATATGCTTACAAACATAATGGAAATGAGACTAGCTCGGGTGATGGTAGCTTATCTCTGAGAAGAGAAGTGGCGGCTACATGCCTCTAAACTGAGCTACAATGAGGCTCAAGGGAATTTTTATTATTGAAAAATAAGAGAAAACCCTAAACAAATAAAACCCTAACCCGAGGAGATGTAACACTAAGAGTTTATGGGCCCCGTTGGGGTTAGTTGGGCAACCAACTTCCCGGGGTCATAACTTGGTCATATTATCTCTGTTTGACATGCATGATACCTCGTTGGAAATATATATCCAAGGAATACAACAAAAAACATGATTTCAATGAAATTTCCCAAAGGATTATTGCCAAAACAATGTCGTTTAGGGCCTCAAAATGACTCTGGAAGTTCAGGACCTGAAAAAATGCCAAAAATAGTAAATTGTGCTACAATTAAGGAAACTAAAAAACTGAAAGAAACAATGGTAGGGGTCCAACTGGAATAGGTGGGTGGACACTAATATCTACCTGGATCATTCCTCTACCCCTTAGGAAGCAATGGTCTCCATTGCATTGAGTTCCTCCATGAGATGAGGAAACTTATGTTGAACTTGCTCCCTAGCGAGCGATTTTTCTTGGTGCAGGAGTTGGCTGGCTTTGACAACTCACTACACTTGGATCATCTGTTGGGGAGTGTTCTTGATCTTCATGTCCATGATCCAATCATTTGCATCTTGTTCCATGTAGTCTAGATTTAGCTCTGTTGGTGTGAGTTGTTCTGCAATGTCGGATGTGTCAAGTAATGGTGGAATGTATGGCTGAAGGAAATCCACATTGAACACTGGGTGCAGACCAAGGAATGGGGGAATGATAAGATCAAAATAATTATCTCCCACAGCCTTGGTGATGGTGTATGGCCCATATTGAAGTGGGTGAATCTTGTGGTGGGGCCCAGCGAGGTGCTCCTTCTGCAAATGTAGTCAAACTTTGTCGCCCACCTGGAACTTGTGTGGCATCCGATGTTGATCATGCCATTTCTTGTAATTAGCATTAGCTTTGTCCAATATGTCATGGAAATGTTTGCATATGTGTTGAATGTGCTCAATGAAGCTACTTTCCTTATTAGCTTCAGAATGGACATGAGCTGAATCTGCCTGAGTCACTACAAATGGTATGGCCACATCAATGGGACATAATGGATGGAATCCCAAGCCCGCCTGAAAAGGGTTGTGTCCAGTCGAGATATGGAGAGCCCGGTTGTAGCTATGTTGGACATAGGGGAGGATCTCATCACATGTGCGTGGATGCTTTGAGTTGTACATGCACAAAATGTGTATGATCATCCTGTTGACGACCCCTATCTAGCCAACAGTTTGGGGATGGAACGTTGTGGACTTAGTGAACTTGGTGTCCAGCATCGACCAGAGACTGAACCAAAATGTATTGAGGAACCTGCTATCTTGATCAGATATGATAGATTGTGGGATCCATAAGTGTACCCACACTCGTTCAAAGAAGAGTTTAGCATTGTCTTCTACTGTGATACTCTTCTTGCAAGCTGCCATAATGGCCATCTTCGATAATTTGTCGACAAGCACAAAAACACATTCATTGCCATGCTTAGTAGAAGTAAGGCCTTACATGTAATCCATGGATATGGATTCCCAAGGTCGACTAGGGGTAAGCAGCAGAGTATAGAGACCTTGCTTCTTAATAGTTAGTATGATATTTCCGCAGGCAATGCAGGATCTGATGTACTTCTTGACATCATGTCGAAGATTCAGCCATAGAAATACTTCTGCAGTACTTCCACCATTTTCTTGACCTTGAATTTTCTAGTGACCTGACTGTAGTGCACTTCCCAAATCATCTTCGTACGCTCACTTGAAGGAACACAAAGGTGTCCCAGGTGGCATAATAGAGCATCGTGGAGGTGAGAATCTAGAACTTGCTAACCCTCCAAGAGTGAATGGTATGTGTGGTCAAATTTTGGGTCACTTTTGTAGAGAAGTGGCCAATTAGAAGTCTCGTGCCCACAAGACTTGAGCACGGTGGTTAACACCATGAGCAGCGGTTGATTGAGGTAGTTTGCAACATTATTTGTGCTGCCCTTCTTGTACTTGATATTCAAATGGAACTGTTGCAGGTATGTGGATCACTTCTGATGGCATCATTCTGCAACTTCCCTTGTGTCTGTATGAACTACAAGGGTCAGTGGTCTATGTGGATGACTGTTTCCTTCTCCAAAATGTAATGCTTCCATTATCGATAGGCCTACACAATGGAATACATCTCTTTGTCATAAGTGGGATACTTCTGGACTATGTCTGAAAGTGTCTCACTATGATATGTCACTGGATGCCTCCGTTGAGTAAGGACTGCCCCAATAGCATAGTCAGAGGCATCTGTCTAAATCTCAAATGGTTTTTGCAAGTTTGGTAATGTGAGCACTAGTGCAGATCAGAGGCGATGTTTCAACTCTGTGAATGCCTTCTGTTGAGGTTTAGACCCAAAAGAAATTTTCTTTCGCTCCTCCTTTGGTGAATTGACTTAAGGGCCAAGTGATATGAGAGAACCCCAACACGAACCTGTGGTAGAAATTGGCAAGACTCAAAAATCTGCGGAGCTCTATCAAAGTGGTTTGGGTTGGCCAATCCTGAGTGACTTGGATCTTGGTTGGATCCACATGCACCCCTAATTCATCAATTATGTATCCCAGATACTAAACCTGGGTCATGCCAAAATTTTATTTCTCCAAATTGGAACACAACTTGTGTTGCCATAGTGTTTGGAGAACCTGTCGGATATGGTGGAGGTGCTCTTCCCATCTCTGGCTGAAGATCAGGATGTTGTCCAAGTATACCACTACAAATAAGTTGGTGAATGGCTGCAATATGTCATCCATCAACCTCATGAAGGCTACAGGAGCATTCCTTAACCCAAAAGGCATAATCAACCATTTGAAAAGGCCCTCCTTGGCTTTGAAGGATGTCTTCCACACGTCGAAGGGTTCGATTGGTACCTGGTGATATCCGAACTTCAAGTCGATCTTCCTGAAATAATTTCCCCCCTTGAGTTGGTCTAGAAGGTCATCAATCTGTGGGATCGGGTACCTATTGTGAACAATGATCTTGTTCAGCACCCAATAGTCAATACAGAGTCTCCAAGTCCCATCCTTCTTCTATACCAACATGATCAGGCTCCCACAGGGCGAAGAACTTGGTCGAATGTGACCTTTTTGCAAAAGCTCCTGAATTTGCTTCTTGATTTCATCGTTATCCATAACGAAGTGCCGATAGATTGGTCCATTGGGTAACAGTGCACCTAGGGTTAGATTGATGGAGTGCTTGACCTGATAGTGTGGAGGTACCCCTACGGGGGAGGTGAAGTTGTCCTCGTACTCCTCCACGACCTTGTCCATCTATTGTTGTCGTGCGAAGGGGCCCTGTCTGGAGGTCATGGCCACCTTCTTCTTCTTTCCTTGAGGGCGTGTCATCAGGAAAACAAATTTCTTGGTTTTTGAAATGAGTTTACTGCATTGTTTTGCAGTAACTAGAGAGATGGCAGTAGGCGGTGCTACCTCCAGTATCCTGTACAACTTATTTTCCAATGTAACAATAACAACGCGAGACCTTGACTCATACACAACGTGTCGCTTCCACAAGTATGGTTGGCCTAATAATACATCACAAACATAAAGAGGAGAAACGTCATATAATATCTCATCCATGAAGGGTTTGATGTTGTATGGAAGGCGACATTGTTGGCTCACGCACAGATCCCTTCCTTGGTGAAGCCACCCGATGGTATATGGTTGTGTGTGTGTTGTGGTCGGTAAGCCCAATTGCTTCATGACCTCTGCTGCAATGACGTTCTTTCGGCTCCTGCTGTCGACAATGAACTATAGTGGGGAACTCTTTACCCACATCTGGGAGTGGAAGAGACGCTCCTCCTCCTCTGGATCTTCGAGTTCCTCCCTCTAGATCTTTGTGGTAGCGACGATGGTGTTGGGATCTGCATCAATAATCTACTTCCCTTTTTTATTCCTCTTTTTAGGTTCTGACTCAGAGTTAGAGAATGCATCTAATTTTGAAGCCTTCAACTCGGCCACCAGTGACTGCTTGGCCCAACACTCACTTGTGTTGTGGGTGGAGCTCTTATGGAACTCACACCACTTTCTCGTGCCCTTCTTCGGCTTCGCAGTGTTTTCCTTTGCTTGTGGACTTGACGGGTTGTCCCGCATCATCCCGCCTTGGCTTTGTCCTTTGTTTTGCAGTTTGGGGGCACCTTTCCCTTGCTTTGGATTCGCAGATCCAAATTCTCTCTTCTTATGTTTAAACTTCTGCTCAATCTTGACAGTGCATCGATATGCTATACCGAGTGAGGAGATGTGCAGGAACTCCATCTCATCCTAGGTGTATCTATGTAGGCAGTAGTAGTAGTTGAGTACCAAATGTTTCTCAGAATCATTGATACCTAACTTTGTGTGAAGGGTATGAAAAACATTGGTAAACTTCGACACATCTATCCCTTCCCTACCACAGCGTGGTCCACTTTATGTATTTGTCATTGTAGCTCCTAATAGGATAGTACTACTCCTTGATGGCGTCCCGGAATGAATTCCAAGTGGGAGAAGTTGAAAATAGTGAGGTCATAATTTCAACCTTCTGCTCACAATAGGTTTCCCACCAGTCCTTGACGTGGAGGGCGCTTTGAGAAAAAAAAAAGTAATCTTTTCTTGGCTAGAAATATCATAAACAGAGAAATATCCTTCTAACAGATTCAACCATTTATCTACGGTGTCTGCATCTCTTTGGCCCTCAAATATGGGAATGTCAAATTTTACTTGTACCTTAAAAGGTTTGGAGCCTCCAGAGTGGTTCTTGGATGTGGATGCACTGCCAGTGGGAAACCATTGAAGGATCTGGGCAAAGTTATCCATCATCACATTCCTTTGTTTCTTCAGGGCCTCCTCGAGCAATATTTTGATAGGATCTCCTACTCCCTCATCTTTCTCTTCTTTCCCCATGGGAGGTCTTCGAGATTTACGAGGCTAGTCTTGCAAAGGTTCGACCAGTTCGAACCCTAACTCCTTATATCCCGACCTCGTTGGGGACATGCAAAGAAAAGCAGAGAAAGAGTAGACCGCTCTGATACCACTGATCTGAATTTAAGCAGGGACGCAAAAAATTACAGATATAACCATAAATATAGAGATGCAGTGGAAATAACACTTTCTTTCATTAATATCAAAATAATGAAAGATGCTTACAAACAAAATGGAAATGAGACTAGCTCGGGCGATGGTAGCTTATCTCTGAGAAGAGATGTGGTGGCTACATGCCTTTGAACTAAATTACAATGAGGCTCAAGAGCCTTTTTATTATTCAACAATAAGAGAAAATTCTAAACAACCAAAACCCTAATCCGAGGAGATGTAACACCAAGAGTTTATGGGCCTCATTGGGGTTAGGTCGGTAGCCAACTTCTTGGGGTCGGAACTTGGTCATATTATCTCCATTTGACGCGCATGATATCTGGTTGGAAAGATCTCTATGAGGAATACAACAAAAAACATGATTTCAATTAAAATTTTGAGAGGATTATTGCCAAAAAAACATCATTTAGGGCCTCAAAACGGCTCTGGAAGTTCAAGACCCAAAAAACTGCCAAAAATAGTAAATTATGCTACAATTAAGGAAACTAAAAAACTAAAAGAAACAATGGTGGGGGTCCAAGTATAATAGGCGGGTGGCCACCAATATCCACTTGGATCATTAGCCAACTTTCAAATCATACTTACAGTCAAACTTCTACAATCAAACAACTCGGTCAAAGTTCAGTCAAGTTTTAGTAAAACTTAGTCCAATCAGCTAGGTTAATCCTCCATACGTGTAGTTGTCAAAGGATGGTCAAAATTGGTCTTCTCTCACACGTGTGACTAGAACCAAGAGAGATAAAAATGATAAATATGTTTCCTAGCAACAAATTTCTCTTTGGGTGAATTTTTCCTCCACTAGAAAATATTCAAGTGAGCTTGCTATATTGACCTCTCACATGTTTGTATATAGAGCTAAAATGTAGATTATACCCAATTAGGCATCCCCTCATCACAAGGAGGCCCTTCATAAATGGAGTTTGCATGTAAACCTAACATTAGACTAGCAATGTTTACCCCACAAATAGGTGAAAAACCCCATTAGGTAAAAAAATCAAACCTGGTCTATAAAAAATACATCACTACAACTCGAAGCATAATGTGAGCATGTTGTGCCAATCTCCCTTAACCAAATCGGCATGGCCCAGTCAAATCAACATGGATTCTTGCAAGAAATATTATCACTAGCCATTCACCCCTAGCTAAATCAACATGGTTGTATGGGTAAATGTATCATTCCCCCATAGCCCCTCCTAGCATGACCCCATAGCCTCTCCTTATTCAATTGTAACCATACTCTATCTGCCACCTTGAATGATTTCTCTGTCATGTGTTTATCATGCTTGACCTTATATTTTTCCTATGACATCTGCAATGTCTCCTACACTTGTAAATGGATTTTCTTAATATTTTATACAAATTTTTTAGCCCTCAAGGCATTCCCTTACTCTTTGTCATTTCCCATATGCAATATTCAAAGGTGAGGGTGGTGAATATCCAAAACAAGTTTGAAATGGGGACTTACTAGTAAAAGTTTGGACTACTCTATTATAAGAGTGTTATATATAATAGAGTTCAGTCAGGTCTTTGGATGCTTGTGATTGTAACCCCTCAAAATTTGTGCCAAAGTCATGTTAACTACTTGTGTCTTTCTATTTGTCTATGGATGGTGTTCTAACCCTAGAGATAACCTCTGGTTGCAGGAGGTCAATGTCAAGGACATCTATAAACTGATAAATATTTTCATTATAAGGTCGTTGGGAAAGAATGGCTAGAGAGAAAGATTATGAGAGTTGTAATGATTTCTCTAATACTAAAACTATTTTTCTAAACCAAAATGACCATGAACAATGAGGATTATATAATTTAAATTAAATAGTTGATTAGAGGAAAAATAAAGAAAAACAGGGTTTTAGCTCAAGCATTTAAAAATGTGAACCTCAACTTTGTAGAAATAATGTTGAGCAGAACAAGAAGTTGTAAGTGAATTTTTGGAACGTGGAGCACCTATAAAGGTGTTTTAAATCAATAAGTTGAGTACCAACAAGTAAATTCAAAATCATTAACTTAAATAAACCATCTACATCGTACACTATTCCAATAGAAGAAAAGCACAGATGAATTGAAAAAAATAGAAAGGGGAAAACAATTTCTGCAACTTGCCTAGAGATGGACTCAAGCTGGCCTCTATTCCTCAATTTCATAGAGAGATTTCATTACATTTTTTTTGCATCTTCAAAATCCCCCCACCTTCAACTTTTGAACCTCGAACCCCCTTTACTTGGTTATTCTATCTCATCTTTTAAAGAAAAATATTACATGGAAGAAAAACTACATGTAAATATCAAACTATACAATTGTCCTAACTGTCATCCAGTTGTCTGTTTTTCATACTTTTATTCCTGCCCTGAACTTAACTATTCCTATTAGTCTCAAACAAATTCTTGAAAACGGTTATATAATTGTTCCTTTCGGGAGAATTTATAATAAAAATCACAAAATACTAATTTAATATTATATATGTTATATATAATAATAAATATAAAAGTATGTTTCAAATAAACTAGTCTCAACCCTCTTAAAAACTTTTACAGCATTCATGCAAGTCTTTTTCAACAATTTAAATAAATGAATAACATTGAATGGCCCCAAATAATATATAACCCAATGTAAAGATCATTATGGGCTCATGATCTTGGTTATCTATCACATTGGAGTAGCGCTAGATGCATGCAGGCCTTAGTGGAAGTTGGAAATTGTGCATGGGTCTCAAGTTCCATTATGAATATGCTAAGGAAATCCATAAGTGGTTTTATAAAACCATAAAACCACTTTGCACCACTCCAAAAGTGGTTTTTGAAAATTGAGGTGAGGGGTGGCGCAATAAATCAAAACAAGGCTTGCTATATCAACGCTAATAGAAATTAATATCTCCCTTAGCTTAGCTTCAATTAATAAAATATTTGTAGCCAAACTTGGCCAGTTGGTTCCATCATGATGTTTGTAACTCAGAATATATGCCATCCATCAACTCCAATGATGTCATCTCCTAGAATCAAAGTTTCACGTGTGCCTTTTTGTGTTGTTACTATTTCTAGCTCAAATCCTTTTATGTCCATATCATTTATTTCCATAACCCAACAATAAAAAACCTTCATATCAACAGAAAGAATTATCTCTCTTATACCTTCACTTATATTATCATATTCTTCTTGTATATTTTGAAGATCTCTTTCACTCTTTCCATCTCCAGTACCATCCAAACTGACACAACCTTATTCCAAAAAATAGGTCACAAAATCAACAAGTTTTCCTTTTCCACAAATAAAATTTTCATCTTTCAGATGTTATATTTCCTCTATCAATTTTCCTCTGTCCAGTTGGAGGACAATGAAATATAGGATTTAAGCCTAGAGTGATTTCCCTTATGGATTGTGGCCTCCACAACATGGGCAACATTTATGGGTCTACCAATATTTGAAGAATGTGTATATGGAAGCAGATAGACAAATATAAGACAAACAATAGTTATAACCATCACAACAATTATAACACTTCCAAACCATTTTGAATTGGCACCTAGATTTCTATCAAAGTGAATTATAGTTCCAACAATAATCTCCACCCACGTATAAATACACTAGTAGTGAGAACCATAAGCAGTATGAGACCAAGAATTAATGATGGAGGTTTCAACTCTCTAAGTTGTCGTAATCATGAAAAAATTGCTTCTGATAAACCATATGCTACTACTGGTGAAACAAGTTAAATAAAATCTATGAATGAAGAGCCATCCTTAACACAAATTCCCAGCATCAACATTAATAGCCATTGAACGAGCCCTGTTAGAAAATTATATATTACAGAGCAATGGAACACATAAAATATTGCAGAAATATAAACACATAAAACAAGAGAGACATAGATATACGTGGTTCACCCAGTTTGGGCTACATCCACGGAGAAACAGCCAATCCTTCTTTATTATATTATCCATCAAACTGAAGATATACAACCTACAGTAGATCCGCTGTAACACCCTCTTCGGTCTCAATCTCCTCTCTCTTCCTCACTCAGAATACAGATGTGCATAGACGCAATATAATTCCCTCATATATAGTGAGGGCTTTCCTTCTAGAACAAAAAACCCTAAATTAAACATAATTTCTACCATTAGATCGTCTACCTAATGAACGGCCCATATTGACTAGAAATTACTAGACTTTTACAAGGCAATTTTACATCTATTTTTAGCTTCAAGGGCGCTGCCCCCGAACCCCCGTTGGGGGACCGCTGGCCCCCAGACCCCCCAGCCGGGGGGATTAGCCCCCCCGCGTGGAGGGGTGTACAGTCTTCCTGGGGTATACATCCGGCTGAGACATCTGAATACAGAAGATAATAGGCTCCACACCCAACAATCTCCCACTTGAAGACTGATTATAGCAACTCCACCACTGCTCATTTGCTAGACAATGACTCCACTTTGGACCTGGTTGTTTCTCAGCTTCTTCATCATACTTGAAGACAAATTGAAACTAAGCAGATTCTTAGTTTCTCCCTGGTTACAACTTTTGTTAGCATATCTGCAGGATTCTAGCTAGTGTGTATCTTTTCCAGCTTCAACTGTCCATCTTCCAATGCTGACCGTATGAAATGGTACTTGAGCTGTATATGTTTAGTCTTGGAATGAAATGTAGAGTTCTTTGCAAGATGTATGGCACTCTGGCTATCACTGTATAACCTGCCCAACTCCTGCTTCTTACCCAATTCATCCAGAAACCTTTGTAACCAAATCATTTCTTTACTAGCCTCTGTAGCAGCAACATACTCTGCTTCTGTTGTTGAAAGTGCAACAACACTTTCGATTTTTGAAACCCAACTGATAGCTATTCCACCTATAGTAAATACATATCTTGTAGTGCTCCTCCTGTTATCTCTGTCACTTGCCATATCTGCATCAACATATCCATGTAGAGCAATGTTTGAACCACCAAAGCATAATGCTTGATTTGTGGTACCTCTCAAATACTTGAGAATCCACTTCACTGCCATCCAATGTTCTTTTCCTAGATTGTTCATGTACCTACTTACAACTCCCATTACATGTGCAATATCAGGCCTTGTGCAGACCATTGCATACATTAAGCTTCCAACTGCTGATGTATATGGAACTTTAGATATATGAGCCATTTCTTCCTAAGTCTTAGGACACGCCTCCTTACTTAATTTGAAATGACTAGCCAAAGGTATACTAATTGGTTTTGCATTCTGCATATTAAACCTTTTCAATACCTTTTCTATGTACTCACTTTGAGACAATGTTAATTTGCAATTCTTCATGTCTCTAGTTATTCTCATACAAAGGATTTGTTTTGCAGCACCCAAATCCTTCATTGCAAATGTGTTTTCCAATTTCCTTTTGAGCACATTTATTTCCTGCATGTTAGAACCTGCAACAAGCATGTCATATACATACAATAACAATATACTATAGCTGCCATCATTTTGCCTTTTGATATAAACACAATGATCAGAGTGACATCTAGTATAACCTTGTTTAGACATAAACCTGTCAAATTTTAGATACCACTGCCTTGGAGCCTATTTTAAGCCATACAAGCTCTTCTTCAACCTGCACACTAGTTTCTCCTTCCCTTTTACCTCATATCCTTGTGGCTGATGCATATATATCTCTTCCTCCAATTCCCCATGGAGAAAGGCTTCCTTTACATCTAACTGCTCAAGATGAAAATCTTCAACTGCTACTAGAATTAAAATAGTTCTAATTGAAGTCATTTTAACAATAGGAGAAAATATTTCATCAAAATCAATACCTTTCTTCTGTGCAAACCCCTTCACCACAAGTCTAGCTTTGTACCTCTGTTTTCCTCCATCTTCTTCCTTCAGCTTGTAAACCCATTTATTCTGCAATGCTATTTTACCTGTAGGCAACCTGACTAAGTCCCAAGTCTGGTTATGTGATAAGGAGTCCATCTCTTCTTTCATGGCTTGCTCCCACTTCTTCCTGGTTTCTACCTGCACTACTTCTTCATAACATTTTGGTTCACCAGAATTAGTCAACAATACATAATATAATGAAGGAGAGTATCGTTTAGGGGGTCTACTTATCCTGGTAGATCTTCTAACACCACTTTCCGGTGTTTGAGGTGCTTGTTGCTATTGTGATTGTTGTTCTAGCTGTTGATCATTATGATTTTTAGGCACCATCACTTTTCCTGTGATATCATCAAGCACTGTGTATTCTCTGTTTTCTTTTTCTTGTTTCTTTTCCTGCAACTGATTCTTATACAAGACCTTTTCATTGAATATTACATTTCTGATCCTAATTATTTTGTGATTTTCATAATTAGATAAGCGATAACCAAAATCATTAACACCATATCCAATAAAGGTACATTTCTTTGATTTTGCCTCAAGATTTGTTCTATTTTCTTTATTAATGTGGACAAAGACTTCACAACTAAAAGTCTTTAAAAGTGAGTAGTTTACCTTTCTACCTGTCCATGCCTCCTCTGGAATACCACCATCCAATGAACTTGAAGGCCCTCTGTTTATTAGATAAACAGTAGTATCTATAGCATCTGCCCAAAATTGTAAAGGCAATCCTGCATACAATTTCATACACCTTGCACGCTCCATGATTGTCCTGGTCATCCTTTCTGACACACCATTTTCTTGTGGTTTTCTTGGTACTTTCTTCTCTCTGCAAATTCCATTCTCTGAACAGTACCTATCAAACTCTTTGATGCAATATTCACCTCCATTATCTGATCTAAGACACTTCAACCTTTTCCCTGTCTCATTCTCAACCAAATCTTTCCATTTCTTGAAAGTATCAAATACATCAGATTTATTTCGAATACAATAAATCCAGTTTTTTCTGGTTGCATCATCAATAAAGGTAACATAATAACGAGAGCCACCAAGAGATGATACCTGAGCAGGTCCCCATACATCAGTATGCACAAGCTCTAATTTTTCACTCTTCTTTTCTTTCCCAACTCTAAGGAATCTGACTCTCTTCTATTTTCCATAAACACAATTCTCACAGAATTCTAAATCAACATGCTTCAAACCTGGAAACAAATTTCTTGAGTGAAGAATTTGCATCCCCTTCTCACTCATGTGCCCGAGCCTATGATGCCACAATGTCGTATCTTCTCCTATAGAGGTTAAAGCATTAACAAAATTAGAAATACCATTGCATAAATACAATGTACCAACCTTTCCTCATTTCGCTATTACCAAGGATCCTTTAGTGACCTTCCAGGTTTTATCTGTAAAAGTACTTAAGCAACTTTCACTTCCCAACTGCCCTATTGAAATCATATTTTTATTTAGATATGGAACATGCCTTACCTCCTTCAATAGCCATTGATTTTAATTCTGTCGTTTTTATGAAAACTGTACCCATTCCAACGATTTTACAGGGTTTATCATCACCCAATCGAACCTGTCCAAAATCTCCTTGAACATAATCATGAAAATGTTTCCTATCAGGTGTGGCATGGAATGAGGTCCCTGAATCTACCACCCAGGCATCAATAATATTTTCTAATGAAATAATCAAAGCATATTGCAACACATCACCTGTCACATTCGCTTCATGATTAGTTTCTTGTTGCACGTCTCCTTATTTTCCCTTCCGAGACTTGCAGTCTTTCTTCACATGTCCTTTCTTCCCGCATTTCCAGCACACTATCCCCGATCTGGACTTGGATCTGCCTTTTCTTGACTTACTGCGATATCCTGGGTTCTTTCCTCTTTCCATTTTTCTTCACCTAATCTCTGTAGTCAAAGCATTACCTGATGTCTCACCGGAGTTTTTCCGTCGCATTTCCTTGCTAAGGATTGCATTGACAACATCATCAAACTTTAAAGTACTAGATCCAGAGACAAAGTTACTAATGGCCATAACTAAGCCATTCCAACTTTCTGGCAATGAGCATAGAAATAACAGAGCCCTAACTTCATCATCAAAATTTACCCCTAGAGAACTTAACTAACTTGTAACTGTATTAAAATCATTTAAATGATCAGCAACAAATCCACCCTATGACATCTTCATATTAAATAAACGCTTCATAAGAAATACCTTATTTGACGCCGAGGGTTTTTCATATAGTTTGGCTAATTCCGACATTAAACCCTGTGTTATCGTTTCCTTTGAAATATTGAACGCTACCGACGTCGCTAGGCACAGATGTATTGTTCCAAGTACCTTTCTATCAAGAATATCCCATTCTATGTTTGTCATACTCATCGACTTCTTTGTCTTTCCGCTCAATGGTAGGTACATATCTCTCTGATACAGATAATCTTCCATCTGCACCTTCCACAGCTGGTAATTTTGGCCAATGAATTTTTTGACCCTAAACCTACCATCTTCTGCCATTGCTCCCACTCGAACCAGGAACCCTTCTCTCCTGTGAGTTTATCAGCCAAATAAACCTTCGGCTCTAATACCAGTTGTTAGAAAATTATATATTACAGAGCAATGGAACACATAAAATATTGCATAAATATAAACACAGAAAACACATAAAACAAGAGAGACAAAAATATACATGATTCACCCAATTTGGGCTACATCCACGGAGAAACAACTAGTCCTTCTTTATTATATTATCCATCAAACTGAAGAGATACAACCTACAATAGATTCGTTGTAACACCCTCTTCGCTCTCAATCTCCTCTCTTTTCCTCACTCAGAATACAGATGTGCATAGACGCAATACAATTCCCTCATATATAGTGAGGGGTTGCCTTCTAGGACAAAAAACCCTAAATTAAAAATAACTTCTACCATCAGATCATTCGCTTAATAAATGGCCCAGTTTGACTAGAAATTACTAGACTTTTACAAGGAAATTTTACATCTATTTTTAGGTTCGAGGACGCTGCCCCTGAACCCCCGCCGAGGTACCGCTAGCCCTCGAACCCCCCAGCCAAGGGGGATTAGCCCCCCTGCATGGAGGGGTGTACAATCTTCCTAGGGTATACATCCGGTTGAGACATTTTAATACAGAAGATAATCAGGCTCCACACCCATCAAGCCCAACTTTAAGTAACCACCTATGTGCCTCCCACTTGATGGAATCCAATTGATATTTACTACAACCCTCATTGTCAGACAACTCGTGTCCTTTTTTCTTCCCTAGCTATAACAAGTACCTTTGCAGAATAACATATCCCAAGTGATGACAAAAAAGATCCCCAAGTAATGCAGGTGCACCAAATAAGCCTACCAATAACCAAAGACTTTCTATATAGGGAAACAGTGATAAACATAAATGTCAAAAGAGGAAAGTGATTAAAGTAGAAAAGATCAGAGATAGGGCCCATCTCATCAAAATACTCAAGCATGATGAGGAGAGGGACATCACAATTTAAAATCCTCCCTAAACCAATGAAGTAGTCCAAAGCAATAATGATTGCAAAATAATTGAGACATATAGTGTATTTGTAAACTTTTGAGAGTACACAATCATGTATTTTGCCAACGCGTCAAAATAGACGACTTGAAATTTTTTAGAACCCTTCTCAATTTTTATTTTTATTTTGTTTTTGGTTTTGCAAATGAGGTGAGTTGAAAAATTAAAGTAATAAAGCGAGCATATTGTCTCCAAGATATTGAAGGGAAGCAAGCTGCAAACGTTCCAATTTGTTGTTTTTCGTATGATAAACTGTAGTGAAGTCCATGTAAGAAAAATCAAGACCAGATAACCCTGTAACCTCCTTATAAACTTGGAAGTTAGTGGCAGATTTTATCGCTCTGGACTGAAAGATATCCTGGGACATTATGTTAGCACATGGGTTCTTGTCCACATGAGAAAAATCTTCTGAAATCTAAGGTTCGATACCACCCTGAAACAAGCTCGACTCGCCTCCTACACCCATAGCCTCTAAGTCAATAACAACTTGAATTGAATGATTCCAGAGGAGAAGACTGTATAAATGTGAGAAGAAACTAAAATAGCATTATTTTCTACCTATGAAGAATACTTGGGTGTGATTCTCATAACCACATGCTTCAAATTAGGTTATTTTTCTCCCCTTAAAGAAGCCTTCCCAACCAAAGCTCCACATGTTTGTGCTTTCTATGTACTTCCATAACAACAATGTAAAATTCAAGGTAGAAGCTACTCGAAGACTGGTATACAAACACCTGGAGGTGGTGAGTAAACAGGACGATGCCAACACTTGATTTGGCTTTCATGGGCATGGATGATGTTTGTTTTATTTTAAATAGCCCCACATTTCTCAACTAAAAATGTACTTTAATAATTTATATACAACATCATTTGTGTCACTTGTCGACACACTGTGAAAATATCTTGTGGTCCCTCCTCTCAGTGCCATTCTATGGTGCTTTCTTGTGACTGTAATCAGTGGACTTTGATGGCATTGTGGCATGGGAGAGGGACTATGAGATTTAACCTTCAATCCTAATGTTTTTTATAAAAACGTGTTTATAGATAAAAGGCCGAGAACAATAAGAATGCTCTTTGAAATCCCAAATTTTTCCAATTTATTTATTTATTTTTATTTTTTCGAAAAACAAAAATCATAAAAATATGTCACGTGATATGATAAGCCAACAATGTCCTAACTACTCCAAAAACTTCATTATTTTCACCTAGCAGAATTTATCTACAACATATTGGCTCCTACTATGGATAACACTTTGCTTGCAAGACGCTGAGAACAACAAGTCAATAGTCTTGTTGGGCATGGAGTCCAAAATACCTTGAATCTTTAAAACCTGAAAATCTCCTTAAAACTTTATTTTCTAGAAGTATTCTCGTTAAAAAAAATGAAAAACAGAACTATAACTTCTAAAAACTAGAAATTAAATGTTCATATAGTGAGCTTATTGATGTACAACTCCTACTTATAAATAATGTTGATCTTAGTCAAGTAAAATTAGATTTCTAGTGATACCATTCCAACATTTGAGTCTTGGAACTTATACTAGAGTCTTGAACTTCATAAACAAAAATAAGTTTGAACTTCGACAAGTAAAACTGATTGGAAAATGTTGATATATTCTCAATAGAAGAAATTGTCTGCAAAACTATTTTTATTCCTGAACTACCCAAAAAATCCATATAGCTTGCTACAGGGTCATAAAATTCATGAAAGAAAATATTTCTCTGGTGAGCAACGTGACTATTTTGTTGGGATGTTTTGGGGTAGCCAGAGTTTGATAAATATAAAACATGATTATCATTCATTTATTCAGCTTTGGGGTCATTGTGTAAACACGGTTCTCTTCTTGAAACAAAATGCATATGACCAACTTCTCGTGATCTGCATACCTTTATTTGCTAGGCATCATTTTCTTTTTGTGGCTATCTTTGGCATATTCTCACAACTTGTTCTTCGTCTCAAGGATATAATTCATAGACTGAAGTTCCTTTATCAACCCCATTATTATCTTCCTCTTTTGTTGCAACTTTCCATGATAGGGACTATTGTTCTGAAACGCCCAATTCCCCATCTGAACCATACAAATAATAAATATGAGGATCATTAAATTCAACAAAATAAGATCTTTGAGGATAACATTGTATACTATCAAACGTGAACTGTAAAATCAAAAAGGGAACTATAGCCAAAAATCCAAAAACAAAAAAAAGTGTGAAAACGAAAAGTGTTAATGCTACATCAACACCTTTTTTTTCATTGTAAAATTTCAGCATTTTTTAAAAATGGTAGTAAAATCCAATAAAAGCCAATTTTTTTTTGCAAAAAACACTCTGAAAACAAAAAATGTTGATGTTGGAATAACGTCCCTTTTTTTCAGGGTAAATTTTCAACATTTTTTAGCAATGACATTAAAAAAAATATCATTACTCCAAAAAACCTTAAAATTCTAACAATTTTCAGGCATGGCATTAAAGATAAAATATCATCGTCTCTAAAAAAACCTTAAAATTTCAACAATTTTCAGTTATGGTGTTAAAGATAAAATATCATGAATAAGAAAAACCTTAAAATTTTGACAATTTTTCAACCATGGAATTAAAACCAAAGATCATGACTACAGAAAACCTTAGGTTTTCAATATATTTAAACCATGGCATTATGGAAAAATTATATGACTAATTTTTTTAAATGAACACCTGAATGAAAAAGTCATTATACCATGAGTAATTTCTTTTTTAAATGCTAAAAGTATAGTTATTTTAAAATATTAATTCAAGACTTGACACATTGAAACAAAAATTTAAAAATCAACCATCAAAAAGACACGCAGTGTAGGCAAACTCGGGCCATTGCACTGAAAACTTCAAAACCAACAATGAAATTGATACATTGTGGGGCAAACTCAATCCATTATAATGAAAACCTTAAAGCCAACTATTAATTGAACATATAAAGGGATCAGGTTGTAGTCAAAGATCGACGCAGCCCTGCAAAAATTATGAAATAAAACAAAGTAATAAATAAATAAAAAAACAAAACAAAAATTAAAATATTGAAAAAAATTATAACCAAAAAAGCCAAAAAAAAAAAACGTAAGCAAATAACAAAAAAACGTAAGGAAATAACAGAAGCAAATAAAAATATTTATTAAAACCCTAAAAAAAAAAGCCAAGGCAAAAAAATCAAATATAAAAATTATATTAAAAAACAACAACAAAAAATCAAACATAAAAAATGTGTGAAAAAAAAAAAAAAATATATATATATATATATATATATATATATATGATTAAAATTTAAAAATAAATATATAAAAAATAAATGAAAAGAAAATAAATATTAAAAAAAAAAAAAAACATAATTTAAAAAAAATTAACACCAAAAAAGAAAAAAAAATTAATAATGCTTAATTGCATCAAAACAAATATTAAAAATTAATAAATAAATCATTAAAATCAAATTAATTAAGAACAAACAAACATACACACATATATGACAATAGATTAAAATTAAAAATTAAAATAAATTAAATTAAAGAAAAAATAAATAAAAAACATAAAAAAGAATTATTATGTCTCTTCACGATTGAACATTCCACCTCAACTTGGCTTTCATGATGTGGTGAATGTTAATTTAATTGAAGTTGTCTTTTAGCAATGGTAGGAGGAGGAGAGACCATTTCTTTTCAGGAGCGGTATCTTCATCAAATGTTACATCTCTGCTGAACTCTATAGCTCTTTGACCAGGTACTCTCATTGTCTGATTTCGGGAATCAGCCAGCCCAACCCAGCCGCCCAAGGGGACATAGGCTAGGGCAGGAGAGCTGCACGAATCAACCAAGCCTTGCCCAATGGCCCATTGGATCGAGCGGCAGGGCGAGCAAAGTTGCACGGCCCTAGCCCATGGCCCCTTGGGCAACTAGGTTAGGCTGGCTGATTCCCGAAATTGGCCAATAAGGTAATAATCATTTGTTTTTATGTTTTCTAATTTTATTTTTTAATTTTTAAAATAAAAGAAATTAAAGTTTTAATTTTAATTTTTTTAAATGTTTTTATAATCTTTTCATTGTTTTTTTTTTATTTTTTAATTATTTTTTTAAAGTTTTTTTTTTAACATTTTAATTTTAATTCTTTTTAATTGTATTTTTAATTCTTTATTTTTTTTAATTGTATGTTTAATTTTATTTATTTATTTATTTTACTTAAAATTTCATCTGAATCATTTTTTTTTGGAAAAAATAAAATTTCATCTTTTTTTTAACATAAAATTCATGAAAATTTCATAAAATTTGCTATTTTTCTTACTCTTTTATTCAAAAATTTCATAAAAATATTTTATTTAGCATGTTATTTTTAGTGAAAATGCCTTGAAATACGTATTTTTTTAATTATATTTATATGCAAAATGTGTATTTTTTGTCGAGTATATAAAATTATTATTTTTTAGTGACAATTATTTATGTGTATTAAAGTATTAATCAATGATAAATAAATATATATAAAAAATCATAACCTCATAATATAATTTACAAAAAAAATAAAAATTTTATTATAAAAAAACATTGTAAAGAAAAAAAAAGGCACAAGTTCATAAAACCCTTGAAAAACAAACATCTTAGGACGAAAAACAAGAAGAGGAATACGACAACTTGAAAAATGGTTAAATAATAACATTTAAAAAAAAATTGAGCATAACTGAGACATAATAAAATTTTAAGTGCCAAAAATATTCCTTAAAAAAAGGTTGATGCTTTTGAAACCCTGCATAAGCCCGCATAAAAATCAAAAACATTTAAAAAAAATTATCCATACTTAATTATATCAAAAAATTTAAAGTGTCAAAACTAAGCCCTCTAAAAAAAGGGGTTGATGTTGCATCGACACTTTTCAAAATAAGCATGAAAATCACTAACATTAAAAATAAATGTTCATGCTTGATACATAAGAAAATTTAAAGTGTCAAAAATATGCTAAAAAAATGCGTATTCTCAATCAACACTTTCAAAAATCAGATGATTTTTTGCTACCTCAAAAAAATGAGAACTCAGTATAGTTCCCATTTGAGAGTTTATAGCATTGGTTTTATTTGCAACTTAATAATGCCTCATTCTTCCTTTTCTTGATTTCTAGGCAGTGCTTCTTGGTGCAGGTTTATGTTTTCTTGGAGCAGAACTTCACAAACGTCTTCAACAACAACATCAATCTTGGAAAGATTTTCAATATTAAAATGTTCACAATAATCTTCAAACAAATATCCCTGTGAATATAATTTTATGTAAAAACAATTAAATGTCACATGGAAGTTCTTTAGAGAAGATATATTGTGACGAGGCAAGGTTTTGTACCAGACCCTAGCTTCCTGGTCCAAAGAAAATATAAAGAACTTCATTTTCACATCTTCATGAACAATACCCTGTTGCTCCATGCAATCATGCAAATCTTTGAGGTGTTGAGATGGGCTTTCATCGGCATTGCCTCTTAACCTTGGCAAATAAATATTCCATTCAAGAAAAGAAGGCACATAATGAGGACAGCCATCAATGCCAAACAAATCTAATGGTGCAAATTTGTTAGCCAGAAATGTAGGGATAGCCATTTGTAAAACCCAAAAAATTAGGAGTACCCAAAGTGAAGAAAACTGGTGAAGATTTACAGTTAATGGCTAGTCCTCGTCACCTTCTAAATTCTTTCTTTCTACCCAAAGAAAAATACCTTCATTTCTTCATACCCTAATAATGACACCAATTTGATGTTGTAACCCTAAAGACAATCCCTAGTTGTAGGAGGTCAATGCCCAGGACATCTACCAAATGATAAAGATTTAATTATAAGGCCAAAGGGAAAGACATCTACCAAATGATAAAGATTTAATTATAAGGCCAAAGGGAAAGAATGGTTGGAGAGAAAGATTATGAGAGTTGTAATGATTTCTCTAATTCTAAAACATGTTTTTGTAAATCAAGATGGCCATGAACAATGAGGATTACACAATTTAAATTAAAGAGGTGATTAGAGGAAAAATAGAAACAAATAGGGTTTTAGCTCAAGCACTTAAGAATATGAACCTCAACTTTGTAGAAAGAATGGTGAGCAGAACAAGAACTTGTGAGTGAATTTGTGGAACGTGGAGTGCCTATTAAAGGTTTTTAAATCAAGAAGTTGAGTACTAACAAGTAAATTCAAAATCATTAACTTAAATAACCTAGATTCATCGTAAATTATTCCAACAAAAGAAATAAATAGACAAATTGAAAAATGTAAAAAAGGGAAAACATTTTTTGCAACTTGCCCAGAGATAGAATCAAATTGGTCTCTATTCCTTGATTTCAAAGAGAAACTTCATTACATTTTTTTCTGCATCTTCATACCCCCGCCCCCCCACCACCTTCAACTTTTGAACCCCAAACCCCCTTCAATTGGTTCTTCTATATCCTTTTTTTAAGAAAAATATTACATGCAAGAATAACCACATGTAAATATCAAACTATATAGTTGTCCTAATCGTCATTCAATTGTCTCTATTTCAGACTTTTATTCTTCCTCGTGACCTCATTGTTCTTGTCAGTGTCAAACTGATTCTTGAAAATAGTTATATGATTGTTCATTTCGAGAGAATTTGCAATAAAAATAACAAAATATTAATTAATTAATTATATATATATATATATATATATATATATATATATATATATATATATATATATATATATATATATATATATATATATATATATATATATATATATATATATATATATATATGCTTTTAATAAAATAGGACTCGACCCTCTTTAAAAAAATTACAATATTTATGCATGGCTTTTTCAACAGTTTAAATAAATGAATAACATCGAATGGCCCCAAATAATCTATAACCCAATCTAAAGATCACTATGGACTCACGATCTCGGTCATTTGTCACATCGGAGTTGCACTAGATGCATGTGGGCCTTGGTGGAAGTTAGAAACTGTGCATGGGTCCTGGGTTCCACTAGGCATACACTAAGGAAATCCACAACTGGTTTTAGAAAACCATAAAACCACTTTGCACCCCCCCCCCCCCCCCCCCCCCCCTCTATTAGTGGTTTTTGACAATTGAGGTGAGGGGTGGCGTAATAAATCAGAACCATCAATTTTATCTGTCTATGGTTTCATAATATAGCTTTGAGCCTCTCTCTTGCTAATTAAAAGGTGATTACATCAACTCATCATATTTTGTTGATTTTGGACAAGTAACATGTGGATTGTCAATATTTCTCAGATATGTAGGGAGTATAGTCTTTAAATTATTTGTTAATCTTCCAACCATCTTAGATGTTATTGTTAGACTCACAAGTTCTGCTAATGGTAAAGGAAGGGTAGCTGTTATATTTCCTCTTATGACAAGGCTTTGTATACCAACACCAGTAGCAATCAATATATTCCTTACCTCAACTTCAATCAATAAAATATTTGTAGTCAAACTTGGCCAGTCAGTTCCATTATGTTGTTTGCAAATCAGATTATATGCCATCCATCAACTTCAATGATGTCTATCTCCCGGAATCAAAGTTTCACGTGTACCTTTTTGTGTTTTTACCATTTCTAGCTCAAATCGTGTTATGTCCATATCATTGATTGCAATAACCCAATGATTGCAAACCTTCATAACAATAGAAAGGATTATCTCTCTTATACCTTCACTTATATTATCAGATTCAACCTATATGATTGGAAAACTATTTCACTCCATCCATCACTAGTACCATTCAAACTGACACAAACTTATTCCACAAAATAGGTAACAAATCAACAAGCTTGCCTTTTCCACAAATAAAATTTTCATCTTTCATATGTTTTATTTCCTATGTTAGTTTTCCTAGTGTCACAGAGGATAGTGAAATATAGGATTTGAGTTGAGAGTGATTTTGCTTATTTCTTGTTTCCTCCAAAACATGGGAAACATTTATGGTTCTGCCAATATCTGAAGAATGTGCATATGGAAGCAGAGAGATAAATAGAAGACAAATAATAGTTGTAACCAGCATAACGATTATAACACTTCCAAATTGGGAAAGCAACTCAATATGGTTTCTAGGTGTATTCCTAAGACAAGATTAGATCCATCTTAACTCCATTCTGGGCTGACACCTGGATATCTATCGAAGCTAATTATAGTTCTAACAATATTCTTCACCATTGTATAAATACACTAGTAGTGAGAACCATAGGTAGTATGGGAAGAAGAATTAATGATGAAGGTTTCAAATATCTAAGATTTTTCAATCATGACAAAATTGCTTCCGCTAAACCATATGTTATTGCTAGTTAAACAAGCTAAATAAAAGCTATGAATGAAGAACCAACTTTAACACAAATTCCCAGCGTCAACATTAATAGCCACTAAACTAGGTGAACTTTAAGAAACCACCTTTGTGCTTCCCACTTGATGGAATCCAATTGATATTTACTAATACCATCATTGCTATGAAACTCATGTTTTTTTCTTCCCTAGTTGTAACAAATACCTTTGCAGCGTAATGTATCCCAAGGGATTACCAAAAATATCCCCAAGTGATGTAGGTGCATTGAATAATACTACCAATAACTAGTTATTTTTTATATAGGGAAATAATTATAAACATAAATGTGGCAAGAGGAAATCGATTAAGGAATAAAATCTCAGAGATAGGGCCCATGTCATCAAAATACTCAAGCGCGATAAGGAGAGGGACATCACATCTCGAACTCCTCTCTAAACCAATAAAGTAGTCCAAAGAAACAATAACTGCAAAATCACTGAGAAGTATAGTGCATTTGCAAAATTTTGAGAGTATATAATCATGTATTTTCCCAGTGCATCAAAATAGACGACCTGGAACTATTTAGAACCCTTCTCATTTATTTTTTTGTTTTTTGGTTTTGCAAATGAGGTGAGTTTAAAACTACAAGTAATAAAGTGAGCATATTTTCTCCAAGATGTTGAAGGGAAATAGGCTACATAAGTTACAATTTGTTGTTCCCATATGATAAAATGTTGTGAAGTCCATGTAAGAAAAATCAAGACCAAATAGCCATGCAACTTCCTTGTAAAATTGGAAGCTACTGGCAGATTTTATCACTCTAGAATGAAATATATCTTGGGAATTTATCTGAGAAGATGGGTGTTTGGCCACACAACAAAATGCTTCTATAATCTAAGGTTTAGGACCACCCTAAAACAAGCTTGACTTGCCTCCTACACCCATGTCATCCAAATCAACAACTTGAATTAAAGGATTCCACAAATGCAATCACCTACACGTCCAGATGAGAAGATTGTATACATGTGAGAAGAAACTAAAATAACATTATTTTTTGCCTCTAAAGAATACTTGGGTGTGATTCTCATAACCACAAGCTTTAGATTACAATAGGTTATTTTTCTCCCCTTAAATAAGCCTTCCCAACCAAGGCTTCAAGACCCAAAACTCCAACCATCTATGATTTCTATGTACTTCTATAGTCGAGGTGTGAAAGTTAATGTAGAAGCTACTCGAAGATTGGTATAGGAACACCTATAGGTGTAAAGGAAACAGGGTGATTCCAACACTTGATTTAGGTTGTGGGGCTTGACGTGGATGATGTTTGTTTTATTTTAAATAGCTCCACATTGGTAAGCCAAAAATGTGTTTTATATACAACATCATTTGTGTCACTTGTCGACGTGTTGTGAAAATAGCTTGTGGTCCCTCCTCTCAACGCCATTATGTGGCGCTTCCTTGTGATTGTAATTGGTGTACTTTGATGGAATTGTGGCATGGAAGAGGAACTAGGAGATTTGAGCCCAATGGTTTTTTTTTTTTTTTTTAATTAAAACACTTTTTTGGATAAAAGGTCGAGAGTAATAAGAATTCTCTTTGAAAACCCAAAAATTTCCAAATTCATTTTTTTGGGGGAACAGAAATCGTAAAATTTTGTCATATGATAGGATAAACCAACAATGTTTACAACAAAAGAAGGCTTTGAATAAACACCTTAGAATGTGTATATTTGGATTAATGGATCAAGGTTGATCTTGTTATTATATGGATTAAGTAGAAGGACACACTTGACACAGGGAGTAGAAATTTATTCCATGATAGAGAGAGCAATATGCCCTCTACAAGTGGACCATATTAGATAGCATATATGCTTTAGTGTATAGGAAGCAACAGTGGTAGTAGCTATGATTGCCATAGAAGGATCTGTCTTAGTGCCAGAGGGAGAACCTAGTAAGGGTGACTGAAAATAAGTTGTCGTGATGGATCTAGTGAAGGAAGTTGATCTATTTATGGTTGATCCAAGGCATGTGGCTCAACATGTGTTGAAGTACTTGAATGGTACAATTGGACATGGATTGAAGTTATGAAGTGAAACTACTGAAATATACAGATTTAGATTGGGCAAAGAGTGTTGAAGATAGGAAGAGCACATCATGATGATGATTTAGTTTGGATTTTTCTTGGGAAGGAAGCATACATCTATCATACTCAGGACTACAAGAGTTGAGTATATTGTAGCTAGTTTGGTGAAATGTGAAGTATTATGGCTTCAGTAACTTCTCGCATGATTGTTCGATCAATTGCAGGATACAACCATGATGATAAGTCAAAGAACATACCAAAATATGGTACATAAGGAAGTAGTGAGGATCATAAAGCCTCTATCCCAAGGAGAATTTTGTATACTTCAAGGACAAGCTTGAGATGTTTGTATACTTCAAGGACAAGCTTGAGACATTTTTACACTTCATGGACAAGCTTGAGAATTTGGTATACTTCAAGGAAAAGCTAGAGTGGTTGAAATAATTTTCCTCGGTTAGAGGGAGTGGTGATGTTGTTGCATCAAAGGGAAAACAGTCTCCCTAAGTCAAAATATAGGTAGATCAAAGTATTGACTACAAGGCACAAAATGTGGCTATCGAGAATGGCTTAGAGAGCATCAAGGCCCAAATTGCTCCCTAGGTGGGCGAGTGAGTGACTCTAACATTGGGCAGAAAAGTTACCATTCAATTAGCATGCATGAATGGTAATAGCCCAGGGTTTCATCATAGGTCACAAGTGCTAACTAGGTTCCAAGTGATGACTTGGATAATTGATGAATTTCTCCAAGTGACAACTTATTGAGCATTATGTTTTCCACATGTAGTAGATTGACACATCAACATAGTTAGATTATTCAAAGACAATCATTCTCTCTGGGTCAAATCTATTGACTAGAATTAGGGAGTGTCGCACAAAATATTGTCACCATGAAATTCTATAATCAGTGTGAGTCTATCACCACTCATACTTTCCTCCTTTGCAAGTCTTAAACCTCAGTTCTTCATGTCAAGCCTTGAAAATAAGAGAAAGACCTTAAAAGTCTCTAAAACTTTGGTTCCACACTTTCTCTTAGCATTACCTGTGGTCCCGCACCTAATGGTCATGTGCTCTGCGTACCTGACCGCTCTGTCTCTATGTAATGGGTGCGGACCCCTGTAAAAGTCACAAAGACGCAAGTAAATTCTTAAAAACTCACTTTGAGTCATTTCTGGAAGCTTCTAGAAGGAATCTTGAGGTGGCAAATTCGCTCCTTTAAGGTTCATGCATCCCATACCTTAAGGAGCTAACCCATTGATGTGAGGAGCTTATCCCTTTGAAGGAGGACTCTATCCCTTCATAGGTGGACCTGTAACCTCCTTCCTTTGCACTATAAAATGAAGCATTGGGCTGGTTGCTGAAGAGGTTGAAAGCTGAAGATTTTTGAGGTGAAATGCTGCTGGAACTTAGTCTTCCTAATTGAGCTTTTGTGAGGAAAGATTGCATACCTTGTTGATCTCATTTGGAAGAGTGTGAGGCTTGTCAAAGTAGAGGAGATTCTTGTTTCGAACCCTGAGAGGAGCTTGTACAACATCAAGGCACCAAAGGTTGTAAAGTTATTCTATTTTCAAAGTTAATACAATCAAGTTTATTTTTCTCAATAAGATGTGTTTTATGGTTTATTTCATGGATTCCTTGATCACCATGATGAATATGATTTATTATATTAGCTATGTAAGTGTTATTTGATGTGTGCTTGTTTGTGATTGCAGGTTCTCAAAAGGAAACTCTTTCAGACAGTTGAAGGATGGCTGCTACAAACTAGCGTTGGACTTAAGGTAGGGTCTAAAACACCTCTTAGTTTTTATTAATGAATCACAATATATTTAGAGAAAGGTAGATTTGTTTGTCCTGTTTGTTGCTAGATATCTTTTGATACTAGGGAGATCGGCCTTTTCCGCAAGAACGATTTATTCGACCAATAAATTGGCGACTCCACTGGGGCACTCAATTTGGTTTATGGTTTTCCTTTTTCTTTGACTTGAGAAACTTGTTCCCGTTTCTCGTTTTTGCTTGATCTATGTGGGATTTGGTAGTTTTTAGGATCTGGATTATTTTTTGTTTTTCCGAAGTTTACAGGGAACCGCACTTTCTGTTTACAGACAATGCGAACCTATCCACACTTTTCCTTTAGTACACAGAGCGATACCGCATCTAGTACTTCTGGAAGCTTGTGGACCCTGTCAAAATTTTTGAAAAACTTAAAATGTTTTCTTCCAGTTAAGTTTAGGTTTTATTTACGACTTTTAGTTTCTACCCAGATCTGCATGTGTTGTGTAAAAATCTCTTGCAAGTAAGTTCCATTGGTATTTTTGTTTTAGATGATTTTCTAGAAATTTTGCATGCCTGGATTGGTTTTCACTTGGTCTTTGTAGTGAATCAGAGATTAGAAGCCTAAGAAACCTTAGATTACCTTGGTCTTTTTGTCTTCTTAATGATTCTGAATGGTTTGTGAAATCTGCCCTTGGTGAGAAATAGATTTCATTTTCACTTTGCAAAGCTTTGAACGAACTTGCTTATAAGTTTTGAATTTCATTTTTATAAAAGAAAACACATTTGGATGTTTTTTGATTGATTTGTTTTTCTGAACGAATTAATCCTTAGTTTACTAAATAACTAAGTAAAATGTCCTCAAAAAGATTTAAAGCTTTTATTCCAATTAGTCTTTTAGAAGTTTTTAGATCTCAAGATTAGTCTTTCATAGTTTTGAGTGTTTTCTAGAAATTCTAGAATCTCTTTTGAAAGAAAATTGTTTTTGTAGTTTTTGAGTGTTGAAAAAGAAAAAGGATTTTTCGTGAGCTTTAATTAGTAGTCTCGTTTTGAGTTCTTATTGAAAAATACAAAAGGATTTTCTTTTCATTTCTACATCAAAAGAAGGATTTGTTTCTTCAAATATTGCATTCTCAAACTCTTTCTTTTAGCTAGAAATTCATTGAAGGAAAAAAGGATTGCTTATCATCTTAGGTGCATTTTTTAGTGTTTTTGGAGTCGAGTCTTCACACCATCAAAGTTTCATCTCCATACCTATTGACTTAAGAAACAACCCATAAAAATAACGCTTAAATAAAATTGATCTAGCAATATTTTTATTTCTAGGGCTCTTATCACCAATATAGCTTAGGCTAGTATCTTGGAGTAGGGAGTAATTAACTCTCCAAGATAGTTAAGACAAACAAGTATCTATATCTTGCGGTAGGAAATAAATCCAATTGTAATTGCTATAATCTGGGAAGCTCCACTTAAAGGAGTCAATCACGAGATCATGTCCGAACCTTTGAGACAATCAAGTTTGTCTCATTGGGAAAGATAGAAGATTTGTGCGTATTAAAAACGGTAAACCTTGGATTAACCATTGTCGAGGAGCCTTGGGTCACTTGTTGGTAAACGTCGGATTGATCATGTCGAGGAGCCTTCAAGGGGATTGAGCTTTGTTACTCCGCCCTTGCACATAGATCGGATCGTAGACTGTTCCCCCAGTTGTATTTGTTACTGTTGGTAACCTTAGTGACCATAATCTTAAGATTATTTCCTAAGGTGATGGTGAAGGATGGGTCTCACTATACCTGGAGCATACGTTGACTAGACTCACTTGGACTCTCTGGGGGGTTCTCTTCACTCGAGATGGTTATGTGAAGAAACTTGTGCCAGCCTGTTTCATTAAGCAGGTTGTTGGGGTAACTGTTCCAACCGCCCTTTCTGTATTGAATTCTGCGATGTTGGATTTCATCACCAACTAGTGTTTTTGGTACGGAAAGTTACTGTTTGTGTGTGGTTTGAACTCTTAGAATTTTTTAGGCATTTGAATCAATTGTTTGTTTCTTTAGAGACTTTAGGTGATTTTTTTGAAATTTTCTTTGTTTGCGTGTGATTATTTTCATCCTACACCCAGAGATTATTATTCTTGATCAATCATGTCAAGACAGTTATCCATGTTTTCCCAATCACTAGAAACATTTTTATATGGCAGTCCTACTATTCCTTTGGGGTACCAGTCACTTTCTTGGTACTTTTTCAGGAGCAACTCCTCGACTGACTGAACATTAGTTATCACTTGGTAATAATGGAACTAAAACGTTGAACGTAGAACAGATATTTATGATGTCTGGTAGTTTTCCAAATCCTCAACCTCAAGGTAGTCAGTTACTGCCTGGGGGGCAACCTCAAGGTAGTCAGTTATCGCCTGGGGGGCAACCCCAAGGTAGTCAGTTTCCGTTTGGAGGGCTACCTCAAGGTTTTCAACCTTCAAGACAATACATACCCCAAGGTCAACCCCATATTCCTCAGGATGATTATCAACCCCAGAATCAGTACGTGCCTCAGGGTTATCAACCTCAAGGTCAGTACCCAACTCAAGGTTTCCAACCGCCTTCTGGTTAGTCATCTTTATAAGGAACTGGAAATGCACCTCCTAATTATCAGCCCTACGTTCAACCAGGTTATGGTCATCCATACGTACAACCTTTTATGGGTCCCGGAATGAATATGGTGTGGGATCCATCTCAAACTCAACAGACTTTTCAACCTAATGTGCAGTTACCTTATCAAGCTGGACAACCTTTGGTTTCTGGTCCAATCCAGCAACCTATCCAACCTACGGTTCAAACCTCTGCACCTGGTTTAGTTCAGTCACCTGGGCCTAGCTCACCTCAGACTCCGCCTCGAACTGCTATTGCAACTGCTGCATTTTCTGTTCAATCTACCACACCTGTTTCTAGAGTAACTGTAGCTCCAATTTCTACTATCCCTGCATCAGTGTCAACTCCTCAAGTCTTTGTGCCCCAATCAAGACCTACAGTTCAGACTTCGGTCCAGATGCCTGCAGGAAGGGCTGGTCCAAGTACAATTGACATGAGTCAACCGTACCAGGGACAGTATCAATCCGGTCCTACTATACAAAATCCAGCTTATCAGTATCAACTGTACCCTGGTTATACTTATCAACAGCCTCAACAACCCCAGTTTCGTCTGGGTAATCTTGGTTTCTCAGGAGGTTATAACATTCCTAATGCAAATCTGATTCCAGGTTATCTTGGATATCCTCCTCCTGGAGCTGGTCTCATTACACAATGTTTTCGTTAACCTAACCGTCAGTTACCATTCATTGCAACTTTGGATTTACCTGATTTGTCGCACCTTACGAATGATCTGATTTACTATCTTCTGTACTGGCCGCCAATGCCTAATAAGTTGCCCAGTGATATCCTGAAATTCGAGGGTAAGTCAGGAGAAGATCCGTCAAATCATGTGATGACTTATCACCTCTGGTGGGCATCTAATTCTATCATAGATGATTCAATTCGTTTACGTATTTTTCAACGAACTCTAATTGGTCTTGCTGCCAAATGGTACATTGGGTTACCATGAGGCTCTTTTTATAATTTTAGTCAGTTAGCTACTTCTTTCTTAACTCATTTTCAGTTCCATGTTAGATATGAAAATGGCAAGGAATTTTTAACTTCATTAAAACAATCTATGTCCATATATATTTCTGATCATATTCATGAATGGCGATGTAGAAGGCGTTTAGTGAAATTTTTTATTCCGGATCAAATTCTAGCAGAATGGTTCGTTAAATCATTGTTACCTAAAATCACTAAAGATGTAGCTAAGGCAAGAGTTGTCACTGAAGAGCAAGTCATTGCTCACGCTTAGTACCTTGACCTTGTTTATACGCAGTTAGGTACTTTACACGAAAAAATCCCTAATCTTCCAAAAACTACAACTCCTTCAGGGTCTCATGCCGATGATGGTATCATTGGTTCAGTTAGTACTAAGAGCAAGAAGAAATCTTCAAATAATTCTTCTCCTACAATAACTTTACCTGATTCCCCGAAAGGAGATTCTTCCGCTGAAGTTTCTGCTGACGTCCATGTCATAGATTCATCTACGACCAAATCCAGTAGTAAAGAGAAGGGGAAGAACAAAAATAAACAAAATTCAAAAGAGAAAACAAATAAAAATGAATCTATTGATGAAAAATGAAAACCTCGCTATCCTTGTTTCATCTACGACGAGGATCATTTTACTAAAGAATGCCCCTACCGAGCAAAGTTTTTGAAATTTGTTAAAGGTTCTCAAATGCCTGTTGTCTTGAAGGATCCTTCTCCTACTCAAGATAGTAAAGCGGTTGCTTCTTCCTCGAATACCTCAGAAGAACCCATCATGATGATGTCTCATGTCATGATTGCGATGCGATCGCAAGATTATGGTAGTAACAGTCCTGTTGATGGTAAAGAAGCAGAATCTTCTAATTCAAACCCATAAACTCCACCTCCTCCTAGGTCTACTCCACTACAGATTGATAAACCCAACCCAGACTTAGTAACCAAACCGCCTGCTAAAGGTATTTTTTGGAAATCAGCGTTCAATCCATATGTGAAATCTTCTTAGAATTATAACATTGTTGAAGATTTGGCCATTTCCCCTTTAGCAATGTCGGCTTTGGAAGTGCTACAATCATGACCAGCACTAGTAAATTACTATTGTCTGTTATAGGAGCTGTTGATCTTCAAGATTCAAACCTAATAATATTCGATGTAGAGAATAGTACACCCCGCCTTCCTCATCAAGTGGTTTCCATATTCCAGTGTTAGTCAAAAACAGACCTTGCTTTAGGACTGTGATTGATGAGGGAGATTCTACGTGTATTATGTCGATCCAGTGTTGGAGATCTCTTAGTTCTCCTACACTCAATCAGTCTCTGACAATTCTAAAGGCTTTTTATGGTCGAGGGTTCCATCCTTTAGGTATTTTGGAAGATTTACCTATAAGGGTCGAAGGCAAAACTGTAAATCTAGATGTGGAAGTGGTTGATGCCCCTCTAGATTACAACCTTCTTCTGGGTTGTAGTTGTTCTTACGTTATGATTTCTATTGTTTCATCGGTCTTTCGGCTTGTTAAGTTTCCTCATAACGGAAAGATTGTTACGATAGACCAGCTGAGTTATTTCTCATCTAACCCAGCCTCTACTGATAGCGTTCATCATGTCGGTAAAATGACTATCCCTTACAAGGATGTTGGGGTAGGATTGATTAAAGATTCTGGTTTACTAGGAAATTTTTCCTTCCCTCCTCCTAGCGTATCGCTTTCTATTGCATCTATTCATATGATTTCATCGAACACAATTGCTTTTGATGATCCTCGAATCGTACCTTCCAATTCCGAGGTGGATTCATTTGATGGCGCGATGCCTTTGAATCCCTTTGAAATTGCAGTACAGTTGTTTTCTGATTCCTGACCTATCGCAAGGATAATTTGTTCCTGTCTCAACCTCGTTAAAAAATGAAATTGGATGTTGCGAGGACAGTTTTGTTCTTGTCTCAACCTCATTTAAAAATGAAACTAGATGTCATGAGCATAGTTCCTAGTCTTGTGTCAAGCTCGTTAAAGAATGAAACAAGGAGTCATGAGCATAGTTCCTTATCTTGTGTCAAGCTCGTTAAAAAATGAAACAAGGAGTCATGAGCATAGTTCCTTGTCTTGTGTCAAGCTCGTTAAAAAAATGAAACAAGGGTTTTGGGGATAGTTCTTTTCCTGTGTCAACCTCATTAAAAAATGAAACAACTCCCTTTCCAACTCGAGTTTCTCCAAGATCTCGAAAGTGAACCTTCATTCCATCCACCTTGTTGAATGCAATGAAGCTTGGGGGGCATGTACCTCATTTTGCATCATTATGCTGGGGGCATGCGAACTTATAACAAGCATAGTTTTCTCATTTCAAGCTTGTTAAAACATGAAACTAAATCCAAGAAGAGTTCTCTATGGTTCAAGCTTGTGTAAAAATGAACCTATACCTGATTTACATCTCGTGATTGTCGTTTTTATCCGCTAAATTCTGTTATATGAGCCTTGGTTGTTTTCATTCCATCGCCACCATCTCTTTGGCTGATCAAGTGCAGGAGACAACCATGATGATAAGTCAAAGAACATACCAAAATATGGTACATAAGGAAGTAGTGAGGATCATAAAGCCTCTATCCCAAGGAGAATTTTGTGTACTTCAAGGACAAGCTTGAGACTTTTGTATACTTCAAGGACAAGCTTGAGACATTTTTACACTTTATGGACAAGCTTGAGAATTTGGTATACTTCAAGGAAAAGCTAGAGTGGTTGAAAATATTTTCCTCGGTTAGAGGGAGTGATGATGTTGTTGCATCAAAGGGCAAACATTCTCCCTAAGTCAAAATATAGGTAGATCAAAGTATTGACTAGGGGGCACAAAATGTGGTTATCAAGAATGGCTTAGAGAGCATCAAGGCCCAAATTGCTCTCTAGGTGGGTGAGTGAGTGCCTCTAACATTGGGCAGGAAAGTTACCATTCAATTAGCATGCATGAATGCTAATAGCCCAAGGTTTCATCATAGGTGACAAGTGCTAACTAGGTTCCAAGTGATGACTTGGATAATCGATGAATCTCTCCAAGTGACAACTTATTGAGCATTATGTTTTCAACATGTAGTAGATTGACACATCAACATAGATAGATTATTCAGAGACAATCATTCTCTCTGGGTCAAATATATTGACTAGAATTAGGGAGAATATTTCAACAGAGGACAATCATTCTTCTTGTGTCAATTTGTTGGGTCGCTATAATACAAGTGATTACCCCATTACTATTATAGTTATACCCCTTATTAATATTGTTGTGCCCCTATTGCCCCCATATTGTTATTACTGTGCCCCTATTGCCCCCATATTGTTATTATTGTGCCCCATAGAATCCCTCTATTGTTATTTTTATGGCTTTATATTATTATTGTTAGGTCGGCCGGATTATATTGTGACTCCTTAGACTCCTATATATAGAAAGGAGGTTTTGTCATTTGAATCATCCAAGAATTGTTCATTTATGTAATGTAAAGGAGGTTTCCCCCTAGAAGAGGCTGAATTCTAAGGCGTTGATCTATCTTTTCTATCTTTTCTTGAGTTGGTTTCATAACATTTGGTATCAGAGCTTTGGATTCTAGGGTTTCGCTGCTCCAAACAGGTCTTCGTGGAATTTTTGCTATAACTTTTTTTCTGCGATGTTTCAGAAGTTGCAAAAAAAACCCATTTGAGAAGAAATCGCGTTGAAGCTCAGGTCCGAATTTCAGAGCTTTTCGCGCTATATTTGCGGAGATATGATCTGAGGAAGTTGGTCTTTTTGCAGACTCTTGAATTACATTCCAAACAGGTGACCTAGGGAAAATCGTCATAACTTTCTCTTTGGGGATCATATTGAAATTTCATAAGAAGGTAAAAAAAGAGGTACAAAAAGAGGACGGATTGTAGTTTCTTGTATGGATTTTTCAGATCCAAAGGTCGAAACAGTGACTCGTGGCACGTCGTACAAGTTCGCTCTATTGAACTAGTCTATAATCAAGTCACTGTGGGAGATTTTGCATAACTCTTCCTTGGAGAACTAAATTTGGGTCAGACTTGTGGCATTGGAAAGAGGACAGAAAGGGCTATTGCAGGTCACAAATTCAGAACTAGATGATCGGAAAGTACAGAGATACATCAGAGGCAATATTGAGCTCCTACAAAGTGAAAAAAAGGTGTGTAGTTTTTTAAAATTTTTGCATAAGATTGGTTTGAAAAATTAGTTCGAAGGAATTCAAAGGGAATAGCAAAGCATTATTATCGGTAATTGATGCCCCAAGGAAAGAAAATTAAAACACCTAGTAGGCAACCTGAAAGCTCTAGAATGACCCATGAAGAAGAGGAAGAAATGCAACATGATATATCAAAATTACGAGACCAAGTGCAACAATTGTCACTTGCACAAAAAGGAACAAAATCTAAGATGGATGGTTTAAAGAAAGATGTAGAAGCTAAGATGGATGGTTTAAAGAAAGGCGTAGAAGCTAAGATGGATGATTTGAAGATAGATCTGGAGACAGACATGGATGAAATGAAAATAAATATGAATAAGTTGCTACAAGAAATGGTCACTAAGGGTGAAAGGGTACTAAAGGAAACTCATGATGAGAACAAAAGAAATGTTAATCATGATTCCATAGCCTCTAATGTTGGATCGAAGACTCACCATATTCCAAAAATCGATATGAGGAAGTTTGATGGCAAGGATCCCGCCACATGGATATTACAAATGGAGCAATTCTTCGATCTCAATAATGTGCAAAACACACAAAAGGTACGTATGACAACTTTATATTTGGAACCAAATCAGTTTGTATGGCATCAATGGTTTTGCTCTCTTAAACAATTTATCACTTGGGTAATTTTTACGGAAGAATTGATAGCACATTATGAGGATACAAAAAGCAACACTTTTTTTAGCCAATTGATAAGTCTCAAACAAAAGGGTTCAATAATGGAGCACATTGAGGAGTTCCAAAAATTGAACATAAGGGTAAAAGATATTCCAGAGGAGCATAGGATTGATGTGTTCATAGGGTCTTTAAAGGATAATATCCAACATGATGTTCGCCTTTTGGAACCTGATTCATTAGAGAAGGCATTCAGGTTAGCAAGAAAAATGGAAAGCAAAATTATGGCAACCAGGAAGCATACCACTCACAACTATAAAGACGGAAGTGTTGTTTCCCCTAGTCTTCCACAACCTATAAGGTTGACACCACAACAATTGGAAGAAAAAAAGAAAAAGGGCTTTGTTACAGTTGTGATAGCAAATACACTAAAGGTCATAAGTGTGCTGAGAAGAAATTATTCTACATAGATTGTGAAGAGGAAGAAGAAAAGGAGCAAGAAAGGTCAAAAGAAGAGGATATTCTCCAGGAACAAAGCCTAGATGAAGAACAAATAAATCTGACCATATCTTGTAATGCATTGGCGGGAATTACCACTCCTCAAACCATCAAGATAAAAGGACAAATCAAGAAGAAAAAGGTAATAGTGTTGATTGATTCAGGAAGCACCCACAATTTTATTCATTGTAAGGTAGCAAAAGAATTGAATTGCTTCCTATATCCAGCACCAGAGTGTCAAGTGATGATTGCAAATGGAGGAACAATAAATTTCTCTGGAAAGTGCCATAATATCAAGCTATCCATGGGAGAATATGTATTGACTAGCCCAATGCTTTCCATTCCAATGGGGGGTGTTGATGTTGTACTAGGAGTCCAATGGCTACAATCCTTGGGTACAATAGCTTTTAATTTTCAAGAACTTTTCATCAAATTTTCTACAGAAGGAAAGGAAGTTGAATTAAGGGGTATTGCAGGGAAACCAGGAAAGATAATCAGCTCTAATGGTATGAAAAAGCTTCTAAAAAAGGAGAAAAGAGGTGTAATTGCACAATTATGTTCGCTAGATGTTTCCACATCAGAATCATCTATTTCTCCAAATCTCCAAAAAGTCCTGGACAATCATTCCAAGGTATTTGAGACTCCCAAAGGTCTCCCACCTATGCGTGATCATGATCATGCTATTCATCTGATTCCAGGAAGTGTTCCTCCAAACATCAGGCCGTACAGATATCCCTATGTCCAAAAGAGTGAAATTGAACGTATGGTTGTAGAAATTCTAGAGGCTGGTATAATTCAACCAAGTCAAAGTTCTTTCTCTGCTCCAGTAGTATTGGTGCACAAGAAGGATGGATCATGGCGCATGTGTCCGGATTATAGGGAGCTCAACAAGCTCACTATTAAAGATAAGTTCCCCATTCCTGTCATTGATGAATTACTGGATGAATTGCATGGATCAATTTACTTCACCAAGTTGGATCTTCGTTCAGGATATCATCAAATCAGAATGAAGATTGAAGACATTCCGAAAACAACATTTAGAACTCATGAGGGTCATTATGAATTTTTGGTCATGCCTTTTGGCCTTACCAATGCACCTTCAACATTTCAAGGTTTGATGAATTCAATTTTCAAACCATTCCTTAGAAAATTTGTGTTAGTATTTTTTGATGATATACTAATCTACAACAAGTCTTGGAAGGATCATGTTGAACATGTTGACAGGGTGCTACAACTATTGGAGGAGAAACAATTATATGCAAAAAGATCCAAATGTTTCTTTGGAGTCCAGGAGGTGGAATATCTGGGTCATATTGTATCTCATGAAGGAGTTAAGGTAGACCCTAGCAAAATTAAAGCCATTAAGGAATGGAAAATCCCCACATCCATAAAGCATCTGCGAGGATTTCTCGGGTTGACAGGGTATTATCGCAAGTTTGTTAAGAATTATGGGAGAATAGCAGCACCTCTAACATTATTTTGAAGAAAGATGCATTTTCATGGACTCCGGAAGCAACAAAGGCCTTTGAACATCTTAAAGAGGCAATGTGCCAAGCACCGGTCTTAGCTACACCGAACTTCACAAAAACCTTTATTGTGGAATGTGATGCTTCAGGAAATGGAATTGGTGTTGTTCTAATGCAAGATGAAAGACCCATTGCTTTTGAAAGTCGTCCAATCAAGGGAAAGTTTTTAAGCAAAGCTATTTATGAGAAGGAAATGTTGGCAATACTCCATGCACTTAAGAAATGGCGACCCTACCTAATGGGAAGACACTTCAAGGTAAAAATAGATCATGATAGCCTTAAATACTTTTTAGAACAAAGATTATCCTCTGAAGAGCAACAAAAGTGGGTCACAAAGATGTTGGGTTATGACTTTGAAATCATCTACAAAAAAGGGAAGCAAAATGTGGTGGCAGATGCACTCTCAAGAAAGGATGAGGATGTGGAAGCATTGTTGTGCGCCATTTCTATTATCCAACCAGATTGGATAAATGAAGCAAGGGAGGAATGGAAGAATGACGAAGAAGTGTGGGCACTTATTCGAAAGTTACAACAAGATTCCAGTACGTCTGATACATTTAGCTGGAAAAATGATTCGTTATGGTACAAAGATCGCTTATACCTCTGTAAGAATTCCCAGCTAAAACAAAAGATTCTTATGGAATTGCACACTTCTCCCTTAGGAGGGCACTCAGGATTTTTAAAAACTTACCATAGGGTTAAGAAGGAATTTTTTTGGGATGGCCTTAAATCAAATATTCAAAAGTTTGTGGCGGAATGTTTGGTTTGCCAACAAAATAAAGCTGAAACAATTAAGACACCAGGTCTATTACAACCTTTATCCGGGAGGAGGTTTCAATGGATTTTATCACAGGTTTACCCAAGTCTGAGGGAAAGAGTGTCATCATGGTGGTAGTTGACAGACTTACCAAGTATGCACACTTTTGTGCATTATCACATCCATTTAAAGCCAGTACAGTTTCTACTGCATTTATGGAAACAATTCAAAAGCTACATGGAAACCCAAAGATTATTGTAAGTGACAGAGATCCCATTTTCACTGGAAATTTTTGGACAGAATTATTTTCTTTTCTTGGTACTCAGTTAGCTCATAGCTCATCTTATCATCCTCAATCTGATGGGCAAACTGAGATAGTAAAAAAATGTTTGGAAGGATATCTTCGTTGCTTTGTATCTGATAAACAGACACAATGGGTCAAATGGTTGCCTCTGGCTGAATGGTGGTATAACACTTCCTTCCATACAACAACAAAAATGACCCCATTTATGGCACTTTATGGTATCAACCACCATCCATCACATCATATTTAAGAGAAAATTCTAAGGTTCAGGCAGTGGAACATCACATCGAACATCAACAACAAGTCCTCCAACTCTTAAAGGATAACCTCGTGTTGGCACAGAATAGAATGAAACAACAGGCAAATCAACATCACAGTGAAAGAAGTTTTGATGTAGGTGATTGGGTATTCCTACGGCTACAACCATATAAGCAAATGTCCCTCAAGTAAGCTAAGAAGGATAATAAATTATCACCAAAGTATTATGGTCCGTACAAGGTGTTGCAAAAGATTGGTACTATGGCATACAAATTGGAGCTTCCTGCAGCTTCTCGATTGCACCCAGTTTTCCATGTTTCATGTTTAAAGAAGGTTATAGGCGACAAGCTCCCAGTTCAAACAATATTGCTAGAACTTGACGAGGAAGGAAAAATTATATTGGAACCGGAAGCAGTCAGAGAAACAAGAACTCGACAGCTACGAAATCGATCAATTCCTGAGTATCTTATCAAGTGGAAGAACTTATCCGCTGAAGATTCCACATGGGAGGATAAGAATTTTATGCAGAAGTATCCAGAACTACTCAAGCGTTGAGGACAACACTTTTTTGAAGGAGAGGGGCATGTTGGGTCCCTATAATACTAGTGATTACCCCATTACTATTGTAGTTATACCCCTTATTAATATTGTTGTGCCCCTATTGCCCCCATATTGTTATTACTGTGCCCCATAGAATCCCTCTATTGTTATTTTTGTGGCTTTATATTATTATTGTTAGGTCGGCTGGATTATATTGTGACTCCTTAGACTCCTATATATAGAAAGGAGGTTTTGTCATTTGAATCATCCAAGAATTGTTCATTTATGTAATGTAAAGGAGGTTGCCCCCTCGAAGAGGCTGAATTCTAAGGTGTTGATCTATCTTTTCTATCTTTTCTTGAGTTGGTTTCATAACACAATTATGTTGACCAGAATTAGGAAGAATGGTCCTAGAGGCCCATAATAACGCAGTTGAGTGGGTGTCTTTCATCATCAGGATTAGACTCTCCAAATAGGTTGAATGAGAACATTTAGCATTAGGCCCAAAATTTCTCATGACGAGTGAGGCTTTTGGAGATTCACCATGAGTCGAAGATATTGACCAGATTGATAGTGAACCAAGACTAATCTAGGTCAAGAGCACCAACTATGATTATGGTGATGATACACCATAGCTCAGAGGTAACAATAAGAAATATGATGACTAGTTGATTATAATGATGTACCAGAGGTGAGGATTACTAACCAATTATGGTGTTGATACACCATAAGTCAGAGGTACCAACCAAAATTATGGTAAATAAGTGATGATGATGATTTACCTTGAGACAGGATTGTTGACCAAGATTATGGTAATAGAATGATGTTGATGTTTATGATAAGTTACAAACATTTTATTAGAGAAAACTTTCAATAAGAGAACATCTAGATAGTTATTATGAATACCTCCATAGCTAAGAGGGAGTGTTGTCGGTCTTCATAATCTATATTTTAACCCTTCAAATTTATGTAAAGACAAAATCAAGATATGTTCTTCATGCCTGTTTCAAGAAAGTGAATTTAAATTATTGAAATTTAATTTTATATCCTCACAATGTTAATTCAGCCTTCATAAAGATAAATTTGGCCCAACAGTCTAGTAAGTGTGACCCTTGGGACACTCTTAACCTTTATAGATACACTACTCATATTCCTCCAAAGTGCAACCAATTCAGATCCTCTGTGTATCATCAAAGGATCAGAAGGGAGTTTGAGTTCCTCTAAAAGGAAGAAGGCTTATGAGACAGATAAAAGTATCTTTGAAGTAGACGATTTATCTAAGGTAGATCTATTCCACGAAGGAGGCTAAATTATTGAGTAAACCAAAATTCTGAGTAGAATTATATCTAGATAGAAGTTTGACTAGCTTTGACATGGGCTTTGTAATTAGTTAGTTTGATTGTTGACTAAAATATAATATTGTATGTATTTTTGAATTACATAATTTCTCTAAGGAAAAGGTTGTTTGGTTTTCCCCCATGTGGGTTTTCCCAGCGTAAAATGTTTGTATTGCATGTTTGGCTATATCTTTATGATCCTACTATTAATTTTGTTCCACTGTTGAAGATGTTGTGTGTAATTTCTTAATGACTAATGTGAATACAATGAGACTTAAAGTAAAAATAATTAGAAGTAATTATCATATAGAATACCTATGAAAAATCAACAAATGCTACCACTAAAAATGAGGCTATGATTTCCACAAGTACTGTGCTACCCCAACAAAAATCCTAACCTCATAAACATTAGTAGGCATTGGCCATTTCATGATGATATCCATCTTGGCGGGATCTATCTTCAGCTCTCCTCCACCTATCACATAGACTAGATACACCAAAGACTGTTATGAAAACTCACACTTCTTGATATTTTCTAGAGGCTAGTGCTTGTTTAATGTTTCTACCGCTTGTGTCAAATGTGAGATGTGATCCTCCCAGGTGGCACTGTATACTAGTAAATCATCAAAATGGGAAATAACAAATGAATCTATAAAATGGTGCAATATATCATTCATTAACCTAAAAAATGTAGTTGGTGCATTGCATAGGTCAAATGGCATAATCAACCACTCAAACAAACATTTCCTAGTTTTAAAGTCGGTCTCTGAGATATATTCTTCTTTGAATCAAATCTAGTGATATCCAAACTTTAAGTCTAGTTTGGTGAAGTACTTTTCTTGTTGCACTTGTCCAACATATCATCTATTTTGGGTCACGGGTGCCTATTCTTGAGTGTAATATTGTTCAACACCCTATAATATATACATATTCACCAAGTCCCATCCTTCTTTGGCACAATGATGATGGGTGACCCACATGGTGACATACTCAGTCAAATGAAACCTTGTTTTAGTATTTTTTGCAATTGATTCTTCACCTCACTTGCTTCTATAACAAACTTCTTGTACAACCCAATGTTTAGCAATGGGGATTCTGACAATAGTTGGATCTTGTACTCCACTTCCCTCTTGAGTGGTATCCCTATAGGATCTTGGAGCACATCATTGTATGCATGTAGCAACTCTTTCCAGTTGCTTTTTTTTATTTCTTATTACACCCCTCCAAGGATGCCTTTTCTCTTACTAAATCTTCTACAAACTAGTTTTCTCTTAAAAAAAGTAAGACACACTTTTGCCTATAACTCATGAGTTTCTTGTCTTAGTTGGAACTTCCTAGTGAAATTTTTTTCTTGAATTTATGTGCATTGATGGTGAATGATTTTCCATCCTCAACGAGTCAGTATTGGTTGTCTCTCCGCATGAATATTGCATCCCTCATTTACATGCAAGGACTTCCAAACACCACTATGTATGCAAGGGACTACATCTAGTTCTACTTCATCAATAAAATTAGTAACAAAACTAATTTTTCATTTTTTGTTACCTTTGCCTCTACAACCTTATGTACCCATCCCAATGTATATGTGCTTGGATGATCATGAACTTCCAATCCTAATTTATTGACCAGTTCTATTGCAATAATATTTATTTGTGATCTTTACTCAAACAGAGCATTAATATTAGTCTTTATAACCTATGTCTTTATATGAATGGTATTTTCTTTCTATTCTTATTTCTAAAGGCTAGTCAAATTCACCTCCTTTTACACTAATGTATGGACAATATTCTCATCCACATCCGAGTTGCTTCCAACCTGGTTTCTTGAATTAATGGCCATGAGATTCTTCTTCTTATTATATTTCTTTTTGTTCTTCTAGTTAAGCTATGGATGCAACTTCCAACACTCTCCTCTATATGTCTATCAATGTAAAGTGGTTGTAGTGGTTGTTGAGATATTTGCACTAGTGTGTTATGGCCCTCATATTTTATCTTTCCCCCTTTACACTTCTTCTTCCCATCCTTAGAAGCATATGGTTGCTCCTTCTACTTAAATCCACTTGATTTCCCTTTCTTCAAGCCTTTATTCTCCAAGTATTGTGCATGTACACAAGCCTCATCCATCGGTATGTGCTTGAACATCCTCATTTTATTCCACAGATGGATGTGTGGACCCCCTACATACTTGAGAAGTACATTTAGGTTCTTTGGGGATATACCCAACATGATAGCCAACTTTTTAAATTTTGCAGTGTACTCCTATACACTTTGCCCTTACTTCTCCATGAAGTAGTGCCATCAAATCCACTAGTCCTTAACATACCTAATAGGGTAAATTGTGACTTTATGAGAATTTAAATTCATCCCACTTAGTCACTAGAATATCTCCCTCCAACCTCAAGTTTTTTGTGTGGCTTTCCCACTAGGACACAAAATGGCCCTCTAATTTTAGTCACACAAATGAAATATTATATTCTTCCTGTATATGATGATCATTGAAATAATCTTCTAATTGTTAAAACTAGTGATTTATATTCCTAGTATCGATATCACCTTGGTACGACTTGATATTGACCTTCACTTCCATTTTGAATAGGGATTGTGAATGGTTCACAACACTCGAACTAGGTTTATTATTTTTTGTTCCTTTCTTCAACTCATTCTCTATTCCTTCTTGATCTCTCGATATCCCTTGTGATTAGACATCTACATTATAACCCCCATCTTCGTCAAAAAGCTCAAGCTTATTTTCCAGGGTCTCCATTTCAAGAATCACATTATGGCTTATATTTGCAACTTGTGCTTCCAACTGCAAAATCCTATCCTCTATAAGATTACGAAGGTTGCATCACAGATTCGTTGGTCGTGACTAGTGTTTTATGACATTTGTCTTCTCCAATATAGATCACCTAAAAATATCCATAATATACCCAAATAAACATGATTTGATAACAATATGATTCATAAATTTTCGTGGATATTCCACTAGATAGTTTGTCATAACAAATCTGAAAAATTATACTTAAAAATCCAAAATCTACAGTGACGTTTTATTTCTCTTTAGATTTTTGGATTTGCAAGTTATTTTTTATTGTCTATGCATGCAAATTATAATTATGTATAAAATATGGAATATAAAAAAAAAAAATTGAAAACCATTATTGACACAAGATATAACCTAGAAATCCCAATCGGAAGAAAACCCAACTGGAAGGTGAGGTCGCTCTACTTGGGCTATTTCTTTGAATAGAAAATAGCTACATGTACAAAGAAGTAAGGTTTTTGGCCTTTGGGCTACCTCAGTGCAAAAATCCTCTCTATTTGTTGTCTCCCTATCCCTCTCGAGGTTTTTGGCCTTTGGGCTACCTCAGTGCAAAAATCCTCTCTATTTATTGTCTCCCTATCCCTCTCGGCTACTCTGCTCGTCCATGGAACAAGATACACTCGAAAAGAATGGAACCCATTTTTCTCCTAGTGGCCAACATCCTCATAGACTACTAGTGGTTAGGTTTGACTCTCTCAACTCTTAAACAAAGTTACCATATGGAATCTTCTTGAACCTTATTCATCATGATCACATGGATAACCCATTTTCAATGAATAAAAGAGGCTGATGTGGCATCCTCTCAAATTATTGTGGCCAAAATAGGAAGGTCAACTTCCGAGTGGCATAAATTTTGCATATGGACTTCAATTGAGGTGATTCTTATGTTGTTGGAAAGGTGTATGTGTGTGAATATGAAAAACGGTACACCCAAGGGCGGAAAATTTTTACCCCAAAAAACATCATTTGATGCCTCAAAACACTCCTGGAAGGTTTTAGACACCAATTTTTCAAACTGGGTCCTGCTGATAAAAATGGCCCCATAAGTGGATTCCTCCACGTTTTCGACTTTGAGTGCATCAAGATGGATGAAAAACAATATAAGTATCCAATTGGGATCATATGCTAAAAAGACACCATAAAATTCCCATCTAATGGTTTGAGGATGCATCTTACGCTATAGCTTGATTAACTTCATGGGTTGTAGGTTTTATTAATACAACTTGAGCTTAATAAGAGTCATTTAGGTTTTAACACCCTTGTTGTCATCCTTTGATCTAGTATATTCCTCAAGACCCATTATTGATTCATAACTAACCTATACCATTTATAGGTGATTGATGCCCCACAAAGGTCATATGTGATGATTTGAGGAGTTGTTGCCCATGATGCTTGAGCCGAAGAAGTATGGCTTAGTGCGAGGGGTTCTTGTTAACCCTCCATTACTTGGCGATAGTCAAGGACCCTCGACCCATCCATGATTCCTAATATCTTGCAGTGGCATTTTTATTCTAGTTGGATGCCAAATACTCATTATAGAGGGCATGCCTCATAATTTCTAAGAAATCTCACTTCTATCAAACATCAATGTAAATGCAAGGAAAGGAAGGAATTCTAAGACATATCATGATCACTGGGGTGTCAAGACAAAGATCCTTCTTGACAAGTTATGATATTTCAAAATTATTGAACAAGGTGTTCATGCAACCATGAATAGTTGCAACATGTTATCCCTGTCATTCAGTGGTGAATCTTTCTTTTGCAAATGAAAATAAATTAAAAGCATTATCCAAAATAGAGTATCAATACATCTAAAAATTGAATCACAAATGTAATTATGAGTTAATGGATTAGAACAAAAGTTGGGTTATGAAGTGAAGAATATCTAATTATAGTTCTGATGATAAATGAAAGGAAACGGAATAAAAAAAAAAATCTAGTTATAAATTATTAGTATGCAATTTAGATAAAGAGAAAAGGATCGATATGCGACTTAAGTATAAATTGAAAGAGTTACTCACATAATTTGTAAATGAGATACAAACCAAGCTACATTACAAAGCTAATGAAACAGGGGCAACATGGTTGAATTATCGGGCCCTTCTCAACCAACATCATGTTTCTTGAGAAGGATTAAACCAAAATCACCTCCTGAAAAAAAAACCAACAATGGAGTTTTATTAATCTATCTAAAAAATACATAAGAAAATACAAAAGTTCCTAGCGATTAGATCAATCGAAATATATATTTAGAACATTATACTATAGTTACTTATTTGACTGATGGATCTTTACAATATGCAAGGGTCGAGTTATATAGTTTTTACATGGCGAATGTAACAAGCAGGTGTATTCCATGAATACCCTGTGTTTGGCATAGCAATTATGAATACATATAAAAATAAATCATGTCGGGTAAACTTAGTGGATTCCCATGCAATTTTAGAATTTAACCCAAATTACACAAACTGCAAATCATTGGAGGCATGTGAATTTGTGTGAACTATTGCATAGGACCAATTACCTTATTTAAATGGTCCATATTGAGGTTTGTTGACTGTGATGTTTACTAGTGACTAATTTTTCCTTCAATAATCTTGGAGTTGATCCAATGAACACAAGAGCTTCCTAAAGGTGCCAGAAAGAAAACCCATGTTTTGTTTCTTACTTTGGAGGTCCACAACCATATCAACCATGGATGGGGATTATTGAATGTTGTGTGGGTTACAAGGCTTGGATTAAAATCGCCATTAGTGCTAAATAATATTAATTAATCCCTTTAAATCATTAAAACATTGGAAATAATAATAAATAGTTAACAAGTTACCTTGTATCGCTTTAGGTGCAATTTTTCCCATTAATGGCATGGAAAAGATTATAATATTTCAATAAGAGCAGAGTTTATAGGGTCAAAAGGGGGTTGATTAATAATGATGATAGCATCAATTTAGAGCACTCACAATAACATCAATAATGTTGATAACAATGAAAAAAATGATCAATAACCATGAGAAAAACAACAACAATGAGTATTTTTCATCATTGTGATCACATTCTTCACTTTCGTTATTATTCATTGATTTTTATCATTGTTATCATCATCATTGTTAGGTGATTTATATGAGATAAATTCCATTACATTTAAATGCCAACCCGGGGCTCGTAAGCTTGCAAGATGCATGCACAATATGTGTGGGATCAAAGCTCATGAATCATTCTAGTTGTAAAGAAAAGGAATCATTCTGTAATATAATCAAATATCAAGAAACCGATTCATGAAGGAAACCTCAGACACTCTCATTTTGTTCACATAACTGATAGTAAGTGTGACCAGAATTCAATTGCTCTAAATATCATGTCTAGATTGCTTATATATGCACGAATATGACTATAGTATGATCTTGTGTTCTATGCCATTTAGTGAATTTATAAACCATTTGTGTCCAAAGGAAATTAAATCTTTGATGAACAAACTAGATTCAAAAGTCAGTGACTAGTTCTTTGTTCTAGACCTCCTTATGAGGCATAGGAAGTAGTCTTTGACTTAACAACTTAAGTGTTCTTGCTATAAAAACGAGGTTAGATTTGAGCATTAGATAATTATAGATATTGTTCACAATCAACTGAAACATATCACTGAAATGTGAAATAAGGTATCGTTTAGGAAAAGTATAAAGGCCGTAATAAAATTGATTGCTAATTTCTTTACAGCTAACCTCCCAAAGGGATTTGAAGTACAATTTTTCACCTTGATTTTTCTTGTACATGTAGAAAGTGATTATTCATTTATCAAAATATGACTATAATAACTCTGAATTGCATTAAATTATAGTAGCACAAAAGAAAATGCAAGAGACAACATATCAAACCAAATGAAGACTATAAATAAATGGGTAAATATATGAAAAAGAAAGGAAAAATAAAATGCTACAATTTACCTAACTGTATAGCTACAAAGATAAAATCAAGTGCTACAATAAGATGATCTAAATGCTACAATATAAAACCCAAATCAAAATTGGAAACTAATTTAAGTAAAAAAATACAAAACAATGGGATGTTACTTGGGTCGAGGTTTCCTTCCTGACCTATGAAACGTGCTTGGAGGAAAATTAGATCAAGTCACAACCAATGAGAAATGTCTTTGGAAATCAACCAACCTCATATATTAAATATCATACCTCTAATTACAGAATAATAGAGCTCAATTCTTTGGACTAAAAGAGCATGTTGAATTCATTTCCCCAATCTTGGAATTGGGAAGAAATTACAAAATACCATTTACTCAATCTGAAAGAATATGAATCAATTAGGTATCTTTGAGAATAAATTACAACCTAATTTCTAACCATAAGCCAATTTTATTTTGCCTATTCTGCGAATATGAGCATAATTTGTATTTGCCTGTTTTTTTTAAATATGGGCACAACATGAAATCTAGGAAAACCTTAATTAAATAACCAACCATTAATCTCAAATCATGCCTTATTTTGTCAAATGGCCCTCACCTTACTCAATTTGGGGCATCCTACCAAGAAACCCATGTTCTATATCCTTTAAGATTCACCTTCATTCGCACATAAATCACCTTCAAAGATCATTTCTTGGAAATTGTTGCCAACTTTGACCATAACCATGAGTTGGAGGCTCATACATGCATCCTAGGTGCACTTTGAGTATCAAAAAATCATTATTATCGAGGGTACTAGCAAGAAAACCCCTATTCTAGCAAGGGTACTAGGAGTGATTAATTAATAAATAAAAGACGATAATAAAAAAGGCTGTGATTAATTAATAAATAGAAGAGGATAATAAAAAAAGCTGTGATTAATTAATAAATAGAAGAGGATAATAAAAAAGTGCTGTGATTAATTAATAAATAAACGAGGATAATAAAAATAAAAATAAAAAGAAAAAGAAGCTGTGATTAATTAATAAATAAACGAGGATAATAAAAATAAAAAGAAGCTGTGATTAATTAAATTAATAAATAAACGAGGATAATAAAAATAAAAAGAAGCTGTGATTAATTAATCAATAAAAAAATTTGGACCATTTCTCGATTTGTGCGTGTCATCCTTGCGCAGGGGCCATGCTAATCTTCTCTGTATCGTTCCAATTTTATCGGATGTCTCCGAAGAGACACTAGAGACTGCACTCTACTTCATTATCCAATGTCTAAATGTATTTCGCGTTACGCATGTGGGAATATATTGCGACGTTCCACGCCTTCCCTTCCGTCTTTCTGTATGTACGTGTTACCAATAACAAGAAGCCGATGATGTTTGTGTCGAATAATATTCATTCATTGGTTTGCGTGAGATTTGGGGTTTGAATCTCAGTGGGAATTTAGTATTATCATCAACTATGCGCTCTCACATTTACATTTTGTGGTTTGCAAGACGGTTACCATAATTGTTACAGCGAGAGCGTTTGCGGTCCAACGGTTACGGTTAGGGTTAGAGTAATAGCCTGCTAGCTTCCTTCCTTCCTTGTGCGGAAGGTGAGTAGGCTTGCGGCAGGTGTTTGCCGCAAAGCGTTTGTAGTCCAACGGTTAGGATAATTGCCTTCCAAGCAATAGACCCGGGTTCGACTCCCGGCAGACGCATCGTCAGGTCCTTGACCTATTTTTAGATTTGTATTAGATTGGATTCCAATACAAATACATACATTTAAATCCCAGAAGATCTCCGCTCCGCGATGTTACAATGGAAAAAGTAAAATCCGATTCCAGCTGTGTCCTCCCTCATACATACAAAAACAGTTTTGCCGCGATGAAAAAGGAACAATCCGATTCCAGCTCTGTCCTCCCTCATACAAAAACAAAAACATTAACATTTTTAAAACCCGCAATGTAAAATTCCGTTGCCGGGACTCGAACCCGGGTCTCTCGGGTGAGAGCCGAGTATCCTAACCAGCTAGACTACAACGGAGCTGTGATCGCTTTGTGCATGGACGTTTCTGTGAAACCCAGAGCCACATCCATCACTCACTCTACTCTAATAATAGGTTGCCTCAATCTACCAAAAAGGAGAAGTATGGACTTACCGCACCGCATAAAAAGAAAAACAAACACAAAGTGCTCAAATCTTATTTCGCACCGCATTAAAAGAAAAAGAAAAAGAAAAACACAACACAACCATTGGTTGTGAAACAGAGCAACGAGGTTCCACCGAGATTTGAACTCGGGTTACTGGATTCAGAGTCCAATGTCCTCACCACTAGACCATGGAACCACATGAAATGCCAAGCATAAATTATCCCAACAATTCCCCATACGAATTTTGCAATGAACAGAAATTGATATTGATGGCACCACTACTTCTCAGATTCACAAGCGTGCTTTGGCCACACATCTTACAAACTTAATTATTCCCATTCCCATTCCTATTCATGTGTCGCAAATTTTGAAAATCGTGTGGAACTAACCGTTGTAAAAATCCCAAATGCGCTTCTGTCCAACGAGTGCCTCTCTCTCATATTAAGGTTTGGAACCTTCACCCAATAATAATGGTAATCGTAATCGTGCACAATAAATAACATAACCCAATATTATCGCAAAATTTTGCCATTCGGGTTAGATTTCCATTTCGTTCATCAAAAATATACACACAAAAAAGGCTTTTTCCTCACTTCTATCTTTCCCATCTGATGTACTGTTTGCTCTCGTGCTTTTATCTTTCCTTGTCACCTTGTTGATGGCCCTTTTACCAATAACTCCCATTTTCATGGAGTGCCTCTTTGAAGATGGTCTTCGTCAACAAAGCTCATGGATATCTTAAATAAGGTCACGCACCTAGACCTTGACTTTTCACTTCACTCAACTTCTTCTCAACTATCAAACAATTAATCATGTAACTCAAATGCGATTTCTGTAAGGTGTTTGGGCATGGAGAAGGCCTTGTAGGGGTATTCTCACCTTCAAAAGTCTACTACAACAGTTGTAACTTGCAGTGTTTATCTTAGGTTCACTTTTCTCATTATGTTATGTCGGGGGAAGTTTTGTTATGTGCTTCAATGTGGAATTGAAGTGCCCACATGCTCATTTTAGCTCATTTCAGTTGCAGTATGACATCTTTGTAGGAGATTCTTTGTGTTGTTGTTGTTTGTGAGAGTTATTTTCATGAGAAAATTACCTTGTAGGGGTAATAGCCACATGTTTACCATCAGCTAACTATTTATGTACTCCATTTTTCTATTGAATATATGAGTGGTCTAGCTATGTTACCAGGCCCATAGATGTAGCCCAGAAAGGGTGAACTCCATCAACAAATAATCTGTTATCTCTTCATTATGCCTGCAAGAGTTATGTGTTGTTATGTTTCTTATGTTAAGTTGCATGTGAAGACTAATTCATGACTTGAAGAGACATTGAAAAAACCTGTTTGTTTCAAGACCCATTTTATCTTGCAAAGCGTCAACACAATCCTATTTTTGTTTTTATTTGATTTTAGAAAAGAGGAAGAAGACACCTATTCCAACTTTAGATCATTTTGGTATCAGAGCACCAGTTGACAAAGTTGCAAGAATGGGCAGACAAAAGACTCTCAAAAGAGCTAGAGGAGTAGAATTTGGCTCTTCGTATGGAGAACATAGAGTTGAGAACGATGCTAAAGATGGTTGAAGAGGAGAAGAGACGCGTGTGACTTCAGTTTCAGCATGTGTTTGAAGAACAAGTTGCTGAAAGTTCTACTCTTGTACCATCCAGATAAACCTCTACAATGAAGCCAGTATGTGGTCATGGTTCAAATAGTGGTTTTGGACCATATTTCGAAGATGATGCATGTGCATTTTGAAAACATCTTCAAGAAACACACCATATGCTAGTGGATAAGAGTGGGTGGCTATATTCATATGAAATATCATTGTCGTCGTCATCAGAAGCCAAAAACATGAATGATAAGTTTAAGGAGGTAATTAGCATTTCAAGTACCATTCGTTCCGTTTATGTGCATAGCACTTCTTTTGCAGCATTTGAGCAACATACCAAAGGCAGAGGTATGAAGTTGATTTCCATGATGGGTTATGAAGGTGGAGGCCTCGATAAAAATTGCCAAGGTATTACCAATCCAATTATGGTGGAGGAGAGACCGAAGTATCAGGGATTGGGATATGGTCGAAGGGAGTTTGGAGAATGCTCTAAACGACCTGAGGCACATCGGCCATCTAAGGATGAGATGTCACCACCTTGTGACAATGTTCATTCATCTCCCAAGCAAGCTGAATGCTTGAATGGACCTTGCATGGAATCATCCACTCCACTCTGTCAAAGTTGCAGCCCTGGAGACAGGTATAACTCTCATGGGTGTTTTCCAATGCATGGTAGTTTGGAATACTTGTGGAATGAGTACCCTTGTACTTTTTGTGATGCATTTGACCCTTGCATGGATGTATATGAGAAACATATGATAATGGTTAAAATAATGAATCAAATTATAGGCATCAAGCATAATGACTCTCCTTCGCATGAGAGAAATTCTATGTCAGCAAACAAGAGAAATTTCTTCTGTACTCATTGGAAGATGCATGGGCATGACACTAAATTATGTTGGAAGTTACATCCAGAGCTTCATTCAAAGAAGGATAAAGAGATTGTGCAACATAATGCAAGGGCAAAAACAGGTGGCAAAGAGGACTTGCAATAATCCAAAGCAACCTTCAAGGAAAATATGATGCAAGAAGAGAACCCATAAGCCTAGGAGAGGCAAAGCTTGGGTAGACTTATTGTAAAGTTGCTTTGTAAATTTTGTAATTACTTGTTGTTGTTTACCTATTTAGGTATTTTTGTGAAGTGAACAAACATTGTCACTATGTTCAACAACTAGATGTTTATAATTGATGTATGTATTGGCTTATTTATAGTCCATATGTTCAAGTGATAATATTGAGGATTTGGCAGTTGTTTTCAATATTTTATGGAGTAATTGGTCCTACCTGTTGGCATGACCTTTACTGAGACAGAATGGAGTTTCCGAGAGTAATATAATAATATATGTTGCACACACAAGAATGCGAGTAGGCACTAGCGTCTTCTACATCGTAGGAGTCAAGTAGCACAACTCCAGTTGTTATTATAGCAAGTTTGCTCCCATCTTCCAAATTTTTGGTATGGAGGTGCCCCAAGTGGGTTTGCAGGTAAATGTTTTCTTTCATTTTCATTTTTTTCACCAGTTTAACTTGATCAGGGTTTTGGCCTCTGTATCAAATGATTTTTTGTGTTTGCGAAGCTTTTTTGGCTCAAAATGACGAGGCCCAGATGGCCAAATCTCTGTTTTCCCTAAGCTGAATGACTAGAGCCCATTTTCAGGGCATCTAGAACTATAAATTTCAATACTTGGGGGTCGATCCTTGTGTGCCGAGAATAGATGATCATAGCTAGTCATATACATACCCGAGAGATGAGGAACACACACTCCCGTAAGGGAATTTGTGCAATGAATTAATTGTTGTTTTATTTGAATGGATTGCATGTGCTCTTAGTGAACGACTTATGTAAACCTTCTCTATGTGAGTTGCTTCTTTGTGCTGTAATGTGAATGGATTTTGGTTTGCTTTGATGTCAAAAACTTTCGTGAATGACGACTTAAGGGAAATTTTGAAAGTCCAAGAAAAAGATAGATATTTCCAAGAGTCAATGCTTTGGATACAATGAGTATGGACACTTTAAGAGGGATTGACCAAACAAGGTGAATAACAAAATAAAGGAAATAAGTGAAGCTCGCATAGCTAAAGAGAAGAGAGAAATTGAGAAGAAGTCGAAAGGAGAAGATCCAAAGGATATTTACTATTGAAAGAAGCTTTATCCATACCAGGTTCTTTATGAAATTTTCCTTTCTTTTGTTAAGTATAAAGTATAATAACAAGTGTCTTGATTTTTTTAAAAACATGGCATCATAGAAAGAAGTATATAATAGTAGAATAATTAGAGTCTACCTGATTAAGTTGTTTGGTAGGAACCATCTAGATTTCAAGAATGAGAATATTGTGACCACAATGCATATTATTGTTCATTCAAGAATTTTCCATCATATACTTAGAGGTAGTCATTTTACAAAGAGGGATCATCAAGATCCTATACGAACCATCATTTTGGAAGGTTCTTGGAAAGAACATTATGACATGACTGGTATATATTCCATCTAGTATGGAAACAATACTCTTGAAGGATGAATGAATGTAGATGGTCAAGTTGTAGTAAGAAAGGCATAATGAAAATATTTCTTGGAAAAGGAAACCTATCTTTGACAGGTATAAGAAGCAGTCTCATTCAAGAAAAGTTGACTACATGGTTGTATGGAAGCAAAGGTACACATATTATAAGTATCTCTTCTCTAGAGTAGGGTTCATAAATATAAGAATATAATCCGAACTTAAACAGGAACACTACAACTTACAGATATAATCATAAACATAGAGATGCAACAGAAAAACACTTCATTTCATTAATAGAAAAATATTGACCTATGCTTACAGTCATAATGGAAATAAGATAGCTTGGGCGATGGTAGCTTATCTCTAAGAAGAGATGTGGTAGATACATGCCTTTGAACTGAGTTACGATAGGGCTCAAGGGAATTTTTATTATTGAGCAATAGGAGAAAACCCTAAACAACCAAAACCCTAACTTGAGGAGATGTAACACCAAGAGTTTATGGGACCCATTGGGGTTAGTTGGGTAACCAACTTCCCAGGGTCATGACTTTGTCATATTATCTTCGTTTGACGCATATGATACCTCGTTGGAAAGATCTCTCCGAGGACTACAGTTGTCAACATGATTTCCCCAATAATCACGAGACAAATTTTGCCCAAAACAAGTCGTTTATGGCCTCAAAACGGCTTCGGAAGTTCAAGACCCAAAAACTGCCAAAATAGTAAATTGTTCTACAATTAAGGAAAATGAAAAGCTAAAAGAAACAATGGTGAGGTTCCAAGTGGAATAGGCGGGTGACCACCAATATCCACCCAGATTAGTCCTCCCCCCTTAGGAAGCAATGGTACCCATTGCGTTGATTTCCTCCATGAGATGAGGAAACATTTGTTGAACTTGGTCCCTGGTGAGCCATTTGCCTTGGTGAAGGAGTTGGCCTACTTCAACAACTCGATAGAGTTGTATCCTATGTTGCTGATTGTTCTTGATCTGTGTGTCCATGATTTGATCAGTTGTGGCATGTTCCATGCAGTCCAAGTTGAGCTCTGTTGGTGTGAGTTGTTCTACAATGTCAAATGTGTCCAACAATGGTGGAAAGTATGGTCGAAGGCAATCTACATTGAACATTGGGTGCAAACCAAGGAATGATGGGATGCTGAGCTCGAAGGCATTGTCACCGAAAACCTTGGTGATGGTGTATGGCCCATATCAGAGTGGGCAAAGTTTATGGTGGGGTCCAGCAAGGCGCTCCTTCTACAAATGTAGCCAAACTTTGTCGCCCAATGGAACTTGTGCGACACTCGATGTTGTTCATGGCGTTGCTTGTACTTAGCATTAGCTTTTTCTAATATATCATGGACCTATTGGCAGATGTGCTGAATGCACTCAATGAAGTTGCCAACCCTTTCAGCTTCAGACTGCACATGAGTTGAATCTACTTGAGTGGCTGCAAATGGTATGGCCACATCAATGGGGCATAATGGTTGAAATCCCAGCCCTACCTGAAAGGGGATGTGACTTGTTGAGCTGTGGAGACCTCTGTTATAGCTGTGTTGGACATAGGGGAGGCTTTCATCCCATGTGCATGGATGATTTGAGTTATACATGCGCAGAATGTGTATGATCATCCTGTTGACAACCTCTGTTTGGCCATCAGTTTGGGGATGGAAAGCCCTAGAATTATTAAGTTTTGTATCCAACATAAACTAGAGACTTGACCAAAATGCACTCAGGAATCTGTTGCCTTGATATGAGATAATGGACTGTGGGATCCCAAAGTGTACCCACACTCGCTCAAAGAAGAGTTTAGCAATGGCCTCTACTGTGATGCTCTTCTTGCAGGCCACCATGATGGTCATCTTAGAGAATCTGTTGACGACCATGAAAAAACAATCATTTCTGTGCTTAGTAGAAGGAAGGCCCAAATATAATCCATGGAGACAGATTCCCAAGGCCAACTAGGAGTAGGTAGAGGAGTATACATGCCTTGCTTCTTGATGGTTGGTTTGGCAATGGCGTGGGTGGTGCAGGATCTAATGTACTTCCCAACATCTTGACGAAGTTTCTGCAATAATGCTACTATTTTCTCTACTACGAAATGTCCAATGCCCTGACTGTAGTGTGCATCCTAAATCATCTTGGCACACTCACTTGAAGGAACACAGATGTGTCCCAAGTGACATAACAGTGCATCCTGAAGGTGAAAATTTGGAACTTTCTTCCATTTGAGGAGTGTGTGGTAAATGTTGCTGAATTCGGGATCGCTCTTGTAAAGATGCGGCCACCCCAATGTCTCGTGTCCACAGGAATTAAGCACAGTGATTAGCGCCATGACCGGTGGTCGCTTGAGGCAATCAACGACATTATTCGTGCTTCCCTTCTTATAATTAATGTTCAAATAGAACTATTGCAGATAGTTTGACCATTTATGATGGTTATCATTCTGAAACTTCCCTTGTGTTTGTATGAATTGTAGAGGTTGGTGGTCTGTGTGCATGAACGTTTCCTTCCCCATAATGTAATGCTTCCATTGATGGCATGCCTACATGATGGAATACATTTCTTTGTCGTAAGTGGGGTACTTTTGGACAGTGTTTCACTGTGGTAAGCCACTGGATTCCCATGCTGAGTAATAACTACACTAATAGCATAGTCAGAGGCATTAGTCTTAATCTCAAATGGTTGTTGTAGGTCCCGTAATGTGAGCACTAGTGCAGAACAGAGGTAATTCTTCAACTCGAAGAACGCTCGTTGTTGGGTTTCTAACAAAAATGATCCAGGTTGATATCGATGGCCACCCACCTATTCCACTTGGACCCCCAACATTGTCTCTTTCAATTTTTCGGTTTCCTTAATTGTAGCATAGTTTACTATTTTTGGCAGTTTTTCAGGTCCTAAACTTCCGGAGCCATTTTGAGGCCCTAAACGACATTTTTAGGGAAAACAGAGATCTTTGAAACGAGGCATTATGATAGCCAAACGAAGATCGTATGCCAAAGTTATGACCCCGGGAATTTGATGTACCAATTTAGCCAAATGGAGATCGTATGCCAAAGTTATGACCCCGGGAATTTGATGTACCAATTTAGCCAAACGAGGCCCACAATTTTGGCGCTTCATCTCCTAAGGTTAGGTTATTGGATGTTTAGTGTTTTCCATTATTTCTCAATAATAAATAGGCCTTTGAGCCTCAATGTAACTCAGTTTGGAGGCATGTAGCCACCACATCTCTTCTTAGAGATAAGCTACCATCACCCGAGCTATCTTATTTCCATTATGTTTGTAAGCATATCTCATTATTTGATATTAATGAAAGGAAGTGTTATTTTTGTTGCATCTCAGTGTTTATGGTTATATCTCTAATTTGTTGTGTTCCTTTTTAAGTTTGGATCACAAAAGAAATTTTCTTTCACTCCGCCCTTGGTGACTTGACTTAAACACCAAGTGATATGAGAGAATCCCAACAGGAACCTACGGTAGAAATTGGCAAGACCCAAAAAATTGTGGAGCTCTGTTAGAGTGGTTAGGGCTGGCCAATCCCGAATAACTTGTATCTTGGGTGGGTCCACATGTACACCTTGCTCATCAATGATGTACCACAAATATTGAACCTGGGTTAGGCCAAAGGTGCATTTCTCCAAGTTAGCACACAACTTGTGTTGTCGAAGGATTTGAAGGACCTATCGAATATGGTTGAGGTGCTCTTTCCAACTTTGGCTGAAGATCAATATGTCATCTAAATACACCACCACAAATGCATTGGTGAATGGTCACAAGATGTCATCCATCAGTCTCATGAAGGTTGCAAGGGCATTCGTCAATCCGAACGACATGAACAACCATTCGAAAACTTGGCCCTCCTTGGATTTGAAGGAAGTCTTCTACACATCGGAGGGTTTGATAGGCACCTGGTCATAACTTGACTTCAAGTCAATCTTGCTGAAATATTTTCCCCCCTTGAGCTGGTCCAGAGGGTCATCAATTTGAGAGATTAGGTACCTATTCTAGACAGTGATCTTATTCAATGCCCGATAGTCAATATAGAGCCTCTAGGTCCCATACTTCTTTTGTACCAATACAATCGGGCTCCCATAGGGTGATGAGCTTAGCCTGATGTGCCCTTTATGTAGTAGTTCCTGAATCTACCTATTGATCTCATCATTCTCCATAACAAAGTGTCTATAGATTGGTCCATTGGGAAGTGGTGCACCTAGGTTCAAATTGATGGAGTGTTTGACCTGACAGTGTAGAGGTACCACTGTGGGTGAGGCAAAAATATCCATGTACTCCTCCACGACCTTGTCCATCTGATGCTGCTGTGAAAAGGAGCCCTGCTTGGAAGCCGTGGCCACAACCTTCTTCTTCCCTTGGGAGAAAATCATAAGAAAAACAAATTTCCTATTCTGGGAAATGATCTTACAACATTGCTTTTCAGTGATCAAAGAAATGGCAGTAGGCGAGGCTACCTATGGTATCCTGTAAAACTTATTATCCAAAGTAATAATCACAAAATGAGGTCCAGACTCATATATAGCATGTTGCTTCCACAAGTATGGTTGTCCTAACAATATGTCAGAAACTTCAAGAGGAGCAATTTCACACAGTACTCCACCCATGAAGGGCTTGATGTTGTAGGCAAGGAAAAACTGCTGGCTGACGTGAAGATTTCATCCTTGGTGAAGCCACACAATGGTGTATGGCTATGGATGTGTGGTAGTCTTTAGGCCCAACTGCTTCACAACCTTTTCTGAAATGAGATTCTTCTGGCTCCTGCTGTTGACAATGAACTGCAACGGAGAACCCTTCACCAACATCTATGAGTGGAAGAGGCATTCCCCCTCCTCTGGATCTTCAGACTCAATTTTCTATATATTTGTGGTAGCCACAGTTGCACTAGGCTTCGCATCAATGGTCTGCCTCCCTTTGTCAGTTCCCTTATAGGGTTCTGATTCAAATTCAAAACCTGCATCTTGGCCACTAGGGACAGATTGGCCCGACACTCACTTGTATTGTGAGTGGAGCTCTTATGGAACTCACACCATTTTCTCGTGTCATTATTCATCTTTGTAGTGTTTTTCTTTGTTTGCACCTTTGGTGGGTTTTCCTAGGTAGCCTTGCCTTGGCTTGGTCCTTTGTTTTGTGGTTTGGGGGCGCCTTTTCCTTTCTTTGGATTCGCAGATCCAAAATCCCTCTTCTTCTGTTTAAACTTCTGGTCAATCTTTACAATGTACTGATACGTCGTCCTAAGTGAGGAGATGTCCAGGAACTCCATCTCGTCTTGAATGTACTTGTGTAGACAGTTGTGGTACTTGAGCACCAAATGTCGCTCAGTATCCTTGATACCCAGCCTCATGCAAAGGGAATGGAAATAATTTGTGAACTCTGACACATCTTGGTCCCTTCCCTGCAGTAGCGTGGTCCACTTTATGTATTTATCTTCATAGCTCCCAAAAGGGTAATACTATTCCTTGATGGAATCTCAGAAAGAATTCCAAGTGGGTGCGGTTGAAAACAACAAGGGTTCACTCTCGTCCCTTTTTTCATAGTACATTTCCCATGAGTTCTTGACATGTGGGGTGACTTTGAGAAGTGCACAGGTAATCTTTTCTCATTTGGAAAAGTCATGAACTGAAAAATATCCTTCCAATAGATTTAACCATTTATCTATGGTGTCTACATCTATCAGGCCTTCAAATATGGGAATAGTGAAGTTAACTTGTACCTTAAAAGGAGTAGCACCTCCAGAGTCGCTGCTGGATGAATATGCATCACTTGTGGGTAGTCGTCGAAGGATCTCAGAAAATTTATCCATCATCGCGTCCCTCTATTATTGGAGGGCTTCCTCGAGCAACATTTTGAAAGGATCTCCTGCCCCCTCATCTTTCTTTTCTTACACCATGGGAGGTCGTCGGGTTTTGCGAGTCTGATCTTGCAATGGTTCATCCAGATCGAGCCCTAACTCCTTATACCATGACCTCGTTGGGGACATGCAAAGAAGAACAAAGAAAGAGTAGACCCGCTATGATATCATTGATCTGAACTTAAACAGGAACACTACAACTTACATATATAATCATAAACAGAGAGATACAGCAGAAAAACACTTCATTTCTTTAATATAAAAACCTTGAGCTATGCTTACAAACAGAATGGAAATAATATAGCTTGGGTGATGGTAGCTTATCTCTGAGAAGAGATGTGGCGGCTACATGGCTCTGAACTGAGTTATAATAAGGCTCAAGGGCCATTTTATTATTGAACAATAAGAGAAAACCCTAAACAACCAAAACCCTAACCCAAGGAGATGTAACACCAATAGTTTATGGGCCCCGTTGGGGTTAGTTGGGCAGCCAACTTCCTGGGGTCATGACTTGGTCATATTATTTTTGTTTGACACGTATGATACCTCATTGGAAAGATCTCTCTGAGGAATACAACTGCCGATGCGATTGCCCTAATAATCCCCAGAGGAATTTTGCCAAGAAAACGTTGTTTAGGGCCTCAAAACAGATTTGAAAGTTCAGGACCTAAAAAAACCAAAAATAGTAAACTGTGCTACAATTAAGGAAATTGAAAAAATGAAAGAAACAATGGTGAGGGTCCAAGTGGAATAGGTGGGTGACCAACAATATCCACCTGGATCTAGAATCTTACAAGAAATAGATGGTTGGTAAGTCTTACATATGGTTACATGATGCTTGAAAGAAGAAATTTGACATTCTTTGTAGTGGCTAGAGATCAAGACTCTCACACAAGATTGCATGGCATAGATATGACAATATTGATCAACACCAAGTATAGTCTTCGAATGAAATAAAGGGAGTTGACAATGACAACTCCAAGGAAGATGTTATAGCTTGGTAATCAAGTTGAATCCTTGGGCACCCTGATTAAAATGAATGCATGGAGAAAGATTCTTATGGATATGGATCATGTGAAAGGATGTTGATCTCAAAGGATTTAATTAAGCAAATACTTTGATCAAAGAGGCCATCATGATAAGGTAAGTCTAATATTAATATTTTGATTGTGGTTATCTAGTTAACATATTGTTTTGCTACCTGTAAGGATGTTGAAATACATAATGACAATTGAGGAAAGTTGAACTATTGATGTTAAAACTTGATTCAAAGAACATATGGATTGAGTGATTGGTTTTGGTAATCCTTAAAGGATTGTGAACTCAAGATGTTTATATCATCATCTTGGAATTGGAATGTAGCAATGTAAGAAGATAAACTTATTTTCATGTTCCTACATCAATAAAGATCACACTTAGGAGGGAGATATGACTAGCCTGAAGTTTGATAAGGCTCAATATAATGTCTTCATTGGTGATTTACAGAGGAAATTGGTATGGAAGATTGATGGCCTGAATCTTGTCAAAATATTAAAGATGACTCTACGACATCTAGGAAGAAAGAAAACTCAATATGATGAGATACAAAGGAAAGGAGCCACGTAGTTATCTCCAAGAAGAACTGGTATGTGATACACTTATAAAGACAAGCTAAAGAGCTTTTGGTTATGAATTCCCAATTGAAAGGAAGTGAAAAAATTCTCTTTATGCTTTATAGGGAGTAGGAAGTCTCCCTTAATAATTTAAAAGGAGCAAGGATCAATCCTTAATCAAAAGGGAATGATGATCTCCTCTTTGATTGAGAGGGATTGGTGATGAACATCACATTGTATTCTTTTCTTCATGCGTCATGCACTTGACTAGGACTAAAAATTGTACATCCAAGTGAATTCCATGGAGGGAGAATGGAGAACAAAGGATTGGATAAGCATATGTGATTTTCCCAAGGAGAGAAAAATTCAAGATATGAAGTGGACCGACACTCTTTTAAGATTTGACATGTATTAAAGACAAGAGTGGTCGAAGACGACCTATATTCTTTGAGGA